>QLTV01003479.1:3171353-3188589 GCA_003457575.1 Thermophis baileyi
TCTTCTGTTGATACTGAGTTGTCTAGTATTGTAAGAGGTGGTAGTATGGGATGGTTTCTCCTAAAGCCTACCACCATTTCTACGGTTTTGAGTGTGTTCAGTTCCAGATTGTTCCAGTCACACCACAAGGTTAGTTGTTCAACCTCCCGTCTGTATGCGGATTCATCGTCTTGAATGAGACCGATCACTGTTGTGTCATCTGTGAACTTCAGTAGTTTAACAGATGGATCATTAGAGATGCAGTCATTGGTATATAGAGAGAAGTGGAGAGAGCACACAGCCTTGGGGGACCCCTGTGCTAATTGTACAGGTATCTGATGTGATTCTGCTTAGCTTCACCTGCTGCTTCCTGTTTGTTAGGAAGCCCCCCGAAGAAAGGCTCGTATCCTAGGGTGATGAGCCAGGGATGCTAATTCCTCCACCTGCAAGACCGAAGCTAAAGCCGCGACCTGGCGCCTCAGGGTGTTAGGGGAAAGTCCCCTGTCCAAGCTCTCCTGTAAGAACTCTAGGATGTCCGCCACCGCAACCCCGGTGGGGACCAAATTGGTCTTGGCACACAGTCACTGAAGGTCCTCCACGTCGCGTTGTAAATGCGTGTGGTAGAAGGCCGCCTGTATCGTCCGGCTGACCTTGTTAGAAAATTTCTCCCATTTCAGGAGTCTCCGCTCAACCACCAAACGGTGAGCTGGAGCCACTGAGGCTCGGGATGGATGACGGGACCTTGGCTGAGGGAGACTCTGTCCGGGGGAATCCTCCACGGTCTGGCGATGGACAGGCCGACCAGATCGGCGAACCACGTGCGACGGGGCCAATGGGGAGCCACCAACAGTACCTCTGCCCTCTCCTACAGAACCTTCCTGATAACCCTTGGAATCCGGGGAAGAGGGGGGAATGCATACAAAAGCCCACGGGCATCTCAGTGCGTCCACTCCCTCCGCCCCCAGGGCAGGGAATCTTGTGAAGAATCTTCCCAAGGTGAGACTTCGACGGAGAGGCGAAGAGGTCCAGGATCGGACGGCCGAAGCGATGTGACAGTTCTGCGAACAGACTGGGATGCAGACGCCACTCCGACTGGTCCACTGTGGCCCTGCTCAGCCAGTCCGCCTGTATGTTGGAGATTCCTGCAATGTGTGCCACCTTGATCGATAACAGATGAGTCTCTGCCCACCTGCACAGAGACTCTGCCTCTCCCATGAGGGCCTGTGATCTCATTCCTCCTTGTCTGTTCACGTGAGCCTTGGTGGCCACATTGTCTGTGAGGAGGAGGTGTCGACCCAAAATCCCCTCTTGGAATGCTCTGAGGGCGAGATGGGCCAATTTATGTTGTGCTGGAGCTCCTGCTGAGTCCATAGTCCCTGGGCTACCTGGGAGCCGAAATGAGCCCCCCAACCGAAAAGGCTGGCATCGGACATTATCGTTAGTCTGTCCGGCTCCCTGAAAAAGCAGCCCCGCGTGAGGGCTCAGGACCCCCACCATCGAAAGGAGCGGAGCATCCCCAACGGCACTCGCACTCGTGTCCATGAGGTGCTGCAGCCCGCCCTCTGAAAGGGAAGCAGGAACCACTGGAGTGGTTTGGCATGGAGCCGTGCCCAAGGCACTATGTCTATACAAGGAATCATCTTCCCCAGGAGCTGGGACAGAGACACCAACGATGCTACTCTGTCTCTTAGAATCTGGGCTGTCAGAGTCCTGATACTGTCCTGCCGCTCCTGGGAAAGGAATACCTGTCAGGTAAGTGCCTATAAGTGCCCCCAAATGCACCAGCCTCGTCAATGGAACCAAGTGGCATTTGTCCAGGTTGACCGAGAACCCATGATCCCGAAGGACCCGGATTGTCGTGTCTAAGTCCGCTTCTGCCTGCTGATGGGAGGACACCTGAATGAGTAAATCATCTAGATAGCATTGGATGTGGATGGGCAACGACCTGAGGTATGCTGCCAGCGCGGCCATGATCTTTGTAAATGTCTGCGGAACTGACGCCAATCCGAATGGGAGAGCCGCATATTGGAAATGGCGGCCGGCATAGCAAAACCTCAGGAATTGCCTGTGGGCCGGATGAATCGGGACATGGAGATAAGCCTCTGTGAGATCCACCGAAGCCAAGAAGTCCCCCTCCCATATGCCCTCCAGAATGGAGCGAAGGGAGTGCATTTTGAATCTCCGGTAAACCAGATGCTGGTTGAGTCCCTTGAGATTCAGAATTGCTCTTCAACCCCCCCCCCGAGGCTTTCGGTACTATAAATAGCATTGAATAGAAACCCATCCCCCGCTGGTCCGGCGGAACCAGCTGAATGGCCCGAATATCCAGCAAATGCTGCATAGCCGATTCCATGAGTACCCATCTTGCCGGGTCCCTGGAAATGGGACAGCGGAGGAAAAACCTCGGGGCGGGGGACTGGAGCGGAATTCCAGGGAGAACCCTAATGTTATGGTCTCCCTGACCCAGGCATCCTGTGATATCTCCTCCTAGCGGTCCGAAAACAGACCGAGGCGGCCCCCAATGGGGGGAAAGGGCCTGTTGTCACTTTCGGCGTCTGAACACCCAGGAATTGCCACGAAAGGGGTGCTTGTTCTGTGGCTGCTGTCTGCCCCTGCTGCCAAACCCTGACCTATCGGGCTGGAAGCCGGGCCTGGAAGAGAAGGGCCTCTGCTGACGGGGGAAGCTAGCCCCGGCCTCCCCCGACCGATAGGAGGGCCGTCTAACTTAAGGGGCGGAGCGGAAATCAGAGCGCCTGCCCAGCGTAGGCAGCACCTTCCGCTTGTCCCTGGTCTCTACTAAAAATGGTTCCAGGGACTGCCCAAATAAACATTCCCCTTCAAAGGAGGCGGCCGCCAACTTCCACTTATTCTTAGCGTCCATGCGCCAATGTCGCAGCCACAGCATCCGATGGACCGTCACCGAGGATGCAATGGCGCATGCTGAAAATTTGGCCGTGGTCAGGGACGCATCGGTGGTGTATTCAGTAGCCGCGATGATCTTGCTGAGGTCCTGATGGGCTCGCAGGTCGAGCTGCTGGGGCGCACCGTGGCGGCCGGTGAAGTCCACTGCCTCCGTATCACGTCCAGGAACATCCCGGGAATCGGGATGGTGTCCGTCTCGGTGGCCTGCTCCGTAAACAGGAAATCCTCCCCTTCACCCGCCTCAGACAGATGCTCCAGTAGACCCAGATCCTTCCCCAGGCGCGCCGTGCTACGCGCCTTAGTCAGGAGTTGCTTGAAGAGAGCCGGGTTAAAGAGGCCCTTAAAGGCCGGTCTGCCGGGGAGTTCTGCTTCAGGAGACGGCATATCCTGCTCCTGGGATACCCCCGGGCGGAGCCCCGCTGCTGTTGGGGTAAAGGATGCCTCAGGAGGTTGCCTATGTGCCCCCAAGAGCAAGCCCGTCAGGTGGAGCCCCCTGCGGCTGAGACAGGAAATGGGTGGCTGAGCCAGTCTTGGTAGTAAGCCACCCAATGGGAACCAAGCCCTGGCCGACATCAGATGGAGGTCCGACTGGTGCCCCTGAGGCAACAAAGCTTCAGGGGAGTGGTGTGTTCCAGGAATGTCTGGAGGCTGGCGAGCAGGGTGGCTATGTTCTTTAGCCCCCTTCTTTGCACTATCGAATTCCTTGTCCAGGGCCTTTTGACATTGTTGGGCGGCTCTTTCCTCTGCTCTGGAGGCCTTTTTCTGAGCCCTGGCCTTAGCCTTTATTTTTGCTGCCGCAGCCAGGCTGGCAGATCTCGGTTTGACAGGGGCTCTGCCTGCTCCATCAGACGAGTGAGGGGACCAAGTGTCCTCTGCTAAAAGGCCGGATCCAGCACCACTGTCCATCATGTTTGAGGCTGAAATTAGGGCAGACACGCTCGCAAGCACCGCTGCCGGCTCAGCGTCGTTAAAGGCTCCTATGTATCATCCTGAATTACAGGAAGGAGCCTAGGGCCCACCGCAGCCGCAGTCTCACTCGGGCCTCGATCCTACAGAAATCAACCTAAGGACCGACCAGCAAGGTGGGAAAACCCCAACCTTGCCAACATACGTTGGCCTCGCCGCTGAAGTCCAGGCACGATTCGCTGCTGCCGCAGCGATCTAAGAGCAATGGAGCGTGGCCAAGAAATGACCAGAGGCTCCCTCTCCTGAAATCACTCTGGAAGGGCACGAGAGGTAGTAAAGCTGGGGGGCTCAGAGCCACTAGGTAAATAGAGGCAGTCTTATGCAGTGGCGCTGCTGCCGCAGCTCCCTGGCAGGGAGTATGCCCGTGCAGTGGGCAGGGACTCCTTTTTTAGGCCCCACTGCAATTGGGAGGGGAGGCCACCAATAGTCAATGTCACTTGAGCCCTAATATTCGACCTCTCTAAGCTGCGACCCGCTCCTGCGGAGAGCCAAGAGGTCGTGCCACAATGCTGACTGCGTACGCTATTGAAGCGTAGAGCTGGCTCTTAATTTAGTGGGATCGAATCTGTGGCCTCTTGTGCCCTGCTCCCAACAAAATGGCCGCTGGAGACCGCGTGAAGACTTGTCTCCGATAGTGACAAAATGGCTGCCCTCTCCAAGCTACGATCCTCAGAAGCGGAGAGCCAAGGGCCGCAGCCGGGAGCTCACGGTAAATAAACCGCTTGGCTCCTTATCTCCTGTAATTAACTCACGATCGCTCCACGCTGCTTAAAAAAGACTCTGCAAAGAGCTGGATTTTTCCAATTTTGCGCCAAAATGGCCACCCCCTCAAAGCTGCGATCCGCCGACTGCGGAGAGCCAAGGGGCGGCGGCCAAACGCAAACTGCCGCTGTAGACTCAGCGGGGAGGCTGTCCTGGCTGGCTCCGATCCCGGAGCAAGCTACCTCACGTTGCGGCGCACGCCAAAGCGTCCGCCGCGGCGCTCAATACGCAGCCGCAGAGAGCCCCGCCGAACAGCTGATGCCGACAGTCAGATTTAAAGTCTTTCCTTCTTTGCTGTTCTTTGCTGACACTAGAACAGGGAGTTTAGACACTAATCCTAATAACTAAGTCTTCTTCTCAAAAGCTCTGGAGCTAACTCAAGGGCGACTGCAGAGCTTGGACTGACTTGAAGAACTGGGGACCGTTGACAGGGAGGCGGTCCTCAGAAATTCAACTCAGTCATAGAGCTAGAGGACTAGAGCTACCCCATCCTGGACTCTCCTGCCGATGCCATGGAGAACATGCTGGTTTATATAATTTAGTCCTACTTTGAGAACAAAGTCTTAGTTTGAGAACAAAGGCTTCTGTTTTTACTGCTGCCTCTTACATATAACTTTCTGCAAATAACAAAGTAGTCTGCAGGAACAGAGATTTCATTTGAAGCCAACCTGATAAAAAAAGCTGATTATAAGGTATAATGGGAAAGCATCACAGAGTCTGCAGTTGCTTCATTTTAGGATGGCAAAAACAGGGATCAATGTTCTCTAGGGATCCTTAACCTCGCAAAGTTTCAGACCGATGACTTTAAGGATTGAACATATTTTAATAACTCTTTCAAGGCAGATGAGAACACATTAGTTCTTTAAATTATCCAACAAATAGCCTTCAAATCAGATAGCTAGTGTCCTATTCCAATTAAAAACTAATAATTTTCAAAAGAGTTTTTTAAAATTAAAAGTAGCTTTCCCACCTGTTGACAGGAGGATAGCTTCTTCAATGAATGACAAATTACTTCTGAAAATTTGTGCATCTTAACACTACAACATCCAAGGAGAGAACCCAACGGTTCATCTCTGAGCTGTGTGGGATCTAACATGTTGTCATCATAGAGCAATTCCTATTTTGTGGCAAGAGTTCATATAATTCCTCAGTTCAAGTTTATACCACTAGAAAAACGATGCCACACCGTGTTTCAAGAAAGACTGACACAGTGAATTGAATTCTGAATGCAACATTTAGAATTTCATTGATAAAAGAGCCAAGGAGTCATTATCTGAAGAAGCACCTCATGATTTTTAACAATATACATAAAGTTTTTCTACATTTTAATCTAAACATTTATGATGAAGAAAAACAATTTTTTTGGCAACTAAAAGTCATACCATTTTTATTCACAATACTAAGTGGCTGCCTCTGAGGCTGAAGGATTTCTACAATGAAATTCCAAACTTCACAACTGCTTGCCTATTCATCTTCTCATTGCAAGAATCATGAAATCAACACTTACTGTTTCATTCTTATCAGCAAGAAGCTTTTTTACTGGATGAATATAACTACTTATAGCTAGCCATTCATTAGTTTTGGGATAGAGGTAAGTCAAACTGGAAAGAAATAGGATTAAATAAAACATAGCTAAACTTGAACTTATTGTGGTATGTATAGTTTGGGGATAGTTGGAGGAGATGCAATACACTGCCAACAATTTTGAATTCAAAGGTTGTATTAGGATATTCTCCCCAGTACACTTAAGCATTTTCAGGAATGTAAAGAGTTAACGGGAGAATGTTGTTTTATAAAGACTTTTCTAAAAAAGACTGGCACACTTTTATTGCCAGAAACAATTAGGGAATACTTGTTTCAGCATTTAGTCTAAGTTGGAATATGAATGTATATTTTAAAATAAAATTGCAATATGAACTGCCTGCTAAAAGCTCTTTTTTTGTTGTTTCTGCATTTTGTTTGTCATCCATGTCACACTAACAACTCTGCATCTCATTCTAAAACACATTATACAGTGAAATAAGATGAAAAAGACAGTTTTTAATTTTCCCAAGGGGAAAGTACTTCTCTTAAAAGCATCTTTTTATCAGTCCATTCTTTCTGAATTACCAATAATGCAAACCAAAGAATTAGATATTGTCCTTTAAAATTTAATATTTGTTCAATTCTTACTCATATCTTATAGACACCCCCATCTGTAACAGGGGAAAGTGTGTGCTAAATGCTTAAGCCTACTTAAGAATCCAAAAACTGAGCATTTTAGTCCTTCAATCAATATGCTGTCAGATCACGAGAGTTCATTCAACAATGAAGGTTTTATGCTTTTATTATTGTAACTAAGTTCACATTTAACTTATCACTGCAAAAAACCATGAAAACCTCATCTAAAAGATTCATTTCTTTTATATTTAGAGGAAGAATTTGCACAAAGTAACCTGATTTTAAGCCTGAACATCAGGCTTGTCAGATGTTACATCTTTTTTATCCTGCTCTACGGAGTAGAGAGTTGGTCTCTGACAGAAAACCACTTGAAGAAACTAGAAGCATTTGAAATGTGGATTTACAGACGGCTGTTACGTATAAGCTGGGTTAACAAAATCACAAATGAGGTGATAAGGCACCTGGGAAAGCAAAGGGAAATCATCAAAGCCATTAAAAAGCGAAAGTTAGAATATTTTGGACATGTGATGCGACACCCAGAAAAATATGGCATCCTTCACTTAATCTTCCAGGGAAAGATTGAAGGCAAACGAGGTCCAGGCAGATGATGATCATCATGGCTGGTTTGGACAAAACTCAGCAGCACTTTTTCATGTGGCTGACGACAAAAATAGGATTGCCAACATGATCGTCAACGTCCAATGACGGATATGGCACAAGAAGAACAACCTAATTTTAAAAGCTTCCCTAGATTCAGTATTGTCTTTCAAGTTTAGAATATTAAAAGACAGCCAAGAATATTGTGACAAATTGAACCTTGGCTACAACCAAGCTAAAGTAGTAATTGCTCTTTGTAAAGTTCCAAATGTGACATTATTAACAGTGACAAAATAAAGTAAGAATGAAATAATAACCTTTCAAGGCAATTGTTGTGATATACAGTACACTACATCAAAAGACAGTAATGTTTTGATAAGAGTTGTACATATTGCTGAGTTGTTCTCATGTGCAAGCACGTTAACATGATTATATGTTAGTATTAATGATAACCAAAATCTGATTAGAAGTGCTAACCTTCAGTGTTTTTCTTTTCCTGGTGCTGAGCCAGCAATGGCCAAAAATAGTGAGGTTTAAGACATAAGCCTTCTTCTTTTATTATCTTCATTATATCAATAGCTAAATCTTAAAAGATCCAGAAAGAGAAAAGTTAATGAGCATGATAACAATATATATACAAAAATATTCAGCAATGCTAAACAGCAAAAAGAAATACCAGTTTTCTTTGCTTCCAATGCAAAGGATAAACTCGACAATAGAGATGAAGGGTGTAAGTTGCTTGCTTTTAGCTCACTGCAGAAATATTTCAACTTGGCCAAGGGCTGCAAGAAATAAGATTTAAGAATTTAAGCTCACCACTATTCAATAAATCATTCAAAATCACAATGACAATAAAGCAAAAAGTCTTGAAAAACAGATTTTTTAAAAAACTTTGACTGGGAAACCCATGTTACACTTAACAACTATCAGACGAGCAGCGAAAGACCAGGGAAGAATTCCTTGGGTATCAGTCCAGAATACAGATGAAAATAAAGACTAAGAGACAACCGAATGCAATCTTCTTTCTAAGTTGGAATATGGGAAGAACTTATTTTGTTGGTAGTCTATGGAATTAGTTGGGGAGAGGAAGATAAGAAGTGCATAAGGAAATCTTAACAGATCAGAATATAATGTTTAAGAAATTAAATAAGCTAGATCTAAAAATCTGCCAGCAGAAATAGCTAGACATATGCAAAGCTTTCTGCCAATTTCACACTACATAAAACCCTGAGAGACCCACTTACAAATATGAATTTATGAAAGAGGATTGGATATTGGTCAGCTTTCCATAGCACAACCCATTCCACTTATAGTAGAAGGGCCCCAAAGATTTTTATAGAGGTCTAGTGGCTGGCAGGGGAAGGAAGGATTGAGAAAGTTAATTCTTGCTTATTCCTGACCCTAAACAACATAGAATCCAATTTATTAATTTGAACACATCTTTTAAAACCAACCCACAAAAATCAGCTTGAGAAATTTTGTAAGCAGGAATGCACTTTTAAGCCTGTTTGGTCCACTTTGAGCCTTCACATACCGTTTCCATGTTTATACAATGTTGTAAGAAAAAGTTGCACTGGGTATTGCGTTTTTCACAGGTGAGCCCTAATGCCACAAAAACTGAATGCAAAACTTCAAAAGCTGTATCTTCTAAGTTAAATGTTATTAATCTCAGGCAAAGATTCTTTACATCTACATTTGGAATAAAAACAAGAGGGAAAGATGTAAGCTGCAAGATTTTGACAAGAGTTTATAAACATGCATTTTCTAATAATCTCAGTAAAAGGGTATTTTGATGTGTATTTAAGCATGTATTCAATAAATATACTCCACCTACAATTCTGGTTCTATGGCTGCTACATAAATAGGACACATTAATAAATCTCATTTACCTTACATTCCCCACAACTTGTCATTAACAGAATAAAATTAACCATCTGTTAATTAACAATCTATTTCTGTTGTAAGCCGCCCAGAGTCCCTCGGGAGTTGGGCGGCATAGAAATTTAAATAATAAATAAATAAATAAAATCTATATCCCAAAATACTTGCAGAAAAACATTACCTGGTATGCTTTCTTTACTAAACTTTATCTTCTCCAGAATATTTTGTACATACTGAGAATATCCGGCCTTAGCAAGAGTAAAAATGATATCCATAAAATCTCTTTCAGAAAGATAAATTTCAGCCTTTTCAATATTTTTCAATTCCTATATCAGCAAATGGAAAAATGTCATGTTAGTGTTTATTATAAACATCACAATTGCTGTTCTTTTATTTAGTTTTGTGGGTAAGACAAAAATGAATCTAGCTATCAATTATAGACTTTTGAGAAATGTCTAATTAAAATAATGGAAGTAGGCTTAATATGCAGCAAAATACCATTTTATTGGCTTATGATCTGGCTATTAAAGGATGCAATTTCATGAACATTTAATCATGAACATTTAACTCAATTCAGCCATCTTCAATAGCTGCTAACTTCCCCAGTACTACTTTCAACAATACAGGTATCTTATTATGTGTCCATCAAATAAAAAACTCTGTTTTCCAGAGAGCAATATCTATAGAAAAACTCTCAGATTTATAACATGCCTAGCAAGCAGCAAATACTGATTCAATACTGATTCAATACTGATATACAGCATTGGCTAATTATGTAAGCAAGCCTTAAGACAATATTTCTTGAGGGCTTACCATAAAATTGTCACTGCAGAATTAAAACACATGGCACAGTTTTACAGTTTTACACAGTTTTTGTTTTGCTTACTGACAAAATTATTGTGGCTTAAGCTGTCATTAACAGCTATGAGATTAATGAAGTGTTTTAAGTTTGATGATGGCTTCTATCTCACTGTAGACACTTGCCAATACGCATGGACTGGAAAACAATGGGACTTCATAATAACTGCAAAGGACTTAAATAGAGTAAGTCTTCATACATGCTGAGCCAGCACAGCTCCTATTGAGCTTTTTGTAAATAGTCTTTTTTTTCTTTCTGTGTCGTTATACCATTTCTTTCTGTCAGCCCCATGACTCCCTACTACTTTTGTATATGTGAAAGGAAATAGTTTAGCCATGCATAATCAATTATTCCTTTTAAAAAGGGATACTTTTATAGACAATTTTAATTAGGAACATTTTGTTCTTATCCAAATAGACTTACCTCTATTTGCAGCATTGCCTTTATATTTATTTGTTTATACATGCAAAGAGTATCAGTTGCATAAACTTCTTGGATGAAAAAGATATACAGAATTAGTTTTAAGTGGCTCTGGTAATCCTAAATTGACATGATATGGAGTTGGATATCCTTTATATAGGATTGTTGTATTTATTTTTATGTGTGTATTCATACAGTATTCCCTGTATAATCTTCATTTTTTTTAATATCATCTCAAATTCAGGATTATCTTCCTTTCTGGATTAATATGATACATATATAGTCAGGTATGGAAGAACTGTATTTAAAAAGGTCAGAAGCAAATTATTTTTAAAAAATGCCGTAAGCCGAGATATAAGTTGTAGCTTTACAAACAAAGGGCATTACCTCTTCAATTTGGTTTATGTTGCCTTTCTCAGCATATGCATTCAAGAGTGCCAAATAAGTCTCCGAACCAGGTTCAATTTTAGTGTCTCTCATGACAGAAAGGATGTTGACTGCATTATCCATATCTCTGAAATATTATGGAGAAAAATACCATACATAATTACATGTATTTCATGACTGACATTTGTTCTTAGCCCATGAATGAAACCAGAAGTCCAGAATCTAACATTTATTTACATTTAATTAAATGGCTGTGTAAAAGGAAATGAATGCAAAATTAAATAGCTGTGGCATGTATTAGAAGAAAAACATTAAGTTTTAAAATTCTACTTTTTTTGTATAAAGTGCTCAGGAACTATGTTAAAAGATGAGAGCAATCTCCTAAAAAAAAAGATTGACAGTCACAGCAACAAAAGTATCAGCGTACTGTATATGAGATGTGGATATTTTCAGCAATTTGAGATTTGGACTGATTCAGTAATAAATATTCAAGATCTCTCTGAAAAAATACTACTGTATCAGAAAACTCCTTTCCAACAGCCCACTCTATTGGCAGCACAAGGAGAAAAAAGATCTTAATATATAAGATGTCAATTATCTCCTCACACGGCTTGTCTGTGGTTTGGAGTTTTTAAATCTTATCTAGCCATATTATTTGTTTAATGACATGCATATGACATTGAACCTTTATGTATATTGAAGTAATAGATTGTTGTTTCAAAATCAGCATTATGGCAGAAAAGGGATCAAAACTCTCCTTCTCAAATTTGCCTGCAACAGCTATTTTCAATTCCAAACCAATTTTAAAAGATGCATTTAATGTAATTTCACACGTATGTAGGCTCTTAGGATGTTTCTTGGAACATAGATCAAGCAAGCTCACAAATCCTAGCAGACACTCATACAAAAAGATATTGCTTCATATTAATGTGCCGAGCTGCTTCAATTCAGGAAATCCTCATTCATATCAGAATGAGCAGAAATCTCTGAATAAGGTAAGGAAGTTCATTATGAAATCGATTCTATTGTAACCATTCAAACTATTTAAAAATATAATTGCCTAATTAAGATTAAGCTTAGACAATGATTTAAGGAGAATAAGAAACATAAATTACCCAGCTTTTGCATGACCAGTGACAAGGGCGCTGAAAATCAACTCTGTTATTGGGAGATCTTTGCTTTTCATAATATTAAGAATTTTGCTGCAAATGAAAACAAAATCCGATAAATTTTCCCTTGAAAAATAGGGAAAAGGTATGTAGAGAGATAGATAATAAATAGACAGACGGACACAGGCAGAGGAATGACATTGACATTTGCTTTAGTTAAAAGAACTATGGAACAATATTCTAAAATTTGATTAGCAAAAAGGAACACATCTATCTACCATTCTGCCTAAGAATCACCATTTTAACTTCAAAGAGATATTTTAATTGAAATAGGCAAAATTAAGCATTCTTTTAGAAACACTGTTCAGAGCCAAGGTGGCGCAGTGGTTAGAGTGCAGTACTGCAGGCTACTTCAGCTGACTGTTCAGCAGTTCAGCGGTTCAAATCTCACCGGCTCAAGGTTGACTCAGCCTTCCATCCTTCCGAGGTGGGTAAAATGAGGACCCAGATTGTTGGGGGCAATATGCTGACTCTGTGAACCGCTTAGAGAGGGCTGTAAAGCACTGTAAAGCGGTATATAAGTCTAAGTGCTATTGCTATTGCTAATTGCTGGCTTCCTACTCATATATTAGAATATGGCCTAGTCAGGAAAATAGCAATAGCACTTAGACCCGTGATGGTGAACCTATGGCACACATGCCACAGGTGGCACGCGGAGCAATATCTGAGGGCACGCGAGGCGTTGCCCTATATCAGCTCCAGTGCGCATGTGCGCGCTGGCCAGCTGATTTTCGGCCTTGGGGAAGGCTGTTTTTGCCCTCCGGAGGCTTCAGGAGGCTTCCCTGAAGCCTCCAGAGTGCGAAAAATGGCCCAACGGGCAAACCGGAAGTTTGGAAAAATGGACTTCCGGTTTGCCCGTTGGGCCGTTTTTCCGAACTTCCAGTTTGCCCATTGGGCCGCTTTTCGCACTCTGTAGGCTTCAGGGAAGCCTGAGGGTGAAAAAAGGCCCAACGGGTGTGGGGGGGGGCGCATGCACGGGGATGCACGCATGCACAGTGTGGCGCGTGGGGGGGTTGTGTGCTGGCACGCACGTGCGCTAGCATGAGCATGCACTCCCATTTTTGGCACGCAAGAAAAAAAAGGTTCGCCATCACTGACTTAGACTTATATACCGATTCACAGAGCTTCATAGCCCTCTCTAAGCAGTTTATGTGAAAGAGTTCTTTGAAATTTCCCCAAGATTTGGAGTAAGTTATACTGAACGTAATGGGAGATACTTCAACATAAACACATGTAAGATTGTCCCACAAGATTTATCTCAAGCTATTTGTTTATGTTGTTACCTGGAACCATCAATATCTCCCTTGTTGCAATAGGCAGCAATCAGTCGCTGATATGTGACCTGTAAAACAGAATTAAATATGAGAATTGCTATTTATCAAATGGTACCGTAAATTTATGAAAATACCTTTATGAAATACCTACTCGATTGGGCTGGACATTTGCCTCTTCCATTTTTGTTAGGAATACATCCGGAGAAAAATCATGTTCATTCTGGAGATAAACTTTTAGCAAAGCGTTATAATGGCTTACGTCAAATATAACACCTAAGTAAAAAATAAAATAAAATTCAGTACAATAAAAAGTTCATACAATTGTTTGACACAACGGTAATATACAGAAAATGGACTAAAAATCAAGACACATCAGATTTCGCCAGTCCTTGTTGCTCACCCAAGCTTCAGCTTAAAATTGGACATTTTTGGTACTATTTTCCTATGCAGTGACAACCCCTAAAGGAAGAGTAGATGGAAGATGCCCTGATTAAAGGTTGCCACTATTAAAAATATATACAGCTCTTGATACTATTTATCATGAATGATGGGAACTAACTATGGTTGGTAGCAGATCCCAGCTAAAATTTCTCCATTAAGTTGGGGAAGGGCGAGTTACACACTTTAGCACACAGAGTACTGTACAATAGTTCCTGACATTTGATTTCTTTCAATTCTCACTTTTTAAGTTTGGAGTAACAGTAACAATGATTTATGGTTAGCACCGAAGTAACATAGGGAATTTAAGTCATTTAGGCAGGGGAGAAGGGGAAGAAAAAAGATGAACAAGTATATATTTTCCTTCTGTAGCACCAAGTTGCTGTTTGGAGCCAAGTCTAAAGTATCCAAACTGATGCTGAACACCATAAGCTGTTATCCAAAACCTTTAAGAAATACTACCAGGTAGTTCAGTTAAGAAACCCAGGTGGAAAACTGCACAGAATTCCATCTAATAACCTGACAAGCAAAACACAAGATCAATAAACTTAGTCTCAAAAGCAGTAAACATAAAGCTAATTTAACTGAAGATAAAATAAAAATAGTTTGCTTTTACTATCAATCCCCTAGATGTCAGCACAGCTCTCCAAATATGGAAACTGACCTGAAAAATGTCATAGCAACCGGTATTCAGGAATGGTAATACATAGAATATCATCAAACCATTTATTTTTTAAAAAATACATGCTAATCTATGTGGTTTATTTTACTTAAATAACATACCAGCACCTTTCAGCTTTGTCCACATGGTATGAGCAAGTGCTGTTCTTTCATCCGGAGGCAGCTCGGGCAACAATGAGCCACAGCTTCTTAACAGCAGCAAGGCCTGGTTACCATTTGGAAATCCTAAATTAGAACAAAATAATTTGGAAATGCAACAACTTTTAACTTTCCATAAATAAGAAGTTTTGAACAGTTTAAACATTCTAGTCTTCTTCGTATCAACTAATAATGATAAACAAATCAAACTTTACAGAATAAGGAAAATATACAGATACAATCTTAAAGACAGGAAGCATTAGTATACCCATGCATATATCTTATTTGACTAGAGATACACTGAATTTAAGATATACATGAACAGGTAGTCCTTGGCACACAACTATAATGGAGTCTGCCCATTACGATCATGTTGGTCACATGACCAACCTGATTTTATGATGGTTTCTGCAGCAATTGTTAAGCAAACCAATGGACGCCCAATCGTCGAAATTTCAAATCAAGGACGTAAGCCCTCTTTTATGGGTCAATTATAACTTTGAACAGTCACTAAGTGACCGGTCGTGACCTGAAGATTTAATTGTTTTCTACACTTTTATGTACATTGCATTATGCATGTAGCTATTATTCATTTAGCTTCATTTAGACTTCTTCAAATTTTGTGGATGCGGAATTAGACTACAAAACTAGAAAAGGAAACAAAAAAGCCAGGAAAACACTTCCAAAGGCTTTTTTCAAAATGGCGGAAGAACGAGGTATCCAAGATGTATGGCGAGAGACACATCCCAAGGAAAATCAATATTCATTTTATTCAAATAGACATATGTGGAACCAACTTCCCCCCGAGATCCGTACTACCCCCACCTTACTGGCCTTCCGTAAAGCCCTTAAGACCTGGCTTTTCCGGCAGGCCTGGGGCCAATAGTTGTTCTGATTGGCCCATGCATGGTTGCGTGAATGTTTTATTTTAAATATAGTTGGGGGTTTTTTTTTTCCCCCTTTCTTTTTTAAATTGTTTTTATATGTTTTATTTTTTATGATGTAAGCCGCCCAGAGTCCTTCGGGAGTTGGGCGGCATATAAATTTTATAAAATAAATAAATAAATAAATAAAATAAGAATAGGCATGATATGGATGTCAGCAGAGCTAAAATCCAATGTACAAGAAATAAATATAGAAATAAGCAATTGGGCGGATCACAATCTGATAAAAGCTACAGTATATGGAAGGGGCAAAAAAGGAAATTAAGGTGGACATTGAATCAATCAATATTAAAAGAAAAGAAATTTATTCAATTTATGGAAAGAGAATTGGATTTTTTCTTTAAAGAGAACAGAAAAGAAGAAACGTCACTACAAAATGTATGGGACACAGCTAAGGCATATATTAGAGGATTAACCATAACATATATGGTAAAGAAAAACAAAAAGAAGAGACAAAATCAAAAGATATTAGAAGAAAAATATAAGAGACTAGAGATAGAACTACAAAAAGAACCATAAAAAAATATAAAAAACCAAATGGAATTAAAAAACATAAGCTGTTTTATTTAATAAATAAAGAACAACTAGCACAAAAAATTAAAAGTGCTAAACAAAATTTCTTTGAAAATACAAATAAACCAGGAAGATGGTTGGCATATAAATTGAAAAAGGAGAAAGAAAAGAGATTGATTCACCAATTAATGGATGATGAAGGAACTCTTCACCATCAAAATAATGACAAAAAGAAAATAATTCAAAATTACTATGAAAAATTATATAATCAAGAGACAATTTCAGAAGATAAAATAAAACAATATTTAGAAAAAGCGGAACTACCTAAAGTACCTGAAACTGTGAAAGCAATGCTAGATGAACGTATAACAATGATGGAACTAACAGAAGCAATTAAGAGACAAAAGAATGTTAAAACACTGGGTCCAGATGGACTACCAGCAGAACTATACAGAGACTTACAAAATACTTTAAGTATTCCAATGTTGGAAGTATTCAATGAACTATTGTTAGAAGGGAAAGTACCAAATTCATGGATGGAAGCATATATTACTCTCATACCGAAAGAAGACTCAGACTTACAACAGATAAGAAACTATAGACCGATATCTTTATTGAATGCTGATTATAAAATATTTGCTTCAATATTT
Source organism: Thermophis baileyi (assembly GCA_003457575.1). Lineage (NCBI taxonomy): Eukaryota > Metazoa > Chordata > Lepidosauria > Squamata > Dipsadidae > Thermophis > Thermophis baileyi. The sequence continues at coordinate 3,188,094 of QLTV01003479.1, forward strand.
GAAGAAAAACTTAAAAGATTTTTAAATCAATTTATACATCCAGATCAAAATGGGTTTTTACCTAAGAGACAAATTAAAGACAATATGAGAATAATTTTAAATACACTGGAGTATTATGAAGTGCATCCAGAGAAGCAAATGGCGTTGATCTTCCTAGACCAGGGGTCGGCAACCTTAAAAACTCAAAGAGCCATTTGGACCCATTTCCCAGAGAAAATAAAACACCCGGAGCCACAAAACCTGGGTGGGCGTGGCCAACTCGACGTCACTCCCACCGAGTCACATGACCTTCCAGGTATGCCTACCCAGGTTTTGTGGGTCTGTTTTCTATGAGAAAAAGATATCTGTCTCTCTCTTTTCCCTCTCTTTCTCTCTCTCTCTCCATCTCTTTTTCTCCCTCTCATCTTTCTTTCTCTCTTTCCCTCTCCCCATCTCTCGCTATCTCTCCCTCTCCCTCCCTCCTCTCTCTCTTTCTCCCTCTCCCCTTCTCTCTGTG
>QLTV01003479.1:3194157-3214748 GCA_003457575.1 Thermophis baileyi
TCTGGCAGGGGCCTTGGGGAAGGGAAAAAGTGGCGCTGCCTGGAGAGCCGGTGGATGGGCGTGGCGGGCAGTCGCCGAGCCTTCAAGGAAGGTAAGCCGAGGGCCGGCCAGAGCACTTTCTTCCTTCTCCAGGAAGGAAGGAAGGAAGGAAGGAAGGAAGGAAGGAAGGAAGACAGACAGACAGATGGTAGGAAGGAAGGAAGGCAGACAGAAAGAAAGGAAAGAAAGAAAGATGGTAGGAAGGAAGGAAGGAAGGAAGATAAAAAGAAAGAGAAAGAAAGAAAGATGGTAGGAAGACAGACAGAAAGAAAGAAAAAGAATCATAAAAATACATGCCTCAACTTTTGTGGTGGAATCATTGGGGGGGGGCCTTTAGAGGGAATAAAGAGACATTCCAGCTTAGAGTCTGTTTAGGGGAGGAAACGTCTGAGGTCAAACTGTTAGGTCTATATCTGCTGTTTCCCAAGGCAAGGCAGATAGTCATGTAATACAGATGATCAACAATATCTACATGAGTCTATCCACAAGTGGTTCTGGTATGTGACCTGACAATACTATATGTTCAATTAATTTGAAATTAACAGAATAAAATCATAAAATGTATGAGTTGGAAGAAACCTAATAATTAATCTTGGGATCAAGAGACAGTCAGGAGGCCTGAAGGGATACTTGCTTTCTGAAAAGTAGTTTGCAATTTTTCTTCTGCTGGAATGGAGAGAAGGTAAGGAAAGGATTTGTAAAATTCAGATCAAGCAGCTTAGTCACTGAAACAAGCCCTGACATACTTCCAAGAGTTGGAATTACCTTTTCATCTACAGTGATACACATGAAATGCCCACCTCCTTCTCTGGCCCTCAGCAAAAGCCATTTTTCTTCCTGTTTTACCTACTTCCCTGACAGAGACATAGAGATAAAGCTCTTCTACATACAATTTAAAAGATATAACCAAAGATATAATCAAAAGTCAAAGAACAGCCAACAACCCAGAGCATACTGAACCAACAACCAATACCAAATAAATAGTATCAGAAAACCAATCAGAAAAGAAATAATATCATAATCAATGAATTACCAAGGAAAACAAACCATACCCCAACCAAAAAGGCAAACTATTAACAGAAAAAAACAGCAAACTTCATTCTCCTGTAAATTGTTGTTACCTCACCTATGAAACATCTGCAAAAGAACAATCACTTCAGAGAATACCAAGAGCCTAACAATTTAATTCTGAGCAACACAGCGTATATTCTCTAGTATTGAAGGTAAAAATCACAATCTACTACCCACCAAATATTCTGAACTCCACTAAGTCCCAATTAGCATATCTATAGTTAGGGATCACAAAAGATACAGTGCAAATCTTAAAAGGATGAAAGGTAGTTCAGATCAAATCTGAAAAAATTAACAGATACTTTATTAGTAATTTATTGTGTGTAATAACTAAACTCAGAAGTACCTAATTTTAGCTCTTGCCTACTGAACTGATTGATGTAAAGAGATACAGTTACTGTATTTTCGGAGTATAATCATCGCAATTATGACACATCACGGCTTGAACTATCTTGCTTTGCATGTAATGAGTCTATCTCATATATTTGTTTCACCTTTTCAGTTGCATTACTGAAATAAATGAACTTTTGCACGATATTCTAATTTTTCGAGTTTCACCTGTAGTTAATGGTAGAAAATCACTGACTGAATCTGTAGCAACGACTACCAGGTTAGGCAGAGGCTGGTTAAAGGGAAAAGAACAACAGCCACAGCCAAGTACAGGTAGTCCTTGACTTATAACAATTCATTTAGTGACCGTTCCAAGTTACAACAGCACTGAAAAATGTGACTTATGGCCATTTTTCAGAGTTACCACCTTTGCAGCATACCCATGATCATGTGATCAAAATTCAGATGCTTGGCAACTGGTTCATATTTATGACCTTTTCTGGTCCCAAGATCATGTGAGCGCCCCTTTTGTGACCATCTGACAAGCAAAGTCAATGGGGAAGCCAGATTCACAACCGGGTTACTAATTTATCAACTGCAGTGATTCACTTAACAACTGTAGCAAAAAAAAAGTCGCAAAATGGGGCAAAACTTACTTAAATGTCTCACACTACCTGTACTTCCCCCCCCCTTCATACCCCGAGGCAGTCTGCCTCTGAAAACCGGCTCTTTGTCGCGTGTTTTATACCCTGCAGCTTCCCACTGCCAGCTACTGCGGAACTGGTAATAAAAAACACAGGACACCGGACTTGATGGGCCTTGATGGGTCTGGTCCTCCAGGTAAACAATTCTGACCCGGAATTCAGATTGGCATGGCCTGATCCAACCTACCATCCAGCTACCGACTGGGTTGGATTACAAGCCCCATAATCCACGCCACGGCCGAGGAAGGCTGCAAAAGCGTGCAGCCTCGTGTTGCGGACCTAGAACAGTCTGGGCTGCAAATATTCGGACGGTCGTTAGAAAGCAGCAAAGGGATACAACCCCCCCCCACCCCCATGCATCTTCATGACCTCCCCCTGCTTGCCTCCACTCCCGACCCGAGAAGCTGCGTGCTTTCCTCGGGGGATACTCACGCTCTGCTGGGGTTGCTGTTAAAGCGTCGGAGGGCAGCCGAGGGCAAAGGCGACGGGACGGGTCCCGGAAGGGCGCATCCCCCTCGCCAGAGCAAGAGACGCGAACGAAGCCACACGGCTGACCGGAGCAACCCCGCCATGGCTATTCACGCACGCTGGTGCAGCGGAAGAACCCAGCGGCCCAAGGGGGAGCACGTGACCGGCAGGAGGTTGCATTCACCGAGAAAGACGGGGGGGTGTCTTGGGAGACGCTTTGGCAAGATCCGGTATGCTCGAACCGAGGAATACACTACCGCAAACCCAGATGCTGGAGAAATTGTGTGATTTATCCCGAAGAGTTGGGATTACTTTAAAAACGTGTTCGCGTTTCCTTTTCAACGCCAACAATTATAATAGATCCCTTTTTTAAAAATGGAACAGTCCAAAACGGATAGACGTAGCTCAAGGGCAAGGACGAAGAGCGGCTTGGGCCACTCCGAATGGAACCCGAAGTTTCAGTCTGCAAATTATTTATTATTGTTCCTGGTAGAGTTACGTTTTCAAAAGGCAACGCAAGACTTGTCTTAAAAATAAAAACCGCGCGGTCCAGAGACGGGCGATTCAAAGAGGTTTTCGAGATTAAGCTATGAGCCCAGAGCCCTTCAACTCCGGGAAAGCTATTTGTCGGCCTTATCCTTACTTTCGCTTCTTGCCGGGGAACACACGTGAAACTTCCCTACTTGCGCATGCGCTATAATCATGCCCGCTCTGATTTTTTTGTAAAAAAAGCTTCCTAGAGCGCGGGAAGAAAGTAACCAGCGAGTTTCTTGGCGGTCGCTGGAAGGCTAGGCTCACCTGTTTGAATTAACGGATACAGCCGCGCTGCGGTTTAAATCCGAACCGCAGCGAACCTTCCCCAGCGAAGTTGGAGCTCAATCGGCAGTATAATAAATCTCGCTTTGTGTTCAAATTATGACACGGGCAAATATTGCCGCCGTTGGCTCCCTCTCACTTGAGAAAGTTACTGAGAAATACATTGCATTGAGAAATGTCTATGGAGATTCTTAGTCATCCAGGTCATGGTTGTCCCAAAGGTGCTTTTTCAAGAAGCAACTGGACTTTCTGGTTTTTCTTTGCTGGTTTTTCTTTTCTTTGCTTTCTGGTTTCGCTTCTCATCCAAGAAGCTTGTTGGAGGAGAAGTGAAACGTCTTCAAAGAAAAACCAGAAAGTCCAGTTGCCTCTTGAAAAAGCATCTTTGGGACATTGCATTGAGAAAGTTTCATTTCGTATCTGGCCATGCTTTTGTTCGGAATAGAATCTTAGAATCAGAATAGAGCTGGAAGGGACCTTGGAGGTCTTCTAGACCAGCCCCCTGCTCAAGCAGGAAATCCTATACCCGTGATGGCAAACCTATGGCACGGTTGCCGGAAGTGGCACGCAGAGCCATCTCTCTGGGCATGCCAGCCGTCGCCCGTTGCTCTTCTGGGTTCCAGTGTGCACATGCGCGTTGGCCAGCTGGTCTTCGCGCACGCATGCGTGCCAGAAACTGGAAGACCAGGTGACCGGCACGCATGCCCGCCGGGGAACTGCTCTTCCGGTTTTCAGTGCTCCTGCGCGTATGCACCAGGGAACTGCTGTTCCGGTTTCTGGTGCTCCCCCACGCGTGTGTGCGCGCTCCCGTTTCGGCACTCAGTGCCGAAAAGGTTCGCCAACACTGTCCTATACCATTTCAGACAGGTGGCTGTCTTAAAAAACTCCAGTGATGGAGCACTCACAACGTCTGAAAGCAAGCCATTCCACTGGATGGATCAGCTCCAAATCTACGAAACAATCTTAACGTATAATGTGTGGGTGGTATAAACTCTGGTGCACTAAAATCTGCTTCAGCGGGCGCAACTGATCTGTCAGGACTAGCCTTAGTTTGCTAGCTATCTGCTGAGCTTTCCCCTCTCCCCCTCAGGGGTATCTTATTTCTATAAGGTGACCTTAACAGCAATAAAAGGTTTTCAGGATTGAGTTTCCTCAGAGGCAGAAATGGTGTTGCTGATCTTTGGGCATATTTCATCTGGTAGTGTTATATTTGCCAGTTTGGTGTACTGTTAAGGTGCTGGCCTAGAACCAGGAGACATTGAGTTCTAGTTCAGCCTTAGGGCACAAAAGCCAAGTTGGGTGACTTTTGACCAGTCACACTCAGCCCATCTCACCTCACAGGGTTGTTGTGAAAAAATAGGAAGAGGAAGGAGTATTATGTAGCAATAGCACTTGGACTTATATCCTGCCTCATAGTGCTTTTACAGTACTCTGGGCTGTTTATAATGTTAGCATATAGCCCCCCAAAATCTAGTTTCTCATTTTACTGACTTTGGAAGGCTGAATGAACCTCGAGCCCCATCAGGATTGAACTCCAGACTGAGCAAAGTTAGCCTGCAATACAGGTAGTCCTCGACTTACGACAGTTCATTTAATGACCTTTTGAAGTTACAAAGGCACTGAAAAAAGTGACTTATGACCATGTTTCACATTTATGACCATTGCAACATCTGGTCATATCAGCGGTGGGTTGCTCCCGGTTCGGCCCGGTTCTTAGAACTGGCGGCGGGAGGCTGCAGAGAAGCATCACGCGTGCACAAACCAGTAGCAACGGGTTTTAGAACCCACTACTGGGTCATATGATTGGATGCTTGAGAACTGGTTCATATTTATGATGGTTGCAATGTCCCGGGGGTCATGTGATCAACTTTTGTGACCATTTAACAATGATGTAACTAATTTAACAGCTGCAGTGATTCACTTAACAAATGTGGCAAGAAAAGTCATAAAATGGGGTAAAACTCACTTAACAAATTTCTCACTTAGCAACATAAATATTGGGCTCAATTGTGGTTGTAACTCGAGGACTACCTGTACTGCATTCTAACCACTGTGACATCAGGGCTCAAGTATGGTCTCAAACTTAAGTTATTTATTAAAATGTATGTATGTATGTTTCATATTTCTTAACTGTCCATCTCCCTCGGAGATTAAAATGATAAAGGTGGCCTAAAAATCAAATAAATTTAACAAATATTTTTTCCAGTTTTTAAAAACTTCTCCCCTTCTCCCCCTCTAAAACCAAGGTGGCAAACATACTTAATATTCCTGCCTCCAGATGAAATTGATACTGATTCTGAAGATCATTTTGAACACGGGTGTCAAACCCGTGTCAAACCCACATGAGCCGCGGTGACGCAGTGGTTAGAGTGCAGTACTACAGGCTACCTCTGCTGATCACTGGCTGCCAGCAGTTTGGCAGATCGAATCTCACCAGGCTCAAGGTTGACTCAGCCTTCCATCCTTCCGAGGTCGGTAAAATGAGGACCCAGATTGTTGGGGGCAATATGCTGATTCTGTAAACCGCTTAGAGAGGGCTGTAAAGCACTATGAAGTGGTATATAAGTCTAAGTGCTATTGCTATTGCTAAACTCGCCACATTACATTGATGTCAGGTGACGTATCGTGACTTTTTTGCCTTCGCGGAGCTAGGGTGGGTGTGGCCTGTGTATGATGCATCCGGCCCGTGGGCCACCAGTTTGACACCCCTGATTTAGAAGAACTTGATGGGGACGCTGAATCAGAACAAAAAGTTCATGAAACTGAGGAAGAGGAGGAAATAATAGCAAATGCTAATTATTTTCTAGGAAAGGCAAAATTATGAACTAATAAAGTAATCCATCTTTTAAAAAGAACAGGTCACAACATTTTTAGATATTTGCCAATGGTTATATAAGTGATTCATGTTTGGCAAAAACAGCTGTGTATTGCTGGAAATGTTTATTTAGTGGTGATATTTTTGAGGTTGTTAAATACAGTATATCAATCGGTAAATTCTTTGGAGAACAAATAGAGACGGAGTAGAGAAATTCAGTCTTGTGATGAGTATTAAAAGCAGTGGTGAAATCCAAATTTTTTTACTACCGGTTCTGTGGGCGTGGGTTGGTGGGCGTGGTGTTGCTTGGTGGGCGTGGCTTGGTGGGCGTGGCAGGGGAAGGATACTACAAAATCTCCATTCCCACCCCACTCCAGGGGAACGATACTGCAAAATCCCCATTCCCTCCCCACTCCTGGGGGAAGGATATTGCAAAATCTCCATTCCCACCCCACTCTGGGGCCAGCCGGTTCTCCGAACTACTCAAATTTTCTGCTACCGGTTCTCCGAACTACTCAAAATTTCTGCTACCGGTTCTCCAGAACCTGTTAGAACCTGCTGGATTTCACCCCTGATTAAAAGATGTAAATTTCTAAGGGCTTGTTTGCAGTTTGACGTAGAAATAAGGAAGATCAAGTTGCTTCTGTATCTGAAATATTCACTAAATGTATACTCAACTATCAAAAGAACTACTTTATAGGGGATAAACCCCTACAACATTACATAAAATGCCCACAGATTTTCAAGGAAGTTGTCAATTTCATCAGTACATAGTACCAAACCTAATTGTATGGAATACTGTGGATACTAAAATGTTTAATTTGCAAATTTATGCTAAGAAGCAGACATACAGTATAAGCAATAAACCTGCAGATCTAGTAAAAAGAACGGCAGAGCCTATATATATATATAGATCAGGCTGTAATATAACTACAGATAATTGATTCAGTGACATAGGCTTAGTTTAGGAACTAAAGAAATTGTCTTATGGGGGTACCCTAAAAAAAGCAAAATATAGCTGCCACCCACATTCCTTACAACCAAAGATAGAGGGGAACACTCAAGCTTTTTGGCTTCAATAAAGAAACTATTGCATATCCCAAAGGAATAAAAATTATTGTGCCTAGTTTATGTCCTGACAAATTAATCTTGATTCTGAAGAAAAAACCTTCATAATTACATTTTACAATAAAACAAGATGAGGAGTGGACACTGCAAATAAAATGTGTATCTTCAATATTTTGGGGACAGTAGAAATTTTTAGTTTTATGCAAATATAATTTTTTCATATGAAGAGGCAAATTAATGTCAAGTAAAGCTTTATCATTATAAATATATATATACTGTTCTTTATAATTATCTTTCTCACACAGACATTTTTAAATATCATAAAAAGGTAATTATAGCATGTCTGGTATTGTCATCATTAGCATTGTGCCTGATAGAAAGAAGGTTTTAATCATGCTACAATCCAGCTTCCAATATAACAGAATAGCAGAGTAGGAAGGGACTTTGGAGGTCTTCTAGTCCAACCCTCTACTAAGCAGGAAAGCCTATACCATTTCAGACAAATGGTTGTCCAATCTCTTCTTAAAAACCACCAGTATTGGACCACCCACAACTTTTGAAGACAAGTTGTTCCACTGATTAATTATTCTGTCAAGAAATTTCTCCCTAGTTCTAGATTGGTTCTCTACTTGATTAGTTCCACTTTACAGAATGCAGAATAACAGAGTTGGAAGAGACCTTGGAAATCTTCTAGACCAACATCCTGCACAACCCAAGTAGTAGGTAGTGGTCTACTTTGTCAAATGCCTTACTGAAGTGCAAGTAAATTATATCCACAGCACTTTGCTGGTCCACTAATTTAGTCACTTCACTTAGTCATTTTAGGCGATAGTTTATGAGAACAATCCAATCACATAACAAACCAATTACAACAATCCAAAGCTATTGTGCAAGTTTTCTGGAATTCTTAATAAAGATTTACAAAAGTGGGAATGAGAAAAGGGAAAGTCCAAATATTTGTAACTATAAATATAATAGCAGTGCTCTATAACAATTCAATAATTTAGTTAGTACTACCTAGAGATATTGTCCGATGTAACCATGGGACAAATACACCATGAAAGTCTTTTTTTAAATTCCATAATACCTTCTTGGCCCAAATTGAAGAAAGGGCTCAAATTGAAGTGAGGACTCAACTCCCAATGGTTGGTATTTTTTTCATATCTTAGCCACTCTGTAAGATTACCAGTCCTTGAGATTCAACAATTTAATTCCGAGATCTTCAGTGTCACAAAATCTCAAGAAAATATAGATGCTTTCATGCAAGTTTTCATACATTGCTAAAATATTACAAGATCTTGCATGAGAATGCCACAATTTTGCCAATCCTTGTCATCCAAGAAAACTTGAACAATCTTTAAGGATTAGTTTTTAAGAGTCATGGATGCTGTTTTGTGGGGATGGTGCATCAAAATGCTTGTGGATACTTTACTAAGTATTTGCGAACTACTCAATCCTCTGATAATTCATCTGCATTGGTTGTTAACATCCTATTTGTTGAGCTTTGTCACAAATGTATGAATATAAAACTGCCTTGTAGCAGCACAAAAAGCTGACTTGAAATCTGCTGTAATAGTAACACAGACTATAAATCATATCACTGATTCAGTGCAATCTGAAGAGCATCAGGCTGGGAAAAGCTGAACATATACTGTATCTACTGAACCCAAGTCTGATTGTCAAATAAAGATATTAATACTACTTCATAGGATCTATTTCAGACTTTGATACAATTAAAAAGATAATGGGATTGCATACATTCAAATGTAATTTCAAAGTTATTTAATATTAACACTAGAAACACTGATAACATCTTTCTTACATATTATAAGCAAGCCATTCCAGACTGTTTCATGAAGATTAATACTTAAATCTCTAGAGCAGGTCCTCATCATCATTTGAGATTTGGGAGAGATATTGATCATCATTCATTTTGTCCATGCAAACTATCCCATCATCCTTGTGCTTTGTGTTTATAATGGAACGTGAAACCATTTGTGATTTTTTAAAAAAATCAAAATCTCTTCTGAGTAGCTTATCTTGCAAAATATCAGAAAAGAAGAAATTGAGTACTGTATCAGGTTTACTTTGGAAGACAAAATAGCAACCTTCCTTCTTTTTAGCTTTTCTGATTAGTTTACATTACATTATATTTAGTTCTTATTCCTTTTTCTTCACTGTTACTTTACTCACTTCATATGTGGCATTGTGTTTCTGTCACTCTGTTCTGGACTCCATCAGAGTTATCATTTGGTACCTAAGACTGCTACCTCTATTAGGATTCGGCCTGCTGCCTTGCTTTCTTTTTTATCTCTATCTGTGATAGAGTTGACATTGAAAGGTCAGAGTTCCGGAAGTTTGCAACCATACTGTAGCATATTGTATTGTTTGGCTGCTGCTTTATGTTGATATTAAGTCTATTTAAAACTTTATTGTGGGCAGTATTTTACGGTACCTACAAATTAGTGCTACAATACTCCAGATGGCCACTAGGTGGAAGCAAAGACTTAGAATTTTTTGTATTTCTTTGTTAACCTCTAATGTTTAGTTTTGTTTTGTTTCCAATCTTTTCAAAAAGATTTGATAGCTCTAAACTATACTACAGTAATGGGCAGAATTTCTGAGAACGCTATGTCATCTAGGTGCATTTCTTTGTTAAAATAAAATCCCATCTTTTAATTTTATCCTCTGCAACTATATCTTATTTGAAGCTATTGGCTTCGGCTAAGAGAAAAATCGGGATGACTACTAGGAGCAAGGAGAAGGTTTTGCAGCCTAACTGAAGGCTGAATAGAGGCACAGTAGCTCAGTAGCTTAATGATGCTTGAGATGGTTTAAACTCCGATGCTTCGAGCCCAAGCACTGCATGGCACTTGCCTCAGCTTCTATCCACCTAAAGCATGTTCTATGCAAGTAGATAGATAGCTACCACTTTGGTGGGAAGATCAGCTGGTGCTCTGTGCAGGCAGTTAGATTCCTGATGGCTCTGAACCTTACCGGTTGCAGTGCCCATTTGCGAGGCAGCTCCAGAAAGGGAGGGGGCCTTGGCAGGGGTGGGTTCTAACTTACCTCGCTGCTGGTTCGCTTCCTCCCGCGCCTCGTGGGCACAGTGCAAAAAAGAAAAAAGCCGAAAACAAGATGGCGAGGCATGTGCAGTGCCAGAAATTCGGCTTCTGCGCATGCGCAGAAGAAAAAAAAAAATTCAAAAAAATAAAAATAAATTCAAAAAAAAGATGGCGGCGCCCACGGACCGGCACCGACCGAACCGGATCCGTGATGTCATCGTGACATCACCAGCGGGTCGCTACCGGTTCGGCCAAACCGGTCCAAACTGGGAGGAACCCACCTCTGGGCCTTGGGTGATGCTGCAGGAAGACCCACTCGCCTTTCTCTCCGGTGCAAAGCTAGCTCGGCTTCCTGTGGCGCACCTTGGTAAATGTGCAAGCATGTCCTATAACAGGGCTGGTACCTTGGCAAGCCAAACTATGACTCTGCAATAGTATTGTGGTCTCCTGGCTACTGTAACAACGCCATACGATCATCATCATCATCATCATCCACTAATAGTTCTTAAATCAAAATACATTTTACCTGATCTGCCTTATCACAATACATCACAATGCCTTATCACAACACATCACAATGGCAGGACAAAAAACATTGAGAAATAACCTTAATTAGCTTGGGTGAGAGAGTTCTCTGGCTTGTTCAATAGGATCTGCGAGTGGGACAAGGAAAAGGTATGCCATGCATATCACGACAACATTATGACATCTATGGCATTTGCATGACAACATCATAGTACATGAGGCTTTTTCTGTAGCTTGTAATAGATGTCTTTGTAGAAAAGTATTTTCCACATTGACTGGTCTCATGTAACTACAGTGTTATGAATTGATTTCAGCTTAGTGTTTCACATGAATCCAGGCATTGTGGTTTATAAATCGCACAACCCATGCTTTAGGTGAAGTGTGAATCTAGCCTATTTAGTATATTCAACAAACCTTTGTTAAATAAAGTGGAACATAGTGCAATGTGTGAACAGTGTATTGTGCTGAGAATTTCTGTTCGGACATGTTATGCTAAATTAACTAAGAAGGTTTGGGAACGTAGCAGTGACACGACCTTTTCTCATCCCCTTCCCATCTGCCATTAAGTAATATTTTGCCACTGAGTACTGTAGCATCTTTCCAAAGAGAAATGGGGGGGGGATGTGGAATGTTCTAAATGGGTTGCCTGCTGCCATTGCTGACACAAGCAACTTAGTTTGTAGCACTTGAAATGTCTAATAAGTTCACTTCCTTTAAAAAGGAAATCTCCAAGCTATCCTCTCCTCACATTGAGGACAGAAGAGCTGACTGTTTTTCTATATAAAAACACTCATTCAGTACAACTCTGCATTTTCTCTATGTCCTTCCATTTATGAGGAGATAATAATTCATTATTAATCACTCACACTTTCCTCTCCCCCCCCCGCCCACCTGCCTTTCTTTTAGATCTGAATTATCATTCTTTAGTGCCAATCTCTAGGATGAGTAAATCAGCAAGCAACTGGTCTGAGCTGAATTCTTCTGTGATTCCTGCTGGCACCGTAAAGCTTCCTTTAATTCTCAGAGGGCTCAGAAAGCACTGAGATGGCAGAGATTGTTGTGGCAGAAGCAAATGGAAAATGTCCTGAGATTGAAACACAGACAGATTAACATTACCCTTGTGGATGCTAATGACTTGCACTTTAAAATGCCAGAAGCTCATCCTGTCAGCTAAAACAAAGAAAAAACACATTTTTGAGTTTCCAAAGAACTTAGATCTTTCCAAACTGTCAGGGTGAATTCAGCCATAATGCATTTTTATAGTAGAACAGGGCAGCTCATGCATGCCACTGGGGGAATCATTGCCCAGAATTGCTGTAGGCAGTGTAGGCAGTATAGTTAAATAAAACAGCAGCTGAAAATCATGGAGAAGATAAACTAGTAATGGTGCATCTCATACTACAATGCTATCAAAGCTAAATAATTTTCAATCAAAAAAGTATAGTTTTCAGATACCAGACAATGCCTTTTGGATTGGTTTTAATCATTACGCAAGTAAACAAACAATTCAGTAAAGAATACCATAATGGATGTGTCTTAAAATGTCAGATTTTTCATAGCAATCAAACCAACAGTCCCTTAGTATCATTGTTTTCAATTTATGCTCAGGTATCTGTGTATAGGACTGCCATTTCAATTAATTATTTTTTCCAACACAGCAAGGCTGAGTAAATAAACCAGCATCTATAGTGATTTGTAAAATGTATATGACATACCAAGTTGTATGAACCCAATCAATTATACTGGTTCTAAAAAGCATAAGTTAATCATACCATGGCTTAGTGCTGTTGAAGCAGCTTTTTGTCTCCATGTTCCCTGCAGCTTTGCTGCATTTAATTTCTTACCTAATGCCTAAGAGTAGAAAGACTGACATTAACCAGGTTAATAATCACCCTCAACTAGATACCAAGAACTGGCTCTGTAGGCAAACAAAGTTTTTAATGCCCCCACCTCCACAAAAATATCTGTATTTTATTTCTTTTTTAAAATTTTGGCTCTCTGTGGTGGCCCAGGTTTATCTACATGAATAGGCTGCCCTGGCTAGAAATTTTAAGTATATTCATTATCAGGTAGGTAATGTTGTCTAAAGCTGCTAATGTCTGATTATTTGTTTAAGGTAATTGCAGGCAACCTTAGAAAATACTATTTTAAATTAGGAAAGTGACTCTGTGTGTTCTCATTAAATATCTTCCAACTGGATGGATCTTGATTCTATCATTTCTCTATGTGAGTTTTGTATCACAGTTTTGTTTTCATTAATGATTCAAATAAACGCTCAGAATGTTTTTGTTCTGAATACCCCCATGCTTTTTGAAGGTCAAGATGAAATTCAAAGATGAACTACACTATCTTCTCCTGTTTCCAACTTTGTGGAAGTTTGCAAAATGCAGGGATTTACAAGTAAATCCATATTTAGAAGGGAAAAATCCTACTCTGAAAATTAATGGGAGAAATCACAATGTGCCTCCAGTTCTCTGCCGACAAAAATTAAAATACTTGTATTTCCTGAGTCCTTATCACTGGAAGAATTAGAACTGACATAATGATGTTTCCTTTTATTGGTTCTATGAAAGAATTTAAGCTATTTAAATATTAATAAATATTTTAAGCAAATATTTAGCAAGCACGAGAAGCAAGTAGGTACATAAAAGTAGTTTTTATATTGTATTTGTGGTTAGATTCAAGAGGAAGTTGGTCGAAGTAGTTAGAGTTAGTTGAAGCTGTGGTTTGACATTTAACAGGTACATTTAGTAGATACAACATTGAATATTTTAAAGTGTGTGTGTGTGTGTGTGTGTTGTAAACAATATACTCTGTTTCCTTTGCATCAGAGTCTTGCCCATGTGTGTTTGACCTGGGCTTGTAAACTGATAGTAAATTTTAGAGATTAAAGTACTCTAGTATAGGGGTCTCCAAACCCCAGGCCATGGTCCATTACCGGGCTGTGGCCAGTTCAGAAGTGGTTTGTGTGAGCAGCGGGCCAGCACGCACATGCAGTTCGACTCACATGCATCGGTCCACCGCTTACACGGACCAGTTTCCCTCTCCCCCCTCTGCCATAAAGGTTGGGAACTGCTGCTGCTCTGGTATCCTGCTTGAAAGACAAAATGGATCTAATCTTTAGAGAAAACTTGTAAGTTGGAAACAGAATGGCTATTCGGGAATTCCCTCTTACAGATTTTTCTCGAACAGCTAGGCATGTAAAACCTTGGTAGAAATTTGAACAATATCTGTGATCTGAATTTTTTTTTTCATTTGGTCCTATGGTGGGAGGTATAGTGACAGTACATCTGAAGAATACTACGTTTGGAGATATCAGGCTTTTGCCAATTCCCCAGCCAACTCCCCAAATGATCTGTTTAACTCCTTGAAATGGGCACTAATCTCCAGTTCAATATTAGCTGTGGCTGAAGGAGGAATCTCTGAGGCTTATTACCATAACTCGAATTTCCTTTGTTCCAACATAGAGGATGAACGTCATGAACAAAAAAGGCCTGTAGCATTTAGCCTGTTCAGGGCTAAATATAATTCCCCTAATTCAATCCTAGGTACTACATTAACATGGATTTTGAAGTCTATAGTTGTCTTTTAGGTCACTTTCTTTTCAGCTCCAGGAATCTTTTGCCTTAACTCTAAATTCCCGTTCCAGTATATATGATATATGGTCTCCAGCTTGAGCAGGATGTTGGACTACAAGATTTCCAAGGTCCCTTCCAACCTTGTTATTCTATATTCTATGTCCCACATTTATATTTAGGTTCAGCTTTTGTGCCATCTTACACTGTGGTTCTCTTTATATTCCAGTTTGCTTTAGGTCTAGGAACAAAGGGCAGACCTTAGACAGAAGGTAGCAGTTTAGGTATCATAGCTGACTTCTACTTATATATTTGGCTGTTGTGGGGTTATCCAGTCCATGCTTTTATTATTGGGATTCTAACAGAAGGATGAGGATGAGTTATATTCTCACTCTTTCTCTATTCTGATCTCAGTTCTGTATCCATTGACTTTCATGGGAGCGGGAGGAGGGGTGGCAAAAAGTATACATAGCTGTGACCATGCAGTTGAAGCAATCCATGTAAAAAGGGGACAGGGATTCAATTGCATAGTTGTGTTCACATATGTATACATGGAAGTAAGTACAATTCTGCAGAATCTTAAGCCTGGTTTCCTGTTCTGATTTAGATCAGAAGGCCGTTTGGATAGGAGGAGCTTTTTCTGTGGTCAACACTTCGACAATCAGTTTTATGAAAACTGAGAAGGTCCCTGTACCCAAAGGAACCTGGAATGCATGTGTCAGATCCACCAGCTTCAGCTTGGTGCCTTGCTGGTGTTCTGTCATCAATTAGGGAAGGGAACAAATGGGCAATAAAGTTGTATACCTTTATGGTGGGAAATTGGGAGGAGGGAATTGACAGTTGAGGAAGAACAGCATTTTGGAATCTGGTTCGTGCTGGCACACCAGCATCTTCAAGGCCACTTGCCCTGAAAGTGAAATTTCAACAGCCCAAACACCTCAGTGTTTCTCATAACAGCATGTTTATCCAATAGGATAAATCACATATAAACCTACTGTACTTTTTAATGGATTACACATTTAAACTGCTTTGAAAACTGAGGCACAAATACAATAACATGCTTTAAAAATTGTATTCGTGGGCAGTTGTGTTCTTATTCTAAGCTAGATAGTCTAAGACAGTGGTCCCCAACCTTTCCAACTTGGTGGCCCAGCAGAGGGGGAGAGGGAATGTGTTGTGGCCTGGCGAATCAGATGAGGAGGAGGTGTGGGAGTCAGGGACAGCATCAAGGCAACCTGAACGCTCCGAGGGGGAAGAGGGAATGGAGCTGTCAGAGAGAGAGACAGAGGCGGAGCCTGGGCTGTCCGTCAGCCCTCAGATAGAGAGTCAACAGCCCCCAGGTCTGGAGGTGGCTGATGAGGAAGAGGAGGAACAGCTGGGTCCAGTGCCTGACATGCGGATGCGCAGAAGGCAGAGAAGAGGAGAGCAATGGAAATCTGTGGGCCGATCAGTGGGACGGAAGAGCCACCGCTGCTAGCAAAGCCCCACCCTAGCTCTGGAAATAAAAGGCAGGGAGGCGGAGATGAATAGATGTTGTGTAAGCGACTGCCTTTATGGCCCCTGGAGTGGGGCCGAAGGTGAAAGGAAGCAGTATGCTCCCTCCCATATTTGGGTATACCAGGTGATTTGACAGAGAAAACATATAACCCCTCCCCTGGCTCAGCTGAAACAGGGAAAGAACTTGTGGCTCAGATGGTAAAGCAACTGCCTGACAAGGCAAACAGCCCAAGTTCAAAACCCAGAAGGGTATGGCTAGCTGATGAGAGCTAAATAGCTTGAAATAGATCTATTCTATGTGACAGACAACTATTCATCTCCCTGCCGGACAGACTTGTTAGCCTGCTGTAAGAGATAAACTTTTTGCCGGGGCTGCTGGCACTCCTAATAAAGGAATCATTGCTTCAACTACAGAGGGCTTGTCGTGTTTGGGGAGTTGGGTCAGAACAGAATGGTTCCGTGCAAGCGATAGGTGCCCACGTGAACACATGTAACACCATATGCATACAAATGGAGTGTAAACACCCACCGCTCATGCAAACGCCTGCCGCTCGCGCTCACGCCCGTCACTTGTGCAAATGATGCTTCACGCACAAGCACAAGCCCCTGCCACTTGCGCAAACAGAGCTGTGAATGCGAGCGCCCACTGCTCGGACAAATGGAGCTGCCCACTGCTTGCGTGGCCCAGTTCCGAACTGGCTGCAGCGAGCCTTGGCCCGGGGGTTTGGGACTTCTGGTCTATGATAAGATTTAATTTGTTTCATGCACGATTTTATGCCCTGTTGAAGAGTTTTTAATTGTTGTTTTAATTTGAAAATGGAGAGGAGAATGCATTCCCTTACCGATGCATTTACAATTTGTTTCCCTTTTTCAAGTCTGTCTTTGACTCCATTTAATTTGGGCTGACCATCCAAGACAACTTAGGCTAACACTATAAACTGTTCATATTCGTACGCAGCTGAATATTTTGGATGTTTTCCAAAAGGCCTGCTGCTTTTCAGTATTCTAAGAACACTTAAGGTCCCACAATGAGCTATGAGCTAGAAAATGATTACCTCAAGATTTGTGGTAGAATATTATCCATTTATAAGAGCAGAAATGTGATGTGATCACTGAGCATGAGAATGCTGCAAGAACTCTGTAGTCAAAAGTTATTAGACAATTGTTGCTGTCTTTTGGGGTGTTGTGTTTTTAATGCTTTCATCTGGCCTCAGACTCTCTCCCATTCAAAGTCTTCAGCTAAGTCATCTTGCAAAATAATATGAAATTTCCAGTGCAATGGCTACAAAAGCTTGTTTTATTTTTGTTTCAAGGTTCATTTGCAAGCATAATGGACATTCTCTTCCACTTACCCCCCTCCACCATCTCTCCAGTGGAGAGGAAACCTAGGAGGCAAATTGCAACCAAGCTTGCAAGCTTTCTGTGAGTGGCATCTTTGCCAAAGGGGCAAGCAGCTCAGAGCAGCTGCAGGGAGCACACCAGCTTTTTATACTTGCAAATCACATGAATTTACAATTAGTGTGGAAGAGTGCTTTTTTTTCAATATTATACTCTGCGTGAATATGATTTGCTTGAATAAAAGAAATGAATCACTCAAAGGCTATTCTGTTCCAGAGGATTTTTAAAAAAAAAAAAAAACCACCCTTCATACTTTAGGCAGTAAAATGTTTGTTTTCAGCACATATCATGGCCCAGGAAACGGAAAAGGTTGAGACGATTTTGAAGCCACTATAATGGCTCTGTTGAAATAATAATAAGCATGCCAAGCTGCTTCCAGACAAGATTCTTATAAGCTGTGTCAGTGCCCTGCCTTGCTTGTGGAATGTTACAGCAGACCCAGATGTTCAGCCTTTTCTCCAAGCCTCAGTTAAAGTGATTACCCACTTGACCCTGAACCAACAAAGTGCTGTCCCCACCAGTAGTGGGTTCTAAATCCCGTCACTCACCAGTTCGCTCGTGCGCACTTGCGCACGCGATGCTTCTGCGCATGTGCAGAAACGTCCTGGGTGGGTGGGCGGAGCCTCCTGCCCCCACCGCTACCGGTTCGCAGAACCGGGCCAAACTGGGAGCAACCCACCGCTGGTCCCCGCTGATGATCCCTCTATGGCTTTTATTCTGGCTTGCTTGTCGATGGTGGTGCCTGATTCAGCTTAAGAAGGAAAATACTTCTTGAAATCCAAAACAGGCTAGCTTCTTCATGGTTGAAGATTAGATGGCAGTGTCATGACAAATATCATAATAAAAAAGTTGCCAAGATCTTGCTGTAATATGGTTTGATGTAAATAGTGAAAGGTGCATTATTTCCCTCACTTGGAATACCCTCCCACTAACTCTATATTGCCCCCAAAATCATCCCAGGAAGAAGAAAGAAATGGATGAGCTGCACAGTCCTTTTGAACCTTCTACCCTGAAGCTCTTCGTGTTTGTACTATTTGTGGAATAAAACAGATGAACTTGCAGACATGCAGTTCTGTGTACAAATTTCACAACAGCAATTCAAAATATGCCTGAAGTTCTTTCTCACAACTCACAATTCCTAGGTATGTGTGTGTGTATGCGTATATCTGTGTGTACACACACACACACACACACACACACACACACACACACTGTAATAGTATCTCCTAACTAAGTTAGTAATAGCTGTTGTTAACCTTAGATACCTATCCACATCTACTCTTCCATATAGCACTAGTTATGCATCTTCATGTGTGAGAAATGAATTTGTCCAAAAGAACAATACTGTTTCTACATATCTGGAAAAGACCAAACCAATGCTTTCAGTAGACAGTTTCATACTTGTATGAGATGACCAGATGTTTCTCTTTACAAAAAGCAATCCTCTTCTGGCAGGTGTGCTCTGGCTTTTCTGGTCCAAGTCTTCTTTAAATAGCTTTAAAAAGAAAGAGCTCTGTTGCCTTTAATTTCCCATCAGTAAGTCCTAAGCAACACAGCAGACTGAGCAGCAAACAAACCTAATCACATTACTGTCCCCACCATCAGAACAGACCAAACACTGAACTATGGAGCCAGGCTATTTGAAGGACCACGTTTCCATAATTACATCTACCCAGCCCACCAGAGCAAGAAGGCAAGGTTTGTTGTTGGTCCCATTTATTACAGAAGTACATCTAGCGGAACCAAAGAAAAGGCTCTTCTCTGTGATGGCTCCATCCCTTTGGAATACCATTTCTCTGGAGATGAGATTGGCTTAATACTTTTCCAGAGGGCCTTGGTTCCGTCAGTGGACCTGGGAACCCTCAGGCTGATACAGAGCCAATCAAGTTATGTGGTTGCCGCTACTGCCATTGCAGCAGCGACCGCTTCATGGAGAAGGGAGAACAAGCATACTAGCCCTGTCCTCCATGTGTAGATGGCATATATCTGCTGTGGAGAGCCAATGAGGATCTGAGAAAAGTCAATATTCTTAATCACTGGAGAGCCTCCATGGAAAGAAAGTCACTTATTCTATATATCTGGGAAAAGAAAAGGAAAATAAACCTAGGTTACAGAGTGAACAAGGCACAAATCTGAAGCAAACACAACAGAATCTTTGATTTACTGTAAAGTAAGCAAGTATGGATTTCCTTGTGCTCGTAGCTAATCACAAAAGCTTTTCTGGTCAATGTCCTTGTTACAAAATGAATGAAAAAGTAGCACAAAGCCCTCAAGATTAGTTTTCTTCTCAGCTTACATGGAGTAACCTCCTCTAAACAGCATAGCCGTAGCTGTGCTTGCCAAACTGGAAGTTAAGCCCAGATTCCCACAGTTTCTCATTTTGTGAACATGCATGAGAATAATTTCTGTGTATATATGTACACAGAGGATCAATTGTTGTGCCTGCTTACAGGAAAGATTACTTATTTATGTATTCACTTTATTCCTGTCACAATCTCATGACTTGTGTTGATGTGTATGTTATGCAAAGAAATGATTAATATAGCCACAGTGATATTAAAACAAAAATAAACTAAATAAAGTTAACATGCATATATACCGTAACACAGTGAAAATGTTTTGGAAAGATAGCAAAGTTTTAATGCATAGTTATTATTTTAATTAACATTAATGTAATGTAATGCAGTGCACTACCCACTTTAAGACACTGGCCTCTGGCCAGCATTCATAAGCAGAAGCATATGCATGCATGCTATGAGGAAAAAGCCTCAGGACTGGTTTAAGTTGAAACTGGTAAACTCTAGCAAATGGGGGGGGGGCGGAATACCACCATATACAGGGCTTTTGGCCTTGTCTATAATCTTCCATTTAATCTTCCTTTCTCCAGGAGGACTGTTTATAATTCAGGGTTGGATAAATATAACAAAACGATTAAAAACCCTATGGCCACTGTTGTAAGGAATATCCCTCTGGGTTCGGTTCCAAGTTGGGAAAAAGACACTAAATTAATGGAAGTTGCTTGGAAAGAAGGTTTAATGGTAGACAGGAGCACATGGATTGTGTTCCTGAAAAGAAAAGGGCTGAGATAGCAATAGCAATAGCACTTAGACTTGTATACCACTTTACAGTGCTTTACAGCCCTCTCTACGCGGTTTACAGAATCAGCATATTGCCCCCAACATTTTGGGTCCTCATATTACCCACCTTGGAAGGATGGAAGGCT
>QLTV01003480.1:3257-14964 GCA_003457575.1 Thermophis baileyi
GACAGAACGAAAGAAAAAGAACGAAAGCAAGATGGTAGGAAGGAAGGAAGACAGAAAGAAAGAAAGAAAAAGAAAGAAAGAAAGAGGGTAGGAAGGAAGGAAGGAAGACGGAAAGAAAGAAAAAGAAAGAAAGACTTATGACCACAATTGAGCCCAAAATTTTGGTTGCTAAGCAAGAGCGTTGTTAAGTGAGCTTCACCACATTTTACAAGTTGGCCATGCCCACCTGACCACCAAGCCACGCCCACCTGACCACCAAGCCACGCCCACCTGAAGGGGGTGGGGGGCACTGAGAATGAGTTTGTAGCACCAAGGGGGCGGTGGACTGAAAAAGTTTGGGAACCCCTGATCTAGTGCACCAACTGTGCCCTTTCCTGGAGCAGCGGTGTCTTCTCACGGTCCCCTTGCACGTACACTATTGCAATGAATTCTAGTGGTGCAGCCTTGGAAAACCATTTGGAAGCTACAACCGGTGCAGAAGGTTAATGGCACAAAGAGTTATGGGAATGTCGCAGTACGACACCCTGGAACAACCTTGCTACACGGGCTACAGTGTTTGCCAAGGAGTTTCCAGATGCAATTCAAGGTGCTGGTTATCACCCATCACGTTCTTCATGGGTTGGGCCATCCAAAGGTCCACCTTTCTCCCGTTGTTTCTGTCCCTCCAATAAATCCAACGGAGGGGACTTGCTCTCCATCCCATCTCTGCAAGCAATATCATCCATGGCTCTGGACTGAACGATGTAGATTAGCTGACAACGTGCTTGGTTTCCCCATTTGGTTTTCTTTTCTTCTGATTTAATATATTCTAGCTTTGATTTTAAATAAAGCTGCTTGTTGAGATGGGCAGCCTTAAAAAAATCTTATAAATAAATGATCTATTTCTGAACAGCCTTCTGTTAGACCAAATTATGCCAACTTGATGACGAGCCAGGGCCAATTAACAGCTAAACTCATGACTTCAAACTTTCCAAGAATTATTTGCCATCACTGAGAAACTGGATAGGCTTAATTCTTCCCTGGATCTCTTGGCCAAGCTGAGTAGGGGGAACGTTTCCACCAGCAAGAGGAAGCCTCCGCAATTACCCCATGGGTTCCCAGATCAAACCTGAGGCTCAAGGCTCCAGGAAGGGCCAGGTTTGGTGACCTACTTAATAAAGCTGTTCCTTAAATGAATAAAGGCTGCTGGGCATCACAGGAACCTTGCTGATCTTTGCAGCACAAATATCTTAGCAGGGAAAGGGCCGGGCATTAGATTCTCT
This sequence comes from Thermophis baileyi, assembly GCA_003457575.1. Lineage (NCBI taxonomy): Eukaryota > Metazoa > Chordata > Lepidosauria > Squamata > Dipsadidae > Thermophis > Thermophis baileyi. The sequence goes on from QLTV01003480.1 coordinate 4,520, forward strand.
CAATTCGGCTATGTAAAGATCCTTCTCTTTAAAATGAAGGCTGTTCTTGGCCTCTTTTGAACTCTGCCCAAGCCATTTGCTCAAGACCTGCGGTTAAGCCACTCATTACTGCCTGACCACTTCAGAAAGGAAACGAGAGTGGTGTGGTGGCCTAGAGGTGGAGCTCTCGCCTCACAATCAGGAGGCTGTGAGTTCGATCCTAGGTAGAGGCACATATTTCTCTCTCTGGGCACAATGAGAATGTATCTGCTGAACAAAGCTCTGCATTGGCGACAGGAAGGGCATCCGGCCATTAAATGCTCTGCTAGCTCCATTCAGTGCCCAAACTCCACCCTGCAAGGGATTATGGGGTCGTTAAATGATGATGATGACCCCAGACAGCAAACAGTTTGACTCTCAGCAGAGCAATTGATAAAGCAACCCTGAAGAACAAAAGGGGGGGGGTGTATTAATGAGACCCAAACAAGCCTCAGATTAATCCTTCACAGCAAGAAGGTCAACCAAAGAACTCTTTCGAAATGCTGCCAATTGAAGCAACGTCTGAGGCCCAGTTGGCAAGAACAGTGGTCTGTGTGTCCCTCGCAGATGATCTGACTGAGGCAAGATTAGATACTGCAACTATTTTTCATCCTGTTGTCCAAGCTGAGAAGCTGGAACGGGGGAGAGCATTCAGCCCTGCCAGACACACGTTCATCCAAGATGCAGCCCAGGGATCTAGTTTCACAATGACTTGGCCCCAAATTCCCTTAGTGGCCAGCCAGTGTGGTGGAGAGGAGCTGCACAATCTTCTTCCACTCTTTGCTACTGATGAATGCTGTGTGTTTCATGTACCAACAAGCAGACACAACGACAACCCTGATCTCCCTGCCCACATTCAGAGTCCAGATCAAGATCGACCCCCAACCACAGGCAGAGCCTGCCAAGGGTTTAAAACAATGTCCATAAGACAAACATCTGCATGCGATGCTCAGCGTCTTGGAAGTGCTGCTGAAAAGATGGGGAAAGCAGCCAGGTTTTCTTCTGTTCCCACCAATAGCAATAGCCCTTAGACTTATATACCGCTTCACAGTGTTTTCCAGCCCTCTCTAAGCAGTTTAGAGTCAGCCTATTGCCCCCAACAATCTGGGTCCTCCTTTTACTGACCTCGGAAGCATGGAGTCAACCTTGAGCCTGGTGAGAATCGAACTGCTGGCAGTCGGCAGAGTTAGCCTGCAACACTGCATTCTTACCACTGCGCCACCACGGCAGATAAATAAATAGATAGATAGATAGATAGATAGATAGATAGATAGATAGATAGATAGATAGATAGATAGATAGATAGATAGATAGATAGATAGATAGATAGATAGATAAGATAGATAAGATAGATAGATAGATAGATAGATAGATAGATAGATAGATAGATAGATAGATAGATAGATAGATAGATAGATAGATGATAGCAATAGCCCTTTAGCTCTTATACCGCTTCACAGTGCTTTACAGCCCTCTCTAAGCGGTTTACAGAGTCAGCATGGTTTCTCTCTAATCCACCACATCACATCTCCAACCAACTTTTTCTCTCTCCCCAGAGCCAGAGATTATTCTCATCAAAGAAACACATTTCACACATGCACAGAATTCATCTGGGAATATTTTTATTTTCTTCCTAACAGAGTCCACCTTTTTCAGATCAACCAAGTGATCCATTGGCTGCAACAGGAATTGACTGCCAGCTTGTTACAGCCCATGCATCTGTTCATGGGCTGAGCGAGAGAGACTGGCCCAAAGTCACCAGCCACCTAAGGCAGGACTAGAACTCACCTTCTCCTGGTTTCTAGCCAGGAGCCTTAATCACTAGAGCCAATTGGCTCTCTACTGGGAACATTCCTGCTTGGTCAATTACACAAGAGTAGCAGATGACCTAGCGTGGGTCTCATATGCATCCACCATACAAAATACCCCCGACAGCAAAATAAGTTGAAATGGAAGGGATGCAGATCTCCCAACTGCATTGGGCATCCGAAGAAGCGAGTTCTGTCCAATCAAAGCAAAATCTATTCAGTTACATCCCAGCTTCACTACCTCTGAAGGCTTGCCAACTGTACGCATTGGGCTCTTACAGAGGAGCTGATTGTCTCAATTCAGGTGGTGGTTCCAATCTTCCCAAGCCCTCCAGCCTGGGACCCGTGTCAGGGAACACAGGGACAGCAGGCCTCGCCCTCCGGGGGCTGCCGGGGCTTGTTTAGCCTGAAGCCCCAAAGGAACCACCAGATGAGGTTCAAGGCTTGGGCTCTGCTGAGGGCGAGTTCTTCTCTTTACACAGAAGGATTCCTTCAAAAGATGAAGACTAGAGAAGAGCAGCTTCTCTTCCTCCACAATCACCCAGGCCATCCTCTCCTCCTCACCAGACTCTCCAGCCAAGGTAATAGGGGGAGGGAAATAATGTCTTTTTTCAGTTAAACACAGCAAGAGCACACACTGCAAATGGGGAAGAGAATGTACAGTAACGTTTCCTGCATTGACTCTGTAGACCTGGAAGCTTGAAACTCTCTAAAGCCCAAGGGGGGGAATTCAGAACAGGAGACGTTCCACATGGAGAGGTTCAAAAACAGAACTTCCTGTCTAGACTTTTGGAGAGGAAAAAAAACAGGCTCTTAATTGGGGGCTCTGCAGGCTTCCAGAGCGATTGTGCAACTCCATTGGACATTCGCTCGCTGGATTTTGTTTTGACTCTTGAAGCTAAATGTGCACCCACGTTTTCTCCCACTGTGTCACCCTTTATTGCAGGGGTGTCAAACTCAATTTCATTGGGGGCCGCATCAGCATTATGGTTGCCCACAAAGGGCCAGTTGCATGTAAGACTATGACGACTCACAGCGGCCAGGTGGGCGTGGCTGGGTGGTCACTGCCGGATCATGTGACTAGGTGGGCATGGCCGGGTGGTCGTGGCTTGGTGGGCATGGCCGGGTGGTGTGACCGGCTCAATGCCGCTTGCTGGGTGTGGCTGTGATGAGCCGTGGTGGCGCAGTGGTTAGAGTGCAGTACTGCAGGCTACTTCTGCTGATCACCGGCTGCCTGCAATTTGGCAGTTCGAATCTCATCAGGCTCAAGGTTGACTCAGCCTTCCATCCTTCTGAGGTGGGTAAAATGAGGACCCAGATTGTTGGGGGCAATAGGCTGACTCTGTAAACCGCTTAGAGAGGGCTGTAAAAGCACTGTGAAGCGGTATATAAGTCTAAGTGCTATTGCTAGTGCTATTGTCTCAGGATGGCTGGGTCAGGATGGAACAAGTTGCACCGGCTAACTCGACATGGGGACAATTCAGTGCCTCACAAGCTCACCTCCCCAAACTGCTGGCACCCAACTGCGTGTGCGCGTATACACACACATTCTAAGTTTGGGGACTTTTATCCCCAGAGGAAGGAGAGGGCCTTCTCCCCAAGCCCAGTTTGCAAACTCAGATGTGAATAAAAGTGTTTTCCTGTCCGGTGCCCCCTCCCAGCAAAGCAGGAGGTAGAGGATGACACTGCTGCGTGTGGAAGCACGGAGGAGAAAGTTTGCAGGAAGCAGTTTCCTCCGAGTTCAACTTCTGCCTTGAGAGATCTGAGAGCAAGAGGAGCAGGCAGGGGAGCAGCGCTCCCCGGTCCTGCATGAGGCAGGCTGGCCCTTCTTGAAAGGGAATCCCTGTTTCCAATTGTGTGTGGTAAGGATGCTTGTTGTCAACAGAGGGGGAGGGATACGACATCATCTATCTCCAGTCTACAACACAGTCCTTTCAACAGTTCCAAGAAGGCTCCACACCCATTTGCACTACTAAGGTACCCTTTAGGAGACAGATAAACCTCCAGGTGGCCTCAACAACCCTCTAGAAGGATGCAAAGGACCAGCTGTCTGCAAGGAATATAAATCCTTCCATTCCCCACTATCCAGTCAGAGCTGAAGAAGCTTCTTGGATGAGAAGCGAAACATCTTCAAAAGAAAAAACAAGGAAGTCCAGTTGCCCCCTGAAAAAGCATTTTTGGAAGCACAGGCATTGGGTTTTCAGCTGGGTGATGGCTGGGGGGCTTCCTGCACACAGTCCCTTTCCCATCCCCCCCCCAGCATCTTGATGAGATTGAGATCTGGGCCCTTCTGGAACCCTCCAGTTCTTTTCCTGCTATTCCTGGGACATTTAGAAGACCGTCACCAAGGTCTTGCAAGGTCCACCCTCAGCTGTGCTTGGGACAAATGGCCGGCTCAGGTGACCCCCCCCCCCAGCTCCGGTGGGGCAATGAAGCCTTTGAAGCTGATGCCCAGAGGGTGAGCTGCCAGGTGTGTGTGTTTGGGGGGTGGAGTTGAGGCAGCAGGGCAGCCTGGACAGGGGGCATCAGCTTCTTCCGATGAAACGCTGCCTTTGGTTAAAAGGTTTGTCTCCTCATCCATCGGAACACAAATTCTGGGCAGCTTCCAATAAAGAATTAAACCACCTTTGCACAATAAAAACCAACGCTAAAAAAAAGCAAAAATAAGCAAAAGCTGGAAAACCTGACACCACAACCACACTCCCCTATAATGCAACCCCCTCTTTCTCCCAGCTCTAACCACTTCTTCCCAGCACTTGGGGAAAGAGCCAGGGCAGGTTAAAGGAGGGGGGGGGAAATCCCTGGGGGGGAGAGGCTACCAGGAAAAGGTCTTTGGTCTTAGCCAAACAGGACTTCTAATGCCACCTCCACCTCGTCTGCCAGAGCTACGAGATGCCCTTCCTCCCTTCGGTGCTTTCGCAGCTCCTTTCGTAATGACAGACTTCGGTGCTTGGACGACAGTAGTGGCCGCCAGACATCACAGGATGGCATTTTGGGGCTCTTAGAGATTTGGTCAGCATCTGCCTCGGCTCCTCAGGCCGAACTGGCTGCGAAGGCCTGTCCTGGACAAACTGGCAATTGTTTCAACCCTTGTCCTCTTTAGATGATCTTCTGGACAATGGAATGGATCTATGAAGAACAGTTGCAGGATTTGGGTGTGGCTGGTCTAGAGAAAAGGACTAGAGGGGACATGATAGCAGTATTCCAGTATTTGAGGAGCTGCCACAAAGAACAGGGGGTCAACTTATTTTCCAAAGCACCAGAGGGCAGGACAAGAAGCAACGGATGGAAACTAACCAAGGAAAGAAGCAACCTGGAATTAAGGAGAAACTTCCTAACAATGAGAACAATTAACCAGTGGAACAGATTGCCTTCAGAAGTTGTGGGCGCTCCATCACTGGAGGTTTTTAAGAAGAGACTGGACAGTCACTTGTCTGAAATGCTATAGGATCTCCTGCTTGAGCTGGGGGCTGGACTAGAACGCCTCCAAGGTCCCTTCCAGCTCTATTCTGGTTGATTGAATGGCTGATGTCCGAGGGTTTGGCAATCTTCTTAAATCCCTCTCTGGGCTCACAGTCCTCCATAACCTCCTCTCTGAGGGCTCAACATTTCTGATCCAGGCATGGTGATACCACCTGCTTCAACCACAGAGGAAATCAGACCAAATGTCTGACATTTCAATAAAACAGCTTCCTCCCGGATTCTCCCTGATGATGTTTTAATCATTTTCTGGTGCCCCTGATTCTAATTTTAGGTATTTGAGGTAGTGATAAATGTAGGAGGATACATACTTTTTCTACATACAAAATGTAAAATTTATGTTTAGAGAGAGTGTAAAGCACTATGAAGTGGTACATAAATGCTATTGCTATTTAAATTACAGAGTGAAGAAAATGTAAATGGTGCGTCAAATTTGTTATATTGACCCTTCCAAGGTCAATTATCCCTGAGAATCTCACTCACTGGATTGGTTTTCCCCTTGGCACCAGCTTTCAAAACTGGGGTTTTTGGTGGGGGCCAAGGGCACATGTCTCAGACAAAGGCAGAAGATCCAAAACAGTTCCAGCCCTGACCCCCGGGCTCCCTTACACTTATTTATGGTTACACAGCAATGATTATGCACCAGAACTACCAATGAGGGCTTGGGAGGCTGCAGAACCACCATGAAGACTGGGCCCTTCTCACAATGGCCCACCCTTCAATTATCCCAACATGCATCAAGATTAGCTGAACATTCTTATTCTTATCTCTTTCCAATCTTATTTATGGATGTATTTTGGGTTTTAGTCTGTTGCTTTTAATGTTTTAAATATTATCTAATTCACTTTTAACACTTTAGATGATAGATTCAAGATTCAGAAGGACTTTGATAGATTGAACTCTGGGCCCTAGCCAACAAAATGCAATTCAGTAGTGAGAAAAGTAAGATCCTACACATAGTCAAGAAAAAAATGCACAGGTATAGAATAGGTAGCACCTGGCTCAACAGTTGAGACTGTGAGAGGGATCTGGGAGTCTTAGTGGACAATCACTTAACTATGAGCCAGCCGTGTGCTGCCAAAAAGGCCAATGCAGTCCTAGATTGCATCAACAGAGAGATAGTCATGTGAAGTGTTAGTCCTGCTTTAGAACCGGCAAGACCACGATTGGAATCCTGCATCTTGTTCTGATCACGATACAAAAAAGTGGAGAGAAGAGCAACAAAGGGGACTTGAGGCCAAAACATATGATTAACATTTTGGGAACTGGGCATATCTAGTCTAATGAAGAGATGGACTAGGGGTGATATTTGAGGGGCTGTCACAGAGAAGAGAGGGTCAACCTATTCCCCAAAGTACCTGAAGCAATGGATGGAAACTAATAAAGTAGAGATCCAGTCTAGAACTAAGGATAAATTTCCTGACAGGGAGAACAATCCATCAGTGGAATGGCTTCCCTCCAGAAGTTGTATGTGCTCCAACACTGGAGGTTTTTAAGAAGAGACTGGACAGCCATTTGTCCAGAATGGTATAGGATCTCCTGCTCAAGCAGGGGGGTTGGACTAGAAGACCTCCAAGGTCCCTTTCAACTCTATTATTCTATATTCTAATCCCTCCAAAGAAAACTTTAAACAATATGTGTAACAATAAATTAAAGTTTTCTACTGTGGTGTGGGTTGTGCAATATCTTCTAAGAAATTAAAGACTGGCCTGATAGATCAGAAGAAAAATTATTTCATCATTAAAAAGGCTAGTTGATCTGGGATTTTCACGTATAATAGTGAAGACTGCAGCTTCTGCCACAATCTTCAAATTACAAGAACCCTTGAGGCCATATAGTTCACCCCCTGCTTGGTGCAGGAAGCCAATTTAAAGCACCCTCACCCAGAAGGCTGTCCAACATATCTGGAGAAGGGGAGCCCCCCTATCTGAGCCACTGGCTCCATCCTGGTGGGAAGATTCTCCTAATGTTCCTGCATGGCCAAGCACCTTCTCCCAAGAAACTTTGCATGGCTCATTTCCATCCTGCTAATTCAGATTTTTATCGTTTTTTTTAAACACACAGAATAATTTTTCTTTGTACAGAATTTTATTTGCTATTTGCTGTGCACGCAAGCAGCTCAATTTTTTTGTCCCAAACTTTTCACCTGAAGCTGAAGAGTTGGGGAAGTTTGTTCTGAAAAGCAACGTAGAATGCCAAAAATTGCTGATTTGCCAGCCAGTCTTGATGCTTTCAGAAAATCCCTTCAATGACCTTCCATCTGCTCTGGAAGATAACCCAGGTATCGCGCTGCTGCCAAGGAGCACATTTGCGCTTAACAGAAGCCGCTTACCTATGTTTTATTAATGCCTCCAGCTATGTCTTCTCAGCCAATTCCCACCCTCTCTAGATGTAACCGAAGGTCACTATATTTTATCAGTCAGACACCAGCTGCCAACCAATTTGGTGAACCATTTAATCTAACCAGGCACTTAAGAGGGACTTCGATAATGTAGTTTCATAACTGGTGCCATCACCACATGGTGAGAGCCAGCATCCAAGCAGCACCTTATCCCACATCGGGGCTGCTTTTGCCCCACTCCCTCCCTACAGCCTGGGGAGAATCATGTTTTATCTCCAAAAAATGAATGTAACGTTTTCACTTCGCAGAGTTGATTTGCCAAGCAGTCAAAGGGCTCTTCTCTAACTTGTGCGGGCATCACCATTTCCTCCATGGACTCAGAGGACCAGGGCAAGACAGAGCCCCGGAAAGCTTTCTAGAGAAGGGACTTCCTCCTCCTCCTCCTCATTCTAGCCATTGTCTATCCACTGCAGGATGAAGGCCTCTTTCGCATGTTTCCAATCAATATGATCCTGAGCTTTCTTTTGCCAATTGGGCCCACAATACTTGCTGATGTTGTCAAAGGGACTTAAAAGCTGCTATTTCTAAGACAAGGCACTGACTTTTGGAGGGGACCTTTGCAGGAACTCATGGGTTCATCATGGCATGGGATTCCCCTCTGCCACAGGACACCAAGGACCAGAAGTCTGAGCTGCAGCAGGACCACAAAGAGAACTTCCTGCCAATGGCACATGTGGTAGATTGGTAATAGGTAAGTTGGGATGATCAGTTTTTTAAATTTTGCTACTAATCAAATAAGGAAGAATTATACCCGTTCTGAATATTTGACCTCCTGTAATAACATACACCTCTTTTTTAACAACAAAAAATGGGCTGGTTTGATTTATCCAACCATATCCGAAATACAGTTGCCGCAGCTTAATGCAAGATCAGTCTGCAATAAGGCCCACCAGGTCCATGACTTAATTATGGTTGCCAGGCTGACCTGGGAGGTGGGCATGGCACAGGAGGGCCATGAAGAGACTCTCTTGGAAATGTTACCCCCAGGGCTTCAGGTGACATCAGCTGCAACTCCAGGCAGGAGCAGTGGTGCAGCTATGTTGTCCAGGGGACACCACAGATAACTGGATGTGACACTGTGAAACTGGCCCCTAGCAACCAGATGGGACCACGGCCATCAGGCCAGCCTCCCTGCCTCAACACTGTGGAGTTCTCCAGGCTACCAAGGAATTTTTACTTATTGTTGAACTGGATCAGTCCCAGGTCTCAACTCGTCAACGTTTTCATGGATTATTTGATTGAAGAGGCAGAGGGAATGCTTACCAAGCTAACACCCTAGATGACAGAAATAAAATTTGAAATGATTTTGATAGGTTGGGAAAAAATAGAAAAACGAGTCTGAAAGTAACAGACTGAAATTTAACAAAGACAATAGATTATTTTAAAGGAAACAAAAATCAATACACAGTATACAAATAGGCAATCTGGGCCCCATTAGGTCATCGCTTCAGAGATACTTGCTTACCTAAACAGAGAAACAGAAGGACCGGGACAAGCAAAAAAGAGGGGGAAGGAGTGACTTCCAACTTCCTGCCAGCTTCCCCACTGAGTTTCCTTGTGGGAATCTGGCAGGAATTGTCAGAAATCTTCCTTTTTTTCCTTCCTCCCTTCCCTTCCCAGGCAGATAAGTGGGAGCCTGGGAAACTGTCACAGAACTCTGAAAATGAAGATCATGTGACCGCAACAGTAACACAGCAGCATCCAGCACCACCGAAGAGCCACAACTTTCCCAAATTTCATTCCCTTATGAGACACGGATCCTGGATTTTGGACACATTCTATACATTAGCCCATTTGAGATACTGTACTTTGGTTCAAAAAATGTTGACTTAGGACGCACCATTTTGTCTAGCTAAAGTTCATGAGTTATAATAGTATATAGAATGACAGATACTAGGCTTGGGGGGGAAATACTGGCAATAACATTTGTAAAAAAAGGGGGGGGCACAGTATTGACTGCAAAGTGATCCAACACTCGTTCTGCAAGGAAGGCAGAAATGTAATTCACAGAACATTTCCCTGGTGGTAATTCCAAATCTATTTTGGACTCCACCTTCAGTAATGTGTCCAGTTGTGTTCCAGTTTTCAGAGATATTGGTCTAGTGTTGAAGACCCCAGGCTAGAAAGACCCCAGGAGAGTTTGGGTGGCTGAGCGACGCTGGGCCAAGTTCCTCAGCCAAAAACCCAACTCATAGCGTGGTTGTTGTGGGGAAAACAGGAGGAAGGAGCAGTAGGTATGTTTGCCACCCCGAGTTACCTATAAAGTAACAAAGATTGGATAAAAATCTAATGGATAAATAAATAATGGAAAAGATGCAGAGACGTTCAATGAAGATGACCAGGGACTAGAGGCCAAGTCCTATTCAGAAAACCGAAGGAGCTGTGACTGGACTTCATGTAAAGTCACCCAGAACTCAAAACCTCTTCGGTCTCATTTGGTCAGCCATTCATCGTATGCTTCAGCCTCCAGTCCCCTGATCAACTCTGCTGTTCTTCTCTGCACTCTTTCCAGAGTCTCGGCATATCTTTTATATTGTGGCAAATGAGAACTGTATGCAGTATTCCAGGTGTGGCACACCCCGCGGGACTGCCTCGGCTCCTCTGGGCTCTGCCTATGGCAGCGTTTTCAAACGCGCTCCTGCCTCCGAGGAAGAGAAGGGGAGCCTCGATGCCTGCCTCGCCGCCCCATCGCAGGCAGGAGCGCTTCAAAACGCTGGCAGAGCAGAGCCCAGAGGAGC
>QLTV01003480.1:15722-27500 GCA_003457575.1 Thermophis baileyi
GGTAGCGGGCGCCGGGCCGCGGCTCTGCCTCCCGGCCACGCCTCCTTCGCTCGCTCGCTCACAGGCTCGGGACGCTCATCCTCCACCTGCCCTCCCCGCATCCTTCAGACAGGTCTAATAATCTATATTAAATATTAAATGAGTCTCTGTGAGACTCGTCACGCCACCGCCACTGCCTCGTGGAGCAGGACTCTGCAAGGCCTGTTGTGCCCTTGCATGCACCCACGGCAGAAGGACCCCAGCTGTGCCAGTATGATGAAGTTTGCGGCAGTCCTGCAGTTCGTGCATGCAACGGCACAACAAGCCTTGCTGAGTCCTGCTCCACGAGGCGGTGGCGGCAGGGAGGGGAGGCGAGGCAGTGGCGATGGGACATGCAGTCCCACGATCGCCGCCTACTGCACCCCCAAAATAATAAGCCCCCCCCCCCGATAATAAGGCCGAGGCCATATTTCGGGGGTCAAAAAATATAAGCCCCTGTCTTATTTTCGGGGAAACACGGTAGTGGTCGAGGCAATTGCTAAGAAAATGGGCAGGGGGGAAAGGAATTGAATTGAATTGAATTGATTAAATTTGTATGCCGTCCAACTCCCAAGGGACTCTGGGCGGCTCACAACAATATAAAAAAACATTAAAAGAAAACATAATAAAAACATTTAAAAACAGTTAAAAAACTCATACACACCGTTTCATGGCCGGACCTCGCCAATTACAGAGGCGAGATCAACAGCCCCAAGCCTGCCGGAAGAGCCAGGTCTTCACCGCTTTCCGGAAGGCCAGCATGGTGGGGGTGGTCCGGATCTCAGGAGGTAACTGGTTCCAGAGGGCCGGAGCAGCCACAGAGAAGGCCCTCCCCCGCGGGCCCGCCAGCCGGCACTGTTTAGCCAACGGGACCCGGAGGAGACCAACTCTGTGGGATCTTACCGGTCGCTGGGAGCTATGTGGCAGAAGGCGGTCTCGAAGATAACCTGGTCCTGAGCCATACAGGGCTTTAAAGGTAATAACCAACACCTTGAATTGTGCCCGGAGACCAATAGGAAGCCAGTGCAGCTCGCGGAGTATAGGTGTAATATGGGTGTACCTAGGTGCACCCACGACAGCTCGCGCAGCCGCATTCTGGACCAATTGTAGTCTCCGAACACTCTTTAAGGGTAGCCCCATGTAGAGCGCGTTGCAATAATCTAACCGTGAGGTGACAAGGGCATGGGTGACTGTGAGGAGAGCCTCTTGATCCAAGTCGGGTCGCAATTGGTGCACCAGGCGAACCTGTGCAAAGGTCCCCCTAGTTACAGCTACCAAATGTTGTTCTAATTTTAGCTGTGAGTCTAGGAGGACACCCAAATTGCAAGCCCGTTCTGAGGGGGACAGTTCCCCCCCCCGAACCAAGGATGGACAGTCGACATAGTCTTTGGGAGGCAATACCCATAGCCACTCGGTCTTGTCTGGGTTAAGTCTGAGCCTGTTAACTCCCATCCAGACCCTCACAGCCTCCAGGCACCGGCACATCACGTCCACCGCTTCACTGAACTGGAAGGAAATGAGCAGGGGAGAAAGGAAGGAAAATGGGCAGGGGAGAAAGGAAAGGGGATTTTTGTTTGTATTTACTTGTATCCCACCTAATTTAAGGTGATGCACACATCCAAACACACCTTCGTGGAAATGAAAAATTAAGATAAAAGAGGGCATCCTGACTGAAATTAGGTGCAACAGGAGCAGCAAACAGATCAAAATTGTTTGGTTTCATAGGAATTCAATGTTTTTCTGCCAATGATCGGATTAGTTTAAGGAAGTGCTGCTCAATTAATGCGATTGCTGATTTCAGGCTTTTAGGGAGAATTCCTTAGCTGGGTTTAAACACCGCACAGCGCCTTCCCTGCCTTCAGAAAGAAGCCTCTTTCTGCTTATGGTAACTGATCGCACCTGACTGCACCTGGCTGCTCCAGTCTGGAACATTTGTTCTCTTCTGCGATCAAACATGCCTTCAGGGCTTCCAAACGCAAGTCCTGCTCTTGTTTGCATTCAAACACTGCAGACACAATGTCCCACGTTTCATCCAGGCTGTTTAACACCAACACCTTCTGGGACTCAGGAATATTCATTCCACGCTGTTCCAAATCCACAAACAGAGTTTGCACTTGCAATAAATGTCTTTCCACAAATTCACCTGGTTGCAGATAGGCTCTGTATAATTTCCTTGATAATTGCACAATATTGCATGCTGACACACTCACATACAGAGTTCTCAATTTCAGCCAGACTTCATTTGCAGTCTTTAAATCAGCTACATTGATAAACTGCTCATCTTCTAAACTTAAGATGATATAAGCCATTGCTTTGTCATGCTTTCTTTGCTCTGCAGCTGCTAAACCTCCCTGTGGTTGATTTATAACGAAATTCCACAGCTCCTTAGCCTTCAGGAAACATTCCATCTTTGCAGCCCAGATTATATAGTTCTTCTGCCCCAAACGAGGCACAGAGCATTCCTTAAATTCAACAGCAGTCATCCTGCAATCTCTGCCTTGTTTCTCTTTCTAAACACAGGCAGTCTCTTCAGCTTAAATTACAATGCAGTCTTCAGTGTGCTCTGGGCCCATAACCTATCAGAGTTTGTTGCATAAAAATCAAAACCAGAAGCACACACAGATGACTGATTCAGCTGGATACAATAACTTCTTTATAAACATAGTAATATATACATACAATACCACTTGTAGATTATTTCTTCAAGTAAACACATGCAGGAGTTAGCTTCCAAAGAGCAGAGAGCAGACTGGAACCACGCCCAGCCTTAAGGTAAGTTTCAGTTTCAATTCTCTGCACAGACTCAGAAGTGGTTAGCTCCTATTGGCTGACTCAGTTGCTATGCCTATTCATTGGCTAACCTTGTTAACATGGCTCTCCCAGTCATGAATATTCTAACAGAGAGGAAGGACTGGGGGGAGGGAGATGGAGGAGGAACCTGCAGCAGGAAAGGAACAGCGGGGGAGGGGGGGTCTTTGGGCATGCTGGAACCTGGTTCATGTGTCCCTATGCAAGAGGGGCGAGAGCAAAACAGGAAGTCCGTGAGGGGTGGGTCAGAGACCTTGGGGACGATGCTGATGGAGGATGACGACCGGCCAGCTTCCAGGGCTGAGATGCCACACACCTCCCTTCTGTTCAAGGTCTCCGAGATGCTCCTCTAATATGTGCTGATTTCCTAAAATGACTTTCAGAAGTGGCACCTTCCAGGTGCTGGATCAGCAAAGCCTCTTCCCCCAGTTTTGCAACCTGGCAAAGTAGAGCAGCTCTGGGGGGGGGGGAGGGGGAGATCAGCACAGTGCCAGCCAACAGGATGACCTCACAGCCTTCGGGTTTCTGGTGTGGCTGCCCCTCTGCACTACCCCAACCAGTGTCCACCAGGGCCCTTCTCAACAGCCTGGGGGCCCTGCTTCTGGCCCTTCTCAACAGCCTGGGGGCCCTGCTTCTGGCCCTTCTCAACAGCCTGGGGGCCCTGCTTCTGGCCCTTCTCAACAGCCGGGGGGCCCTGCTTCTGGCCCTTCTCAACAGCCTGGGGGCCCTGTTTCTGCGGCTGGCAGAAAGGAAAGTCCCGTGCAACCCACCTCCTCAGCTGTCCTCTTGGGCCGTCTGGTCCCAGGAGGTTGGCAGGAATAATTGCAGATGGCCGACTGGCTCTTACGAAAGAGCAGAAACCAGCCAGCCAAATATCAGTACTGAATTGAAGCAAATTTAAAAGAAAAACTAACATAAAAACAAAGAGCAACTTTGAGAACGTAAAAAATAGAATTATAACTCAGACTGAATAATTATTGGGATCATTTTCGGTCTGGGATGCCCCATTGCTGTTAGATACCAATGTTAATGGCCATATTTCTCTTGGTCCCTTGTGCAGAGAGAGACAAATGTCCAAATTAAGGTGTGCAAATGTATGCATTCATCAGTATGTTAGTCCACAACCCAATTTCCCAGGCAAAACCATTGCAAACAAAATTGGAGGTGGGAAAATTCCTCTGTAATGCAGCAGCAGCTTCTGCAACCATCTCTTACCTTCTACGCGAACATGATTTAGAAGACAAATCAAGTCAAAGGACCCTGCCTCTACTGGCCAGGAAGGGGAGGGCAGAGAGGGGCTCCACTCTTCAATGTGAAGACAGGCCAGAATTTCTGACTGCCCCATTCCATTTCCATGACTAGCTTCCCACTCTCTGCCTCGTCAGCACTGCCACATCCGGGCTACAAAAATCCTTATTCTCTTGCTATCCAGGTCCTCTTCCTCACCCAGAAAGCCAGCTTCATGTAGCGCTTAAGGCCTCATGATAGAAACCAGGAGATGAAGCCAACTTGGGGAGGAGGAGGAGGAGGAGGAGGAGGAGGAGGAGGAAGAGGAGGAGGAGGAGGAGGAGGAAAACTGTGTAGTCCTTGCTGCTCTCTGATCTTGATTATATTATTGCAGATATTTCATTACCCAACTAGAGAACATCATCAATGCTAGAAGGGAATGGGTTGTGTGGAGAGGAGGAGGAGGAGGAGGTCAGACCAGCCTCCTGATCTTGGTTTGCCTGAATGCTGCCATCCTTTGAAGGTTCTCAAACTGACCCCTCAAGAGTCAGACTGGCACCAGCTGAATAAAGATAATTCATAAAGCCTCAAAGACCAACCCAACCTCTCAGAAAAGGAGGCTGGTAGGTTGCAGCCCGCCACCGCCAAGGCAGCACCTGGAGAGCCCCCTCCACCCACCTCACCCCTAACCTCTCTTCTTAGGATGTGGTGGTGAGTGGGCTTAGGGCAACTGAGTGGACAGAGGCTTTCCAGCTGCCCTGAGTGGCCATTCTTGGTCACCAACCAGCACAGAGATTCTCCAGCATGGGGTGGTGGTGTCACTTGGGCTTTTTCTGAACACTCGTCTACCATTCTTCTGAAAGAGTGCTAAACCCTTGTCCAAAAGTAGCCTCAATGGCCGGCCCAAGGGTGCCAGATGAGGGAAGGGCAAGGAACTCACCTGCCCTCGCATCAGCTATGCTTGAGAACCAATGTGGCGCTTTTCAAAAGCATGGAAGACTCATCCTGGGGGAGGGGAAAGTGCCCCCCTCCCATTTCAGGCTGGAATAGCTCAGAAGTTAAGCTGCCTCCGGAGTAAATGGTCCTGTGAGGCTGCCTGTGTGTGTGTGTGTGTGTGTGTGTGTGTGTGTGTAGGAAGAACACAGCAGTAGGCACCAAGAGCAACAGACTCCCCAAAGGGCCCCCCGAAGGGATGAAGGTCATCCCAGCTGCCCAGCGAACCCAGCAGGCACCTCAGTGGAGCAACAGCCATGGAGGAGGATGCTGGGGGCAGAGGCTTTCTTTAGGGACAGGGGCAAAGGTGTCCGTGCACATGCTGTCAGCTGATGGCACTCCACATGCGACCGAGAAAGGCCGAGGCTCCCTCAGAACACTAACGGCGTTTCTGACATGGCTAGACAAAAGCCTTCTGAAGGTCTGGGTGCCGATGCCCAGTTGACGTGGGACATTCAGTCAGATCACCCGGTTCATTATTCAGGGCGAGAAAACACGCCCATCAAAGGAGCAGCGTTGCTTTCAGAGGAAAAACAGCCCAATGCAATCACTGACCAGATAATAGCAATTAGACTTCACCGACAGCCCTTTAATAGGACAATGATCCAAATTTATGTTCCAGCTGAAGAAGCAGAACAGGAGGAGGTCGAGAGTTTTATCATCAGGTTCACTCTGAAATCAGCTGACCGTGTACAGGGGAGAGGGGCCACTAGTTGCTTTTGAAGACCAAAGTTGGAAACAGGAAGGAAGAAAACCTCACCTGGGGTTGAGTCAGAGCCAGGTGGGAGCCCAGCAGGCGCTTGCGAGGGGGGGGCTTACTTTGGGGGCACCGCGAGGTGCAAGTTTGGTTGTTTTGTTTTATTTATTTTATTTTATTTTTATGCTGTGAGCTGCCCAGGGTTCCTCTTATAGAAATAAAAAAACAAAATTAATTTAAATTGGACTGCACAATGCAGCAAACTGAGATAAACCTGGCTAACCGTTGTCCAAAAGTCTTTCCTGGCCACCTTGTGACTTGACTACTGCAATGAGCTCCCCACGGAGTTACCCAGAAGCCTCAGCCAGCCCAGAATGCAATGGGGCTGGCAGTGATGAGGATGCTCAGCTCTGCTCCATGAGCTGCACTGGCTGCCAACTTTCTTCCAGCCGCAATTCAACATGCCAGTCCTTACCCGTGAAGTCCTTCATGGCATGGGGTGTGGGTCAGGGGTGGGTTCTGGCTTACCTCACTGCCGGTTCGCTTCCTCATACGCTGCGTGGGCGCGCGTGCCGCACGGGCGCATGCGCAGTGCTAAAAACCCAGCTTCTGCGCATGTGCAGAAGCAAAAAACAAGGTGCCGCTGAGAGCGCCGGTTCGGGGGCATGTCCAGCCGGCCATCGCTGCCGGTTCGGCGAGCGGGGGGAAATTCCCTCTACCGGTTCTATAGAGCCGGTCAGAACCGGCAGGAACCCACTTCTGGTGTGGGTGCCCGAGGGACTGCTTGTGCCCTGTAGTATCTTCCTGGCCAATTCAATCTGGCAGGATTGGTGCGCTCTGGGCTCCTTTGATTAAGTAATGCCATCTGTCTGTTGGGCCCCCAGAAGTGGTCCTTCTCTCGGGTAGTGCTGCCTGCCCTCTAGAATGCGCCCCCACCCCCGTGCTTTGAAGGGGCCTAAAGACCGGCTCTACTGAGCAGTGCAAGATGCTTGTTGTTGTTTCCTGGTTTTCACCATCTTTTGCCTTTTGCTTTTATCGTTTGTTTTATTGTTCTCTGTAAATTGCAAAATTGCCCAGAGTCACTTGGAATCATGCAGTGTAAACATTTAACGAGCCGAGGTGGCGCAGTGGTTCGCGTGCAGCACTGCACGCTACTTCAGCTGAGTGCTAGCTGCAGTTCGGTGGTTCAAATCTCACCGGCTTAAGGTTGAGAAGATTGAGTCAGCTTTCCCTTCTTCCGAGGTGGGTAAGATGAGGCCCCAGATTGTTGGGGGCATTATGCTAACTCTGTGAACCGCTTAGAGAGGGCTGTAAAGCGGTATGTAAGTCTAACTGCTATTGCTACTGCTATTATAAAAAAATTAAAAACAAAAACAATGTTATAAGTGCTACTGGCCAGGAGGAGGCACTATGTGACCGCTTTTTGTCTTTATTGAGACTTATCAGGCATAGGTTTAAACTCCTTTTCCTGGATTTGCCATCGTGGCGCAGCGGTTAGAATGCAGTATTGCTGGCAAGCTCTGCCCACAGCCACAAGTTCAGTCCTGATGGGCTCAGGGTTGACTCAGCCTGCCTTCCTTCCGAGGTCGGAAAAATGAAGACCCAGATCATTGGGGAAATATGTAAATAATGCTGACATTGTAAGCCGCCCCGAGGAGCGCTATAAAGCACTGTGGAGCAGTATAAAAATCTAAGTGTTATTTGAACTCTAGGCCCTCGGTGACTCTACAGTACATCAAGTTTTTATCTTGTCTCGGCTGTGAACCGCTGGAGAGTTGGGACATGCACAAGGTCTCAAAACCCACGAGTCTCAATACGGACCAAACTGGTCACAGATGACCTACTACTAATCAGGAGCAATTATAATGTCTGTAAAATCTAAACAAAACCCTCTTAAGGGGAAAGATCTTAAAGCTTACAGCACAGTCTGAGAGTGTGTAAAAAAGAGGCCGTAAGAAGCCTGCGGACGTGGACTTCACCAGATGGCGCACACAGGAATCACATTAACCGTATTATTGGGACAAGGAGATGGAAAAGCTCAGTTATATTAGCAAAGACATGCCCAGAGGCTACCTGTGGACCACATCACCCACCGCGTATGTGCAGTTCCAAGTGAAGCTAACCAACATCTACAATTTGATCTTGAACAAATGTTACCAGTGTGCTAAAAGACACCAACCCACAGGTGGAAACCACTTCAAAGAACGTCGAGCAAAGCTGAAAGATTCAATTCTGCACAGTGGAGATATCAACCTCCAAGATTCCTCAGAGGATCTTCCCTGTTTACAAGAAAGTTTAGAAGACAAAGTTAGAGCAACACTCTGGTCATTACCAAGTCAGAAGCCCACAGGAATTCAAGGAGCAACAGAAGAATCAAGAAAGGTGCTAAATAAACTCTGAGGGGTCCTTGCTGCTCTCTGAGTTCGGTTGTTTCCTTGCAGAATTTCATTACCCAAACTAGTGAACATCATCAGTGACTGACATTGTTGATGTTGCCTAGTTTGGTAATGAAACGTCTGTAAGAAAACAACCAACTCAGAGAGCACCAAAGACCCCTCATTTCGACCCTGAGCTACAAATATTCTCTTTTATTGGTAACTAAACTATGCCAGCTAATCTGTAGAACCACTCAGTGGGCAACAATGGAGGAGATCAGATACATATCAATGCCAGCAACAAAAGAAGCAGCAGTCAAAAAATATGCCACTGACCAGGATTTGGTAGGGTAACTTGATGATGTTGAAGAAAGTTTATCAACATGGTTAAGGATTGGCAGTGACACAATAAACACACAATATAGTCCATCACAGATACAGATTAACAGTGTTGGAAGGGACCTTGTAGGTCATCTAGTCCAACCCCCCTCCCAAGCAAGAGACCCTACACCATTTCTGACAAATGGCAGTCCAGTCTTTTCTTGAAAGCTTCCAGTGATGAAGCTCCCACAGCTTCTGAAGGCAACTTCTGTTCCATTGGTTGATTGGTCTCACTGTCAGAAAATGTCTCCTTATTTCCAGGTTGAATCTCTCCTTGTTCAGTTTCCATCCATTGTTCCTTGTCTGGCCTTCAGGTGCTTTGGAAAATAGGTTGTCCTCTCTGTGGCAGCCCCTCAAAGATTGGAAGACTGCTCTCATGTCTCCCCTGGTCCTTCTCTTCACTAGACTAGCCATGCCCGGCTCTTGCAACCATTCATTGTATGTTTGAGCCTCCAGTCCCCTAATCATCTTGGTTGCTATTCTCTGCACTCTTTCTAGTGTCTCAACTTCTTTTTTATAGTGTGGTGACCAAAACTGGATGTAGTATTCTAGGTGTGGTCTTATAAACAAGACCAAGGCAGAGTCTGGACTAGGAGTGTTTCCCCAGAAGCCTCATGGGCAAAGTTGGCAATTCTGGAGGTCTCCCCACTGCATTGGGGGTTCTCCAAGGCCAGGGAGCCAGTGGCAATGGTCTTGAAAGACACAACCGCTTTGGAGGTAGCAGCCTACAGATATACCTGTGCACTCTAGGCTGCTGTCCATCATGCTGCCTGGCAGGATCGGTGCCCGAGCTTGTGGATCTTATCTCACCAAGTTGGGAAGAATAAAAAGAGTTGACGAAAGAGCTGAAGGGGGGGGGGAAATGTAATGCTCATCTAAGGTTCAATAGACTTGAGAGACTATTGCAGCACAACAAACACTGGTGAAGCAGCATGATGTGCAAGTTAGCGGAATGACGAATCTGCTCCCTTTGTGGCAAAGCAGCCACGGGACTCCCCACGCAAAGGCCGCCCAAAATGGAAGGGGCCGTTTCTCACGGGAATTCATTTTCAGGACTCTCCCCCCAACCTCTTCTGTACACATCCGTGCCCCCCCCCGGGTACCCAGGGAACATGTCCCTGCCCTCTTGTCTCAGTCCCAGCAGAGGGTGCCTCTCTTTCGCCCGATTTCAAACTGATCATCTGACTCTCCATTTCCTGATTGTTTTTCTCATTTCATATTTAACTGACTGTGGGCTCCCCTGAGCGCTCAAACCGAGTAGCCCCGAGGGCTGCAAATGACACAAAGAGAACCAGATAAGTTGAGGGAATGGCCTCCTCCGGGGTTTTTTTTTTTTTTTCATTTCATTTTCCTTTCCAACATGAGATCTGATTTAGCCGGCATTGCTCAGAGAAAGAGGCAGACTAAACAGGGGAAACCAATACTCAAAAAACATTTTGCTTTGAAACCCAGAGCAACTTCTAAAAATTCTTTGAATGTGACATTTGGATTACATTAAATATATTTGCTTTATTTCCTCTCCCCCCCAACATAAATCAATTAAAGCAGTTTTCATTACTGAAACATAAACAACTGAAATATGGCAATGACAGCAATGGAGTAGGGAAGACAGGGACCGTAATCTGAATGTTACATTCAAACACACTCAAAATTTTATCAGAAGATGATTTTGATTGGAACAAGCCTGTCAATATTTTAGCTCTGAAATATATCACACTCGCATTTGATAGTATAGTCTATCCTACGAGGAAGAATTTGTGGGATTTTATTTTGGGGACCAAAACCAAATTATCAAAGAGACCAAATTTTCCGAAGCTGCTACAAGGAACGATGGCTGGTGTCCTTTCCTTCAGCTGCCAGCTAACCGAAGAAATCTTGGCACCAAGATGAGCCTGCAAACAAATTTCTGCTTTTTAACCGGCACTAAATGTGACAGAACCTGACTCTTGGCAGAACGGCCCCCTCCCCCCCCCAAAGAGCCACTCCAACCGACCAAAGTGCCCCCTCAGCCAGAAGGACAGGTGAGGAGGAGCCTGCTTTGGTCTCTACCCTCCCCCACCCCCAGATACCCACACATTTAGGAAATCTATTCTAGGAATCTATGAGGATTCCTTGGGCCTCTTTGTGTATCTCAGGCTTTAGGAACACGGTAACCTACTTCTTTTTCACCAAACTCTTAAGGGCTAATTGTTTTAACAAGGATTCTAATTTGGAGATTAATGTGCATTGCTTTAATTTTGTATTGTTTCATGCTTTTCATTGTTGTTAGCCAACTTGGAAGATAGAAAAAAGTAGAAAATCAGCCATAGGTTAGCAACAACAATTTGCATTTTAGCCTGAAATTTTGCTTGTTTGCCTCCAATGAAATAGTGGAAATGCTGTACATGCATTGGACTGACCACAATATTGCCACAGCTGGGCTGGCATGGGTCATGGCTTTGGCTGCAGCATGGCTGTGGACCCCAAAGCCGGAGGTGGTCCGGTGCCAGGAGACAGTTCTGAGATGGAAGAGACGCTCAAAAGGAGTGGGTGCCAGAGAAGCATGAGTTCAAAACATGCTTCACTCAGCCTTCTAAACGGCAAGGCTGAGTCCATCCAGCTGTGACCTTGGCTGCCACTTTCAAGACTTACATTCTGGGTGAATAGGAGGAAAATCCCGATTTATGATCTAAAGATGCTTCAAAAAGGTCTGCCTGAGTTTAAGGGCCAAAGGGATTTTATGCTCATGTTACATGAATGCTTTTTTTCCCAACTTTCCTGATGTTTAGTTTAATCACTGCAATATATACACGTTCTTTATTGTGCTGTCACCGATCTTTGTTTCTTTGATTTAAAAAGTGTAGGATGTGTTTGTGGAGCCAAACAATGGACTAGCAACCAAACCACATGCCTGAGGAGCCAGCCAGGCCCCCCTGCTCATCCCCACTTGACAGGGTCCACGAAAGCAGAAGTAAAAGCTCAACTATTCCCCCCCACACACACACACACACACAACAGACAAGCACAGAAGGTGCGGCAAGCAGGACCCTCTCAGGAACCTCGAAATCCCCAGGATGAATAAAGAGAGGAGGAGCTGAAGCTGTAACAGCAAAACAAAACCTAACCTCACAGCCACACTCCTCCTCCCCACACTTGGCATCATCTGGAGAGCAGGCACCAAACACGCAGCCCACGATTTGTGGGCGGCCATCAAAATGCAGATGCGGAATCGAAAATGAGCAAATTCTCAGACTCTGGTGCTTAGTGACACCCCAATCCCTAAAAGGATCCATTTGGGAG
>QLTV01003480.1:31385-41714 GCA_003457575.1 Thermophis baileyi
CGCGGCGGCGGGGCGGGGGTCACGGGGGTGTGTGTCGCGGCATTAGGAAGGTTGAGAACCACTGCTCTAAAAGGATGCAAATGACCAGCTGTCTGCAAGGAGTATAAATCCTTCCATTCCCCACTATCCTGTCAGAGCTGAAGAAGCTTCTTGGATGAGAAGCGAAACATCTTCAAAAGAAAAAACAAGAAAATACGGTTGCCTCCTGAAAAAGCACCTTTGGGACAATCAGCCGGATGGTTAGTCTGGACTTGGCATTTTTATCCTCCTATCAAGTCCTTCCCAAGGACCTGGGCTAGGAGATGTTGTTTGATAGTGTTAAAGGATAGTGTTGCAGGATGTGAGCTGACTGCACTTGCAGGAAAATGCTAGGAAGAAAAAAAAATAGAATTATTATTTTTATTATTATTACATCTAAGGGTAAGTTGAGACAGAGACATTTGTGTGTGCATCCACTAAGACTTTGAACCCACTGTTTAACATTAAACTATTACTGATGGATTATTTCTTACATTGCCTACACTTTAGAACAAGGCATTTGCAGATGCCTGAAGGTGAATCTATAAGTAAACCACAGATCTAACTGCTCTTCTCGATGGACTAAACCATATGAAGAACAGATGAAGGTTTGGGGTCTGGCTAGTCTAAAGAAAAGAAGAATTAGGGTTGACAGGATAGCAGTATTCCAGTATTTGAGGGGCTGCCATAAAGAAGAGGGCGGTCAAATTAATATCCAAAGCACCTGAGGGCAGGACAAGAAACAATGGATGGAAACTAATCAAGGAGAGAAGCAACCTGGAATTAAGGAGAAACTTCCTAACAGTGAGGACAATTAACCAGTGGAACAGCTTACCTTCAAAAATCGTGGGCGCTCCATCCGTTTTTAAAGAAGAGACTAGACAGTCACTTGTCTGAAATGGTATAGGTTCTCCTGCTTGAGGAGGGGGCTGGACTAGAAGACCTCCAAGGTCTCTGCCAGCTCTATTCTATTCTAATTCTAACTCTGTCATCCTTTCTTGTATGAAAAAGTTTGGAAAGCAGAAGAGGCAGTGCAAGAAGCTCAGGGATAATGCCAAGAGGGATTTGTGGGGATGGACAACAAAAAAAAATAGGTCTTATACGTTTGAATCATCCTGTAGTAATATTGAGGAAAGAGACTGAGGGAGCAAGGTATGTCTAGCCTATCAAGGAGAAGGATTGGGGAGTCATGATAACTGTCTTCCAGTATTTGGGGGCCTGTCACAGAGAAGAGAGGATTGACTTGTTCTCCAAAGTACCAGAGGGCAGGACAAGAAACAATGGATGAAAGTGTCAACTGCCAATTAGCGAACCCAAAACAAGGAGACACTCTCGGGAGATCTGAATTCCCAAAAGTAAAACTTTATTGGATACACCATGTTTGTACTGAAGAAACAAAACCAGCTCTGGTTTTCCCGCACAAATGCTTGCCCAGTTAAACAATATCTTCCCCTTCTCCCCATCCCTGGGTGATCACATTGTCCAATTATGAGACGTTCTTTTGTTATGGGAACAGTCCATCTCTTTCTCAAGCACCTGCAGTGCTGACCTTGATGGCTTCCATGCTCTCGTGATCTCTGCATACATTCTTCATATTCCATTTCCACCTTCCCTCCCCCCAGTTCATTGGCAAGTTGAAAAGCATTAAGGTTTGAAAGAATCTTGACAAGCTTGTTAGACATCCAACCTAGAAGTAAGGAGAAATTTCCTGACAGTGAGAACAATTAATCAATGGAAAAGCTTCCTTGGAGTTGTGGCTGCTCCATCGCTGGAGGTTTTCAAAAATAGACTGAACAGCCTTTGTCTGGGATGGTATTGAGCAAGTGTTGGACTAGAAGACCTCTGAGGTCCCTTCCAGTCCTATGAGTCTATGATTACTTGAAGGAAGAGGTGGAAGAGACATTTATCACTTCTGGAGTGTTGAGAACAAAGATCTAAAAATAATGGAATGAAATTTAATAGAGATAGACTTTGCTCTTCATTTATGTAACAGAAATCAAATGTTAAAGCTTGCCACTAATACTTTCCCAAAAGATCTTGAAATGCTGGTTGATGGCACATAGAGTGGAGTAGAGCTGCAGAATGGCAGGCGCCCTTCAACTGCATGCTGAATCCTGTTGCAGGTCAGCTGCAAAGAGGCAAAGAAAGGAGCAAAGAGGAAGTAATTCACCACCACAGGTACACTTCTGTAGGCAAACGTATCCATCAAAGCTGACACCAGCCAGATCATAGAACAACTCTAAAGAAATAGTGCAAGATCGGAAGATATAGACCCACAGAGTCGGTCACAACTGAATGGATAGCATCATCATCATCATCATCATCATCATCATCATCAGGCAAAGCTTTGGTTTTGGATGAAGACCAAAGCATGATGAACAAGGTAAGAGTTGAGGTGGCTCCCATGCGAGGAGTCCCAGGCAGGATAGCAACTCCAGATTTGGCATTATTATGAGCCATGGTGGTGCAGTGGTTAGAGTGCAGTACTGCAGGCTCCTTCTGCTGACTGCCAGCTGCCTGCAATTTGGCAGTTCGAATCTCATGAAGCTCAAGGTTGACTCAGCCTTCCATTCTTCTGAGGTCGGTAAAATGAGGACCCAGATTGTTGGGGGCAAGATGCTGACTCTAAGCCGCTTAGAGAGGGCTGTAAAGCAGTATATACTGTAAATCTAAGTGCTATTGCTATTATCATCACAGAGCAAGGATGCCCTGCGTACCATTGTCTTGGCACAGCCTCCGTGCCAGGGCTGGGTGGCCCCTGTAGAAAGCAACTGCAGGCTGACACAGGATAATGAGAAAAACATCTGTTGTTTTGATGTCTGAGCTGGGTTTTCTCTCACCCAAACTTTCCCTTGATTCTGTATCCCAGTTAAGTTCCTGAGCATTGCTCCAAATATATCCAGGAAAATCAGATTGACCAGAAGGATATTTTTTCCTATTAACGGGGATCTACTGGTTGCTGTGGAAGTCAAGTGTCAGAATAGCTATAAATAATCATTGTTTTAATCATTTACCAAAATTAGCAGACTTTATACTCAGTTTTCAAGATGCCCAAAGTGTCTTGTGGGTCTCCAGCTCTTCACTGTCGATGTCCCTGCACCTCTAGGAGAGATTTCATAAGGAAAATGATATGGAAAGATATTTTTTGATCTCTGAAGAATCCTTCAATGTAGTTCTGCTAAGATGTAGTTCAGCCTCCAACTCCATCTTGAATGTCTTCTGGAGGAACAATTGAAATGGTTTTTCATCCTGCTGCCTAGAGAATTCCAAGCAGGACTTATTTCCAAGACAAAGCAAGCGGCATTTTTATTTGGTCTTCATAGTATAGTTGGCTTATTGATATACTGCAATAAGAACTATCATGAAGTGATGCCATTTTATAACTATCATTCTAACCCTCTGTTTCATATTTTGCCCTCCTATACTTTCAATCCTCTCTGCCTCTTGCCATCTTTACATTTTTCTACCTTTCCACCTGCCCTGTGCCAGAACATCTCCCCCCCCCCCCCCAAAGCAGGTCAACCCCAACTCTGCTGGCCCTTTTCAAGGCCTTCGAGTCATGGCTGTGTTCCAGGCCACGAGATTCCGAATGTCAGAGTCCATGAATTGGTCATACCAATTGGTCAATTGGTCATACTGAGGCTGTTTGCTGTTTGCTGTTTACCTAGCCCTATTTGTTTTGGGCTAATACGTTGTTTTTAATTCTGATTGGCTGCCCAGGGTCGCTGTTGAGATGGCCATATAAATTAATTGCTAACCCAAAAGAAGAGTGATAAAACTGAGTGACCATTATGTTGTTTTGGGATTGACCTCAAAAGTACATGATTGGTTGGATAATGTTAATAACGGCATTCTTTATTATTATTCTGATGGCTGCAAACAAATCTATTCACGTTGAAGCTTTTTTTTTGTCTTCCCTAGTTAAAAAATAATCTGAATTTGCTCGATAGTTAAATTGTTGTTGCCACAGAAAGCGCTAGCATGCATAAACAACATAAACTTCTTGTTGCTTTAAAAAGTGTTGTTTTAAAATTGAAGATATCCTTTTCTTGTCAAGCTATGAGTTGTGATGGCCACATAAGTGCTGGTGTGCACTAATAACATAAACCTAGAATTGGGAGGAATCCTGGATCATCTAGTACAGAACTTCCTTGCTTTTTATAAGTATCTCCTTAATTTGTTGCTATTACTGGATGATCTTTGGAAAGGACTAGACCGAAATTGTAGGATGGATCTGATAGGGTTTTTTTCCCCATCAACAGCTGAGGCAGAAATAGACTTGGTAGCTTTTGTTCATCTGCTGTTCTCCTTAGCCAGATTGCAAAAAAGACCCATCTGGTGTTTTTTTTAAAAACCAGCTGCTGAAAGTAAAACCCAGTTACCTCCGCACACAACAGTCCCTTCCCACATGCTAGTTTTTACTAATAAATACGAAACCCCTATAACTAAGGATTGTGTAATTTTTCTGAGAAACAAAATGATAATTTTGAGTAATTTCGGTGAGGGGAAATTAGCAACCAGTTGAAAATGCAAAAGAAATATTTACGTTATTCAGATATTACATTGTAATATTGGTTGCTTTGGTTTTTAAAGTTGATTTTCAAAGGTGTCGCTGACGCACTAAATGAGGGATTAAAGCAGGCAGTTCTCCTCGGAGCTGCCATCACAGAGATGGCTGGTGGCATTACAATCTGGCTCAAATTGAAGGAGGAGATGGAGAGGCGAGGAAAAAGACAGGCTGCTGTCCAGGTAAACAAAGTGGCCTCCTTGCCTGGAGGCTTCTGCCATTTGCCACCAGACCGAACTCCATCTCCTCCCGTGATTGTCTTGATCCAATTTATGGGTTGCTGATCAGGTTAGCCACCCTGACTCAGAGCACTGGGCGGGGAGGGGGGGAGAGTGAGCTGAGATGCAACGCACAGAGGCCAGGCTCTCTCTGACCCTCCCGTTCCCCTTTTCTGGTAGAAGGGCAGTCCTAAGCTTCAGAGATATTTCTTTTTTATTCACATGCTCCATAACTTGAGCCATGGCTGAGGCACAGCTGAGAACTATTGGGTTTCCATAGTTCATTCCCCTCCTTTTTGGATTTTATCCTTTGCTGCAAATTGGTGTTGGAAGAAATATCCAACTGGTTCCATTCCAAGCTGGGAGACATACACTGGAAACATGGAGGCTGATTGGAAAGATGGTTTAATGATGAAGCAGAACCACCAAGCACATGGTTCTGGGTAGCTGACCACATGGAGTTGAGAGTGAGGGATTTTTATACCTTCTCTTGGGCTTTGAACTTGAGCTTCCTGTTCCTGTGCAAGAACATATATTCTATTGGCTGTTGTAGGGGTCATAGCTGGCTCTGTAGGTTGTCTGAGCTCCCAGGTTTGGTTGAAGTTTGGACTGCTGATGCAATGAAGGTACCAGGCCAAAGCCAGATCTTATTAGAGACTTTGGCCTGCCACAGTTTATGCTTTTAAAACGTATTCTTGCTGTGGGAATTTGGGAGGGGCTGTTGCATGAGGGTTGTAGAAATGTAGCCATAACAAATTCCTTTTAGATTCTCAAGGTCATCCTTTGTCCAGCACCTGCCCGGAAGCTGATGGGAGTAGCTGACATGTTGGCAAGAGAAGACTGGCTAATGTGATGAACTTGTGGGTGTGGGGACAAGGGGCTTGATCTTTCAACTGGGTGGAGAAACCCTCGTAGCATCAGATTCGGGTTTCTCACAGATGTGCCAACATGGCTCTACTAATAAATTGGAACTTTGAGCAACACTTTGCATCGGACTCTGATTTAGATGCTATTTGGAACCCTGAACACTAACCCGAATCTCTCTTAAAAACTCACCCATTTACCCCGAGCCTCGGGGTGCTGTTCAGGGTCCTGAGCCCCAGCACCGACCCGGCAACGGGCGGCGCAAAGACTCAGGGAAGATGGAGGAAAAACCGGAGGAGACGGAGCAAGCTGCAGGGGAACAAGTAGAGGACGAATCCATTGGGAACATCGGAATCTGCTACTTTCCTTCCCTGGAATTTGCAGCTGCCATGGAGGCCGCAGAGAGAGAAAGCCAGTCGGGGGCTCGGTGCAAACAGCCGGCCCCTGAGCCCCTCTCTCAGCGGACCTCTCAAGGAGAAATTGGAGGGCTGAGTCCTCCCAAGAGAGCATGGGAGCCTCACCTGGGCACGGGGTTAGCCATGGCCCATGAGTGGAGGCAACAGAAGATCATGCTCACAGGTAAGTCCGAAGGTGAGGGATCCCAGCCACTGTCTTGCAGTCAATCACTGATGGATCTCCACAACCAGTTCGGACACCTAAGTGTAAGTTGGACAAATCCCCCCTTGGGACCCGAGGCCACTAGATGGAGCCTGGCCCAACCCACGTTCTCCTTTCCAAGGAAGCACCTGGGGCCCCAGTTGAGTGGGGACACAGCCTCTTTCCACACCGCAGCCAGCAGGACCCCAGGGGACCTCTACACCAGGGTGAAGCCTACGTGGACCACCCTTCACCCTGAGCTACGGGCGACCCACCAAGCCGGCCTAGGGAGCCCGCATCCTTGGCAGCAGGGAGTGTGGAGACTGCCAACTCCAGCCCAGCCGCCAAACCTCGGCATCGTGCCGCTGTGGCAAGCCCCACCTGGGTGGGCTTTCTTCCCCGGAATGGGATGGGCGCAATGCCCATGGATGCCAGGATCCCCTCTGCCACCCAACCAAAAATGTACTCAATGACTCCAAAGGAATCGGGAGAACTAAGGAGATACATCGATGCCAATTTGGAACAAGGGTTCATCCATCCGGCAAAGTCGAGGATCGCCGCCCCCGTGCTCTTCAAAGAGAAGGAAGACGGGGGGGTGGGTCAGATTGTGCGTTGACTTTTGTGGGATCAATGCTGTGTGCGTGCAGAACACTTACCCCCTCCCTCTCATGAAGGACTTGCTGAACCACTTGTCCAAAGGCAAGATATTCACCAAGCTAGACCTGAGGGAAGCTTACTATCACATACGAATCAGAGAGGGAGACGAATGGAAGACTGCGTTCAACTGCCCATTAGGAAGTTTCCAATTCAGAGTTATGCCCTTTGGACTGCAAGGGGCCCCTGCGGTCTTCATGCAATACATTAACGAGGTGCTCCACCCCCATCTGTACAAGTGGGTGCTCGTTTATTTGGATGACATTCTCATCTTTAGCGAAACATTAGAGGAGCACGTGAAGTTAGTGAGACAAGTCTTGGAAAAGCTTCTAGCCGCCAAGCTATATGCAAAACTCTTCAAGTGCGAATTCCACAAAACCTCCCTAGACTACTTGGGGTACCGTATCTCCAAGGAGGGAATAGAGATGGATCCAGGAAAAGTGAAAGCAGTGCTCAATTGGCAGCCCCCACGCACTCGCAAACAGCTTCAAAGCTTTTTGGGCTTCGCAAACTTCTATCGGCAATTCATCCCATCATTTGCAGAAGTGGCACTGCCACTGATGGAACTTTTAAAGACTGGCCCATCCCCCATCAAGCCAAAGCCCAACCAGCCAATTCACTGGACGATGGAGTGCCAAAAGGCATTCAAAAGGCTGAAGTGGCTCTTTGCCCAAGAACCCATCTTACAGCACCCTGACCCAGATAGCCATGGACTTTATAGTGGAACTCCCAGATAGCAAAGGGAACACCGTGATCTGGACTGTGATCGATCTGTTTTCCAAGCAAGCCCATTTCGTTGCCTGCTCCGGACTTCCGTCAGCCAGACACTTAGCAAAATTGTTTCTCAAGCACATATATCACTTACATGGAGTCCCGAAAAGGATTAGCTCAGACTGAGGTGTACAGTTCACCGCCAAGTTCTGGAGGGAGTTCCTACGTGCAATTGGGTCCACACAAGGACTCAGCTCGGCTTTTCATCCGAGTACAAATGGGGCAGCGGAACGTACGAATGCAAT
Organism: Thermophis baileyi; assembly: GCA_003457575.1. Taxonomy (NCBI): domain Eukaryota; kingdom Metazoa; phylum Chordata; class Lepidosauria; order Squamata; family Dipsadidae; genus Thermophis; species Thermophis baileyi. The sequence continues at coordinate 39,320 of QLTV01003480.1, forward strand.
GGTGGAACAATACATCCATTGTTATGTAGATTATCAACAAGACAATTGGGCGGAGCTGCTGCCTTTTGCAGAAGTAGTGTATAACAACGCTGTCCACAGCAGCACCGGACTAACACCTTTCCAGATCACCAGCGGCCAGGAGTTCGTTCCTATGCCGGAACTACCTACGGAAGCTCCCACTTCAATGTCCCTGGCTGGAAACATTGAGAAAAGGATGGGAAAATACCAAGAAAGCGCTAGCTGAAGTGGCGGAAGCCTATAAGAAGCAAGCAGACAAGCACCAATCGCTCCAGCCCCTCTTCCGAGTGGGGGATAAAGTTTTCTTGTCCACTAAATACATCTGATTGAGAATGCCCAGCAAAAAGCTAGGGCCAAAATTCTTGGGGCCTTTCCCCATAGTCAAAATTATTAACCCTGTCACTGTGCAGCTTGCATTGCCAAGAATATTGGGGAAAATCCACCCAGTATTTCATTGCAGCTTATTAAAACCAGTGATTAGGTCCAATATAACACCACAAACCCAACCACCCCCTCCCCCTGTAGTAGTACAAGGGGAGACACATTATGAGGTGAAGAAAATTCTGGGCAGAATATTTAGGGGTCAATTACAATACCTAATCCATTGGAAGGGGTACCCTTTGTCCGAATCCACATGGGTAAAAAGTTGGAATGTAAAAGCTGATAGACTAGTGAAGCAATTCCATGATAAACAACCCAGAACAGCAGAAAAAGGAAATGGAGCATCTATACAACACATTCCAACAAAATGGATATCCATGCAACTTTATCAAAAAGCCCCTGACCACTCAACCCAATGCAGCACATTGATGATGAAAATTCTTTCATTGCACAACATATAGACAGATTTAGAGCCAAGGTGGCTCAGTAGTTAGAGTGCGGTACTGCAGGCTACTTCTGCTGCCTGTCGGCTGCCTGCAGTTTGGCAGTTCGAATCTCAACAGGCTCAAGGTTGACTCAGCCTTCCGTCCTTCCGAGGTCGGTAAAATGAGGACCCAGATTGTTGGGGGCAAGAGGCTGACTCTGTAAACCGTTTAGAGAGGGCTGTAAAGCACTGTGAAGCGGTATATATGTCTAAGTGCTATGGTATTGCTATTGCTATTTAAGCATAGTTTCAATTGGGAAAATGTGACCATCCTAGACCAAGCCAAGTCCAAAAATGCCAGGGAATTCCTAGAAGCCTGGCACTCTGACAAATCAGCCATCAATAGACACATAGACATTAACAACATCTATAGACTATGCAAAAGAAACCATCAAACAGCCCAAAAAAGGAACAAAAAGTTCCAAGCACCCCAATCAAGAAACTGCCAAAGAAACCAACAGCAAACAGCCCAATCAAAGAACCGCTAACACTACTCCCACCAACACTGACAGGCAAGCCACTACAATATAAACTGACAGCAAACCCCACTCCTTACTAGCACTGATGATGTTACCTAGTTTGGTAATGAAACGTCTGCAAGAAAACAAGCAAGCTCAGAGATCACCAAGGACCCCTCACTACCTGTAAAGGATCAGCGGACCAAGGGCTCCTGCACCTGGAAAACTGGCCAAGTGGCATCAGTGCTCTTTGAGCACCAAGCCACCACGCTCAGAGAGTACCAAGGTCCCCACAATCCGACCCTGAGCTACAAATATTCTCTTCTATGGGTGGCATTATTTGGAGGCTGACTTACTTGGTCTCCTATCAGTCATATCTGAAGATTCCAGGTCGCTTGCAAAGTTCCCGTTTCAGTAGGTAAGACTGTACAAAACAGTGTTTAAAAGAAAATGTCATTTATTTATTTATTTATTTATTTATTTGATTTTTATGCCACTCATCTCCCCTACAAGGTGACTCCAGGTGGCTTACAGTTTATAAAACAAGTAAAAAATAGTTAAAATATTAAACTAATATACCATGGGTCCTCAAACTACAGCCCGCGGACCGCATGCGGCCCACCGAAGCCATTTATCTGCCCCGCGCAGGATCACAAGGCTGCCTCGCCCACATCACCCCACCCACCCTTCGGCTGAGCGCAGGACTTACCTTCGCGAGCCCCACGGGCTGGAACTGAAAGGTAAGGCCAACAATTTTGGCCTGCAGAGACATTCTGGAGGTGGGGGAGTTGGAAAACGGGGCACACAGACGCCCCAGGAGGCCAAAAAAACGGGCGAAAACACCTCCAGAAGATAGATAAAGAGAGAGAGATAGACAGAGAGAGAGAGAGACAGAGGGAGAGAGAGTAAGAGAGAGAGAGAAAGAGAAAGAGAAAGAGAGAGAAAGAGAGAGAGGGAAAGAGAGAAAGAGAGAGAGAGAGAGAGAGAGAGAGAGAGAGAGAGAGAGAGAGAGAGAGAGAGAGAGAGAGAGAGAGGAATGGAATGGAATGGAATG
>QLTV01003480.1:61574-80731 GCA_003457575.1 Thermophis baileyi
ACTAATGGATGGAAAGTGAACAAGGAGAGATTCAACCTAGAAATAAGGACAAATTTCCTGACAGTGAGAACAATCAACCAATGGAACAGAAGTTGCCTTCGGAAGTTGTGGGAGCTTCAAAACTTGAGACTTTCAAGAAGAGACTGGACAGCGATCTGTCAGAAATGGTGTAGGGTCTCCTGCTTGGGTGGGGGGTTGGACTAGATGACCTACAAGGTCCCTTCCAACTCTGTTAATGTAATCCTAATCTAATCTACTCTAATCTAATCTAATCTAATCTAATCTAATCTAATCTATGGGTAGCAATGGTGAGGAGGACTTGAGGTCCTGGCGGAGCTCTCCCTGCCAAAGGCCCATCCTGGAACCAGACCCAGGTCCTCCCTCCTCTGACCTGGAGGGACTGCTAGATGTCTCCTTGCAGAATTCAGCTACTCTTTCAGGGCAGGACCTGCCGGGGGGGGGGGCTTTCCCTCCACTTTCTACTTCTTGTACCTTGCTTGCCCTGGGATGGTTTGAAGAAGGCTTCTCGGGCTTCAAGGAGACCTCTGCGCCTACCTTCCCACAGCTCTCTCATGGGGGGCACAGCCTGAAAACAAGGAGGGAAGCTATTTCTCTTCAACCCAAACAAACACCCGGATCCAGCCTTTGTTTTCTGGGCAAGAGTTGTGGACGGTGACCCTTTGCCCAGAAGTCAGAGCATGCCAGAGGTTGGCAGGAGGACCATCTGGCCATCCCATCCTCAGAGAAGGCACACAAAAAGTCCCTTTCCTGGAGAGATGCCTTCGGTGTCCTTCAGAGAATTCATGGCCGGCCTTGCTTGCACCCTGGAAGGCCCACGCAGTGGGGATTAGGGCTGGGGGACTCTCCCAGGGCAAAAGGGCTGCTGTAATTTCCAGGCCCCAGACCAGAGCAGGAGACTCAAGGAAAGGAAAGGCAGGATCCCTTCTCAAGACAGCCTCTCCCAGTCCCAGATACCATGAGATGGCAAACGGGAGTCTGGCAGCACCGATGCCAAGGTCGCCTGGCATTGCTGGGATCATTAATGAGTAGAGTGCTTCTTTCCAGGGGGGACTTCAGCAGCGTCGAAGAGACTGTCCATGCCATCCTGCTGAGCGTCAGCGATGGGCTGGGTTGGGCATCTTGGGATTGTGCCCAAAACTGAACTTGACCCCGCTGGACTCTCTGGGACCTTCCTTGAGAGGAAGGCGGTGCCCATTCTTCAGCAGAAAAGGCCTTTTTGCTTCTTGCCAGGCCGCCGCGACTCCTCCGGGATCCGACTCCATTACACAGCCTCCCTCCGACAGTATGACGCAGGGATCATGGAGCTGGGCCTGGTCTACACGCCCGTGATGGCGATTCCCCCTGGCGAAAGCCATTTCTCCCTCACCGGCTACTGCTCGGACAAGTGCACCCAGCTGGTGAGGCCTCTGCCACTCCCTTAGGCTGCCTTCCTAACCCTGCAGATCTTGACCTGGGGGAGGTGTCCCTTCCCTTTTAAAGTGGAGAAGCTGCTGTTTGGGGTGGGGGGGACGTGGCCTGCAGCACTTCCTGTGACTACTCCCTTTCCTTCCTTCCTTCCTTCCTTCCTTCCTTCCTTCCTTCCTTCCTTCCTTCCTTCCTTCCTTCCGTCATTCTTCAGCTCCTCAGTCAGACTGATTCTGAATGGTATCCAAATTCCCCAATACAGGAATTGGGTTAAAAAGACCAATGTACATGGAAACGCTGGTCAAGAGCAGAGGAGACACCCACTCCCTTCCCATCCACACAGGCAGCAGTGACATTCTCCCCCACTCCCTGTCCAGTTGCAGAGGAGCTGGGAACATCTGAGGGGGGACCCCTCTCTGCCCCCCATAGCAGAGCCTGGCAGGAGCCCCATTTGAGTGCCCCATTCTCAGCTTATGGCTGCCCCAAAAGTCCAGGGCTCCATTGGCGTATCAGTTCCTTCAGCCGCAGTGCCAGAGGATTGACGTGCCTCCTAGGAAGTCGTGGCTGTTTCACGAAGGAGCCGCTGCAAAATGGGGGGGGGGCTCCAGAGCTGAAACATCATTTCTGATCCTGGATTGCATTCAGCGGATGAGAAGCAAACGGGGGCCAGCCTAATGCTTTCCCCAAAGGGCACTCTGGGAAGCTGCACCTGTGCCTTTGCCCGCAGCCCACCCTGGGCCCACCAGGTCTGGCATCAGGCAGGGTCCTCACCTGCAATGCCCCTTCCTCAGAGGGTCCCAGTGTTGGCTTCCTGCCCCCCCCGTCCCCTCCCAGGGGAGCGTTCTCACTGCGAAGGAATGTGTTCATCTTCCTCCTCCTCTCTGCAGGCTTTGCCACCTGCCGGGATTCACATCTTTGCTTCTCAGCTCCACACCCACCTGGCCGGGAGGAGCGTGGTGACCACGTTGTCCCGCGAAGGGAGAGACTGGGAAATTGTCAACAGGGACAGGCACTACAGCCCCCACTTCCAGGTACCCGGGGGAGGGGGGGCGCCAGGAAAGCATTGTGGTCTTCCCTCTCGGTGGCAGATGTGTCTCTGCTGCAGGCAGAAGAGAAACTCAGCCCCCTCCTGAAAGTAGCAGTGGGAGGGCCAGCCCCCCCCCCAAGAAAAAGCAGCCATTCTGCTGTGCAAAAGCCCCTTCCCCCTCCCCACTCTGAGGCTCTGAGCACAGCAGGCAGGCCTTTGTCCAGAGAGCTGCCACCCAGGGACTCTGCCCTCCAGGTGCCCGTGTCACTTTCCTCTGGCCCCAGGACGGTGCCTTTTCTTGGTCCCAAGGCCGAAGGACGACTGCGGCTGCTGCCGTGTAGCTGAGCTGTCTTGTGGCTTTTCTGGAGGGGCTGATATACAGTACTTCCTCCTCCTTTCCTCTTACCCTGCGGGGAGGGGGCGTATGTGTGTCTCTCATCCTTCCAAACAGATTCTGAGCCGAGAAGGGGGAAAAGACGCAGGAGGGGCCAAGGAGGCCTGGAGGGCAAAGTCAGAAAGGAGGGGAGCAGGCTGGGAAGCCAGGAAGCAAAGAAGGGTTGCAGAAAGAAACGTAGATTGCATCAGGACAGTCGAGGAAACCAGGCCAGGCTTGTGAAGCCCCCCCCCCCGGATATCTGTTATAAACCAAAATTATAAAAGGAACATCAAAAGCCAAAGACCATTTTTGCAGGTGAGCCGTGGTGGCGCAGTGGTTAGAGTGCAGTACTGCAGGCTACTTCTGCTGATCACCGGCTGCCAGCAGTTTGGCAGATCGAATCTCACCAGGCTTAAGGTTGACTCAGCCTTCCATCCTTCCGAGGTCGGTAAAATGAGGACCCAGATTGTTGGGGGCGATAGACTGACTCTGTAAACCGCTTAGAGAGGGCTGTAAAAGCACTGTGAAGCGGTATATAAATCTAAGTGCTATTGCTATTGCTTCGCAAGCAACTCCTGATACATTAGAGCCCCCTCTTGTGCCAGGGCCTCCATGCTGGCCATGGTGATGCCAAAACCCCACGATCAAAGCCTGGCAGATCAGGCTCTCCCATGATAGGTTGGGTCTTTCTCTAAAGCGAAGCCCCCTCCATTGCTCTGGCTTCGTGGCGGGAGATGAGCCACATTGATGGTCAGCCTGGTGCGCCTCGAGGGGCAGATGCTCTGGGAGGGCTTTGGGCTGAGGCCGGAGCTGCGTTTGGGGGCTGGGATGGCTCCTTTCTGCGAGGGCTCCGGGTGGCATTTACGCATCCATCAGTCTGGCGGCCAGAAGCATTTTTCGGGGGGGGGCCAGCATTGTGGAATGGCCTCCCGTTGCCCCCCCCCCAGGCCCCCTGCCTCCAATGTGATCTCCAGTGAAAGAAAACGAGGAAGCAGAGCTTTTGGGGGGGGGAACGGGGCTTGGGGGGGTCCAATGCCCTGCATCGGGAGAACAGCTTGTTTCGTTGTGCTTGTCAACTGCTAAACATCTTTTAGGATTGCGTCTGGATATCGGTCAATGCATTGAGAATTAACAAAGGGGAGAGGTACATTTGGAGACAGCAGTGTCTTATTTCCTGCCCTCCCCACTGTCCCTTCTTTGCCATCATGCCCACCCCCCAACCTTTCCTCCCCCCCCTTTCTTCAGGAGATCCGCATGCTGAAGGAGGAGGTCTCCGTCTACCCGGTAAGCAAGCGCGGCTCTGCTTTGGGGAGGGACCCTCGGAATCGCCTAACTAGGAACCAGAATGGGCTCCTCTTTCAGAGCTCTCCTTGTGAAACTGAGGCACCCCTTTCCCCCTGGGCAGGATGAGCGCCTCCCCCTGGAGGGGAGCACAGTTGTGAGAAAGGGGGGCACTGGCCAGAGCAGCCAGGGAGGAACAGCCAGAGGGAAAGGCTGCAGCTCCAGGCACCTTGTCTTCCTCTCCAGCTCACCTAATGCCTGGCTGAAAGCTTTGCCCCCCCCCCCGCCGCCCCTGTGCATTGGGCCCTGTGGGAGGTTGAGGTGAGTGTGCTAAGCACAGGGCCTGGACTCTTACAAGCCGGCCCTTCCTCTATGTTCTGAGGTCCAGTGGCCAGTGTGCTCTTCCCTTGAGGACAGATGTCTATGGAGATTCTCAGTCATCCAGGTCATGATTGTCCCAAAGGTGCTTTTTTCAAGAGGCAACTGGACATTCTGGTTTTTCTTTGAAGACATTTTGCTTCTCATCCAAGAAGCTTCTTCAGCTCTAACTGGATGGTGGGGAATGGAAGGATTCATACTCCTTGCAGACAACTGGTCATTTGCATCCTTTTAGAGCAGGGGTATCAATCTTGATTTAATTGAGGGCTGCATCAGGATTATATTTGACCTCGGCTAGCCAGAGTGGGCGTGGGTGTGATCAAATGCCACTTTTGCTAGTAGTTTGTTTTGCTAGCACTCTGCCAGCAAAAATAGGGCCGCACGCAGCCCTCATGAGCTCTGTTTTCACTAGCAGAGGCATCATGGACTGGTCCTTCGCTGTTTCCAGGGCAGCCCCGCGGGCCAGATCTAAGCACCCCACGGACTGGATCTGGTCCGCGGGCCTTGAGTTTGACACTCCTGTTTTAGAGGGTTGTTAAAGTCATCTGGAGGTTTATCTGTGTCCTCAGGGCCACCTGAGTGGTGCAAATGGGGTGTGGAGCCTTCTTGGAACTGCTGAAAGGACTGTGTTATAGATTGGAGATAGATGATGTTGTATTCCTTCCCCTCCTCTGTTGAGAGAGGGCCGTTCAATTTGGACACAGATGGCCTCTTTGAGCCCTCTTTCAAACCAGAGGTCCTCTCTGTCCAAAATGTGGACTTTGCTCTCTTCCAAAGAGTGGCCTGTGTCTTTTAAATGTGAATGGGCTGATGAATCTAGTCCTGATGGGTTTGTTCTCCTATGTTGTGCCGTGCGTTTATGAGAATGGAAGAATTTATTAGTATAAATCCTTCCATTCCCCACCACCATCCAGTCAGAGTTGAAGAAGCTTATTGGATGAGAAGTGAAACGTCTTCAAAGAAAAAACAGAAAGTCCAGTTGCCTCTTGAAAAAAAGCACCTTTGGGACAACCTTGAGGACAGAGCTTCATCAGCTGGGCACCCCTGGAGGAGAGCCACAAGGGCAGCCCCATTAGCAGCAGCTGCAGCAGCAACGCACAGCTGGCAGCACAGAATCAGGACCCTGCGTCCCTTAGATCGGGGTCTCCAACCTTGGCAACTTTAAGACTTGTGGACTTCAACTCCCAGAATTCCTCAGCCAGCTTCTGGGAGTTGAAGTCCACAAGTCTTAAAGTTGCCAAGGTTGGAGACCCCTGCCTTAGATGCCCTCCTATATCTGAAGCAAGCCTGCTTTCTGTTGTAGGGCGATGTGCTAAGGACCACCTGTGTGTACAACACAGAAGACAGGAATGAGACGACAGTGGTGAGTTGGGCTGGAATTTTGTGCTGGGCTACTTTTGCTGCCCCGAGACTCAAGTCAGAAACCAGCAATTGAAGGAAGGCTTTAAGTTCGCCTGCAGGAGCTCAGAAGAATGGCCGTCTGCTCCACTGGAGGCCGCCCCCCACTCCCAAACTAACCTTCCTATTAGGGAGTCTTCCAACCTTCAGCCTCCAGAGCACCCAAAGGCCAGACAAGGAATAATGGATGGAAACTGAACAAGGAGAGATTCAACCTAGAAATAAGGAGGAACTTTCTGACAGTGAGAACAATCAACCAATGGAACAGAAGTTGCCTTCAGAAGTTGTGGGAGTTTCATCCCTGGAAGCTTTCAAGAATAGACTGGACTGCCATCTGTCAGAAATGGTGTAGGGTCTCTTGCTTGGGCGGGGGGTTGGACTAGATCAGGGGTCACTAACCTTTTGGACCTCAGGGACCACTAAATTCATAATTTTAAATCCCGCGTACCAATAATATGAATCCAGCGCGCTGCTCGCTGAAGCGCCTGAATTCCCAGTGACGGGATGGGGTCATTCAGGCACTTAGCTTGGCCGCCTGTTTCTGCAACCTTAAACACTCAATTTGGACCCGTTTCCCACAGAAAACAAAACACCGGGATCTTTCATCTCTCTCTCTTTCATCTCTCTCTGTATCTCTCTCTTTCTTGCTCTCTCTCTCATAACTCTGTCTTTCTCTCTCTCTCATCTCTCTCCCCCCTCTCTCTTTGTCTGTCTCTCTCTCTGTCTCTCTCTCTCATCTCTTTCTCTCTCTCTCTCTCCCATCTCCCTATCATTTATCTCTCTATCTATCTGTCTATCTGTATATCTGTCTTCTGTCTATCTAATCTCTCTCTTTCTCTGTCTCTCTCTCTCATCTCTCTCTGTATCTTTCTCTCTCTCATCTCTCTCTCTTTCTCTGTCTCTCTCTGTCTGTAACTCTCTTTCTCTCATCTCTCTCTCTCTCTCTCTCTCTCTCTCTCTCTTTCTCTCTCTTTCTTTCTGATTCTCTGGTGCTCTCTGGGTCTTGCAGGTTCTTCTTCAGCCTTTGTTGGTGCTGGATGTATCTCAGTCACTCGGGGAGACGCACGACCTGCTCTCCGCCCCGAGACACTGGCCCGACCTGGCTGCAGCCGATGCTCCGTGTTGTAATGGGCTCCAGGAGGAGGAGAGGACGCCATTTCCCCCACTGTGAAGCGCGCTAAATGTAACTGTGCTGCAAGAGCAGCGGGCAGGCCATGGAGGCGCCAACAGCAGCAGCAAAGAGAAACGGCTGGGTCGGACCAGTGTCTTGGAGCTGAGAGGAAGTCACGTGTCTTCCCGTGCGACCGAGGTGTGCGGAGCACCAACAAAGGCTGGAAGAAACACCCGCGAGACCCAGCAAGAGATGAAGCTTCGCTCCCGCTCTGGAATATGGAGCGAATCTCCATCCCCCGCCCTTCCCTTCTCAGGCCAGGCGAGGAGTGACGGGGAGGGGAGGGGAGGGCAAGGGGCGGGACCAGCCACTGGTGGGTTCAGCCAACAGGAAGCCATGGCAGGGGGACGAAAGAACCGCCGGTTGCCAACACCGTTGCTTCGGCACGCCTGCGCCGCCACCTCGTTCCGGCCGGCGAGGGCTGCGCTACTCCTTGCATGTTCACCACCTGCAAAGTTGCAAGTTGCACGTACCTCCCTCTACGGCGGAGATTTCCAGCCCCACCACAAGCTGCCTGGCCGGTCCCATATTTCAGCGCTCTAGTCACAGGATTGACCCATTGGTCATCCCGGAGCAGCTCCTCCACCCGGGTGTGCTGCGGACCACCAAAATTTTCTCGCAGACTACCAGTGGTCCGCGGACCACCGGTTGGTAACCTCTGGACTAGATGACCTACAAGGTCCCTTCCAACTCTGTTAATCTGTATCTAGCCTTTAAAAATGATAGGAAATTACAGGTGGTCCTTGTTTAATGACCACTCATTCAGCAACCATTCAAGCTTACAACAGTGCTGAACGAGGGGCAGTTACAACCGGTCCATGCACTTAAATCTGTGGCAGAGTCCCACATGGCACTCGTGTCCAGCTCACAGTTAAGGCATTCTGAGTGATTGCAATCTTTCCTGCTGGATTTCAACTGGCAAAGTCAATGGAAAAGCTGGCAGCATGTCACTAGTCGGTTACACAAAGTCCTTGCTTAATGATTCGTGCAGTCTCGACAACGGTTTTGGACTTATGACTGCATCGCTTAGTGGCAGTTTCCAGTCCCACTTAGCATTATTAAGCGAGGGTTGCTTATCTTCCTTCCTCTCTCCTCTGCTCTCTGCCTTTGGCCTTTCAGTTCCTCTCACTGTCCTTTTCTGGACATCGATGAATTAGTTTGATGTTCTGGTGTCCTCTGGAAGAAGGGCTGTTCTACCATGGGCTCTCCTTCCCAGCAGGGTGAGGTTGGAACAGATGATCTCCAGGATCCTTTCCAGCCCTTACATTTCATGATTTGTATAATATGGTGCCCGGAACTGGACTTATGCAGGCATAAAGCAGAATTCAGAAATAGTATCTCAAATTGCACTGGCTCTTTGGTAGCCCCATCACGGTCTTATCTCATGTTAGAATGTTATTAGATTGAAGCAGCTTATACACGTTATAATAGGAAACACTTTGCATAAGCTCCCCACCACCAGACCCCCGGCCAGTCCAAGGAAGCCTCCCAACTCACGGAGGCTGATGAGGGCCTGGAAAAGAGCCCCTGGGGGTCCCCTCTGCGCCCGGCTGCCCTCGGTTCCTCTCTTGCCCTCTTGTCCACCACAGCAGAGCAGATCAAGGAAGTCGCAGGGTCAGCAGCCGGATCAGCCCCTGAGGCCCCTGGAGTTTGCCGAAAGGCAGGAAGGCAGTTTTGTTGCTGGCAGGGAGGCCTTTTGTCCAAGGCCACAGAGATCCCTCAGAAGGGTCAAAGGGCCACCTCTGTGTCTGCTGCCATCTGCCAAACTCGGGTGTTTTTCTGGGAATGCACGGAAGGAGCCTGGCAGCTTAAAGCCAAGAGGAAGGCAGCACTGCCAGAGATTGGGAGTGGGCTTCCATTGCCCAGTTGGCCAATGTTTTCCCCCATTGCCGGCCAAACAGGAAAACAAATCATTATGCTCCCAAGGAGGGAATTTGCATCAACAGATCACAGTCCATTGCGCCCATAGTCCCGGCTGTGGGCAGAAAAATGGAGCAGGCAAAATGGAGGCAAAGGGGGGAAATGGGGGCGGGGCTTGGGGGGGCTTTCTGTGTGTATGTGAAATGCTGAGGAGCTCCCCTTCCCTTTTCTGCAGGGAGGATTTGGAATCATGGAAGAGATGTGTGTGAACTACGTCCATTACTACCCCCAGACGGAGCTGGAGCTGTGCAAAAGTGCCATCGACCCGGGATACCTGCACCGCTATTTTCAGCTTCTGGACAGGTAACATGATGCAGCAGCAGTCGGGCATCCCAGGTAGGGGATGGTAATGTTTTTAAGATGAGGGCTCTGCTGCCAAGGAGTAGAATAGAATCTGGCTGCGGACTGAGGAGGGAGTGAGGGCTGCCCTGAGGAGCAGCTGGCCCGGAACAGGGCTAGGAGGGGGGGCTGAATACAGGCTGGGGACCCTCCTCATCCTCCTGGCAGCTGGCCAGGAGAGCCTCCCTGCTTGGCTAGTTCTCTCCCGCTGGAGGCAGTGACGGCTGCAGAGAGGCTCACCGGGAAATCCTGAGCCTCGTTGGAGCAAAGGCTGTTGGTTCTCTGGGGCCCCCAAGGCTTTAGAAAATGTATTCGGGTGCCTAGAGAGGGAAGAGGGCCTGCCAAAAAGCACCTTCATCCCAGGACTCTTCTCAGAAGGCTTCTAAAATCGTAACCGGTTGGATTCACAACTGGGTGACTTTGAGCCCGGAATTACAGTTGTAAGTTGTGGCAATGGTTAAGCAGGTTACAGACTGAGCCCGATTTGGTAAACTTTTTTTGCAGCGGTTGTTAAGCAAATGTTAAACAAATCCATTTTATCCAGCGGGCATTTTTTGCCAGACACTAGAAGTAAACACTGTGGAAACCAGCCCAAAATGCCAAAATTCACGGTTGCCTGATTGCAGGATGATGCAAACATCCATAAATACGAATCAGTTGTCAAATGCTCAAAATACAGTTGTGGGACTGCAGGGGTGTGTGGGGGGGAGTGTGTGTGCGGCCACACACTCTCCAGGACCAGATTATAAATACCTTTGGTGGGGGGGATGTCTGTCATAACTTTGAACCGGGTGACTAGAGGACTACCGGCGGTAGGATGTGATCTATAATCAAAGAAATATGAATACCACTAAAAGCAGAGCTGATTGCAAACTAGTAAAGTTTTGTGGCAACACCGAGTCACCTTGGGCTGACTGAAAAAACTGAAGGGCCCTTTACAGCCTTCTCTAAGCGGTTTACAGAGTCAGCCTCTTGCCCCCAACAATTTGGGTCCTCATTTTACCCACCTCGGAAGGATGGAAGGCTGAGTCAACCTTGAGCTGGTCAGGATCGAACTGCCAAATTGCAGTCAGCCAGCAGTCAGCAGAAGTAGCCTGCAGTACTGCACTCTAACCACTGCGCCACCACGGCTACTGTAATAGTAGTAAGTGACAACAGAGAAGCCAGGCAGGACATAGGACGGTAGGTCTTCTGCATGGTTCCAACCAGCGTGGCTCCCTCTTTGAGCCCCAGAAGATGTGATACGTGACGGGCCGTCTGTGGAGAACCCAGGAGAGGGTGGCCTCTTCTGCAGCCCAGCTTCCCCTGTCCCTCTCGGTTTGCCAGGCATGGGCCTGGAGGGCGGGTGTCCCAATGCTTCCGACTGTGGCCCAGTGGCGCCAGAAGAAAATCACGTGGTGCACAATAATCGCACTGGAACTAACAGCCAGAGGAGGAATAGTGAGAGGATGGTGGCCAATATCCACTTTATACTGGAAAACTCCCTGTAGACAAATGAGGATGCAATGTAAGCCTGGGATTAGTTTACTCTGCCTTCATAGTGCCCATTAAATGGGATTCTTTCAATAATACTTTCCTCCTCTTCCTCCCCCTCATCTTCTTTGCCTGTTACAGTGAATTTTCTAAAACAGATCCTTATTTCTCCCACACCACTAGACTGAAACAGACTGGAAACTGCAGAGCCTTTGTAAAATGCTGCTGTATTCTTTGCTCTTGTTGTTGGGACCACCTCCCCCCACTCCCCAATTTCCCATTCCTGATGCACGGCATTTCTCCTCCGGTAGATTCAACGATGAAGACATCTGCACATGCCCAGACACCTCAGTCACAAGGCAGTTTTCTTCCGTCTCTTGGAACCTGTTCAGCAGAGAAGTCCTGAGAGCCCTTTATGACTCTGCTCCGATTTCCATGCACTGCAATAAATCCTCAGCTGTCCGGTTTCCGGTAGGAAAGACCCTCTGGGGACACTCGGGGCATCCTTAGGCAAGCTTGGCTGGCGGGCTCTGCTGATCCCTTGGATTGGGACTGAATCTGGCCTCTTGTGGAAAAGCCTGGATGGACTCTTTTGACCGGGCTTGTATGGGCTCTTGACTCTCTCTCTCTCTCTCTCTCTCTCTCTCTCTCTCTCTCTCGAGAGAGAGAGAGAGAGAGAGAGAGAGAGAGAGAGAGAGAGAGAGAGAGAGAGAGAGAGAGAGAGAGAGAGAGAAAGAGAGAGAGAAAGAGAGAAAGAGAGAGAGAAAGAGAGAAAGAGAGAAAGAGAGAAAGAAAGAAAAAGAGAAAGAAGGGAGGGAGAGAGAGAGAGAGAGGGAGGGAGAGAGAGAGAGAGAGAGAGAGAGAGAGAGAGAGAGAGAGAGAGAGAGAGAGAGAGAAAGAGAGAGAGAAGAGAGAGAGAAAGAGAGAGAAAGAAAGAGAGAGAGAGAGAGAGAGAAAGAGAGAGAGAAGAGAGAGAGAAAGAGAGAGAAAGAAAGAGAGAGAGAGAGAGAGGGAGGGAGGGAGAGAGAGAGAGGGAGAGAGAGGCTGAACTATGGCTACGTCCATGTCAGCCATAGTTTCCACTGGGAACTTGTGAACATCCTAGACCAAGCTAAGACCAAAACCACTAGGGCCTCTGAGATGGGAGCTTCTTGCAGCCTTCCATGGGGCTGGGGGCTGAACGTGATCTCCCTCCCTCCCTCCCCTTCCTTCCTTACCCTAACAAGTGCCTGAGGCCGTGTGCCTCTGCCATTTGACTGCCGCACCTCCCCCATACCCCCACAATCTTGCACTGCCCCTGCAATCTTGAACTATGGTTTCTGCCTGCCACCCGATTGGCTGGCGGCTAACTGTCCCGTGCAGCCAAATGCTCAGCGAATGGGCCAGGCCGAAGGGCGTGGGGTGGAGGGCCAGAGGGCCATTGGCCAGGGTGGATGGTTGGGGGAGGGCCAGCGGAGGAGGAAAGCTGGCTGCAAATGGGCGGAGGCAGGAGGCTGGAGGAGAAGGAGGCGTGGCCAAGGGTGGGAGCCTAAAGGTCCCATTCCGTCCCTGGCATTCAGACAAATCAGCTATCTATACACATATAAACCACCATATTTACAAACCAGTGGTGGGTTGCTACCGGTTCGCCCCAGTTCAGGCAAACCAGTAGCGGCGGTGGTGGGAGGCTCCGCCCACCCACCCAGACATCATCACAGACGATCTGCGCATGCGCGTTCACAGTTCCGAACCGGTAGCGAAGGTAAGTGAAACCCATTACTGTTACAAACCATTCAAAAGAGATAACCCAAAAGCTAAGAGGAAAACAAAAAGATCAGAACAAGTGGTCTCCAGCAGCCTACACCCAGATAAGCAGGGATTGACACCAAACAACCAGGCAAAAAACAATACCCTAACCAAGGAACCACCCAGGAGACAACCGCACCCCTACCAGCATTGACAAGCCTGGACTGGACTAGTCTATGGGGTAGTCTAACCAAGAGAAAAAGTAGGCGTGATGTGATAGCAATCTTCCAATACTTGAGGGCTACCACAAAGAAGAGGGGGACAGCCTATTCTCCAAAGCACCTAATGGCAAGATAAGAAGCAACTTATCAAAGAGAGATCCAGTCTAGAATGAAAGAGAAATTTCCTGACAGTGAGAACACTGTTAATTGGTGAAACAACTTGCCTTCAGAAGTTGTGGGTGCTTCATCACTGGAGATTTCTAAGAAGAGATTGTCCAGAATGGTCTAGGGTCTCCCGCTTGAGCAGGACGTTGGACTGGAAGACCTCCAAGGTCCCTTTCAACTTGGTTGTATTCTGGACATAGTACTCTGAGTGTGGTCTCACTCATGCAGTATAAAGCGATGCTATCCCCTTCACATGAACTTGATGCTCTCCCTCTGTTGATGCAGCCTAGGACTGTGTTGGCTTTTTTGCCAGATGCAGCAGACTCTGGCTCATCCTGAAGTGGGGGTCTACTAGGACTCTCATAGTTACTATAGGGACCACCTATTCTATACCTGTGCATTTGGTTTGTTTCCTGCCTAGGTGTAGGACCTTCCTTCTCTCACCACTGAACTCTCACCACAGCACTTGCTCTGGGCTGGTTGCAAGATGCATTTCCCATGCGTGTGATTCTCCTAATGAGCATCTGTGCATTGTCAATCTACCTGTGCAGAGAGAGGAAGGCAGAGAGAGGAAGGGTTGCTGGGCCTCCAGAGCTCAGCCAGTGCCCAGCAGACATTCTCCGGGTTCTAAGGATGCGGTTGGGGTGTTTCTGCACCTGCAGCTATAAAAGTCAATGCCTGGTTTATTCCATCTGTGTTTTCCAAGTAAGGTGGGCCATATTGCCACCTGGTCTTGTAGATGGTTGATAGTGTGCACTCCAGACCCTTATAGTCTCCATTTTCTTTCTAGGGTGAATGGGAAAAGCAGCCTTTACCAAAAATCACCCAAGTATTGCCCATGCCAGCTCCTGCTCACTGCGAAGACCATAGCCCTCTGGGTCCCACCCGCGTCAAGTTAGCAAAGGCTCAGTGAGACAGAGGCTGCCCTTGGGCCTCTTTCGTCCTCCTCAGCTCTGCTTTGTTGGTACTTCAGGTCTGGAAGGCTTTGCTTGGGGAGGAGAGGAAGTGCCATGGATGGTAGCCCTCCTTCCAGCGGCTGTGCTCCCTGAGCAGCCGGACAGAAGCCCTGGCAGCTTCTGAACTGCAGTCAGCTGGATTTCACCCGTCCTGCCTTGGAAATCATTGGGGAAGCCTGCAGCACCTTAGACGGAGTGGGAATTACAGCCTCTCCCAGCACAGATGCTGCAGATGGGCAACGTGGCATCTCCAAGCCACGTGGCCCCCCTCATTCCGGAAGGATGTTCTCAGGCATTCCCACCTGTGGCTCTGCGATGGAGCACATTCTTGCCTCCTCCCCCCCCCCAGTTCCTGCTTGCTGGAATTCCTTCACGCACCTGCAGATGCCTTGGCCAACCCGTCTTCTCCGTCCTTGTTCCTCGGATACTTTGCTTTCCCCTCACAATTGACTCTAGAATCACATTCCAATAAAGGCAGTGATGAAGGCATCTTCAGCTGTTCAATGTCCATTATTTAATCATCTGGATAACTGGCAAGCACTTTTGAAAGCAGAGAAATAAATTTCAAATGTGGCCCCTGGTAAGAGTGGTGGCTTTGGACCACCCTTCCTCCCGCCTTCCAGAGGGAATGGAACGACTTGCCACAGCCAACTTGCTGAGGCAAACTCATTGTGACCAACTTGCCGCAGCCAACTCACCATGGGCAACTTGGCGCAGGACAACTCCCCACGGCCAACTCACCGCGAGACAACTCACTGAGAGACAACTTAACAATTCTATTTAATTATTTAAAATAAATAAAAGTTATTTTAATTTTTGCCATTCACATTTCATTCTGTCCCTCCTTTTGCATCCTTTCTTTAATGATTCTATTGCACCATTTCTTTGATATTAATATAACTCTTGTCCTGCAGTGAGTTGTCCTGTGGCGAGATGGTCATGGCAAGTTGACCGTGATGAATTGCCATAGAGCCCCCCTCCAGAGGCCCCTGGCCAGCCATGACTCTTGCTCTGCCGCGGCTGATCCTTCTTCCTGCCACCAGTCGCTATCCTGAAGCGTTAGTAGCCACTTTGAAATAAACAGCAAGTTTGGGCTAGCCAAGGTTTGTGTAGCAGCATATCAGACAGCCTGGCTTCCCTGGGGGAGGATGGGGGGGGGTGACTGGATCAGCAGTGTTACTGCAGTGCCTGATTCTGCACAAGCACCAGTTCTCACTTGTGTTCCAGCAGAAAATCTCATCGGCTCACATTGTGATAATTGCCTCTCAATGTGCACACACACACACACACACATGCAGGCACGCACACGTGTCTGACGACATGCAGGCAGCCAGCCTTTCTCCTCCCTCTCCACATTCAGTTGTGGAACATGCCTGCTGTTGTGAAGGAAGGAACCACACAAAAACCAGCACCGTCTCCAGAGCAACTTGACAAGTAGCACTGTAGTGAAGATGTCAGACCTGGGGCACCCCGGTTCAAGCTTGGGTGCAGAGGATTGGGGGGGGGCAAATGCACCAGGGCAAGAGAGACTGAAGCCTCTTTTAAGTTCAGAAATGAGATAATCAAAACCCCACGTAAAGGAGATGTCGGTCTATATAAGGTAAATAAGTAAAACTGTTTTGGAAGCAGCTCAGGCGGAGGCATAAAGAGGGGAGGGGGCGCAAAGTTTTATTTTGAGCGCCCATCTGGATCCAAGTTCTCGCCTTCCCAAGGAGTTGGTGGCCTAGTCTGCCCCATTCCACCCCTCCCACCCCCGTGGAGCTGCCCCTTCCTGATGACTTCATGGGGGTAGGGTTGTGGTGTGGGGAGAAATGGACAGGGGAGCGTTGTGTAGGCTGGAGCTTTGGATAACACCTTGTTTGTTTGTTTGTTGTCAACACTTTGAGTCAGTGTTGACTCCTGGCAACTTCTGGTCTGAGGCCTTCAATTATTATGCCAGACTGGTTCTCAATGGGGGGAAAGTGAGCTATAAATACAATCCATCTACAAACAAAAACCTACCCACCCATTTGTCTCCCCATAGGAAGGTGTTGTCCCCACCTGTTTAGGTGACCCACCTCACTTGCCATTTTGCATCAGGCTCAGTGAAGCTGTTGGGAGGAGCAGCGAAACCTCTGGCTCAAAACTCCCCCCCCCAACGCCTTTTTCTCAGAGAAAGTAAAGGAGAGAAAATGGTTTGGTTGTGCAGAAAGACGGGAGGGATGCTGGGAGCCAAGCCCCCTCCCCAGCCTTTGTTCTGTCTCCCCCCCTTCCAATGGGGGGGGGGTTGAGAAGGCTTGCTGTTATCCCATGTGCCTTCAGCAAAACTTAGAAACCAGCTTCTTATACATGTGAGCTAACCAGGTAACAATAGCAACAGCACTTAGACTTATATACCGCTTTATAGTGCTTTACAGCCCTCTCCAAGCGGTTCACAGAGTTAGCATATTGCCCCCAACAATCTGGGTCCTCATTTTACCCACCTCGGAAGGATGGAAGGCTGAGTCAACCTTGAGCCGGTGAGATTTGAACTGCCGAACTGCAGCTAGCAGTCAGCTGAAGTAGCCTGCAGTGCTGCACTCTAACCACTGCGCCACCTCGGCTCTCTAGGTGGTATTTGGGAGGCTGTTATTACCAGCAAACACATCCGGCCTGCTTCCTAAATCATTGAGAGCAATTAATGGAGCAACCCAAGTAACAAATTCAAGTTGATGAACCCCCCACCCCCCAAAGTGGCTGCTAGCAGAAGAAGGAAAGGGCAATGGGTTGGGGGTTCTGCCCCTCAGTTCTCTTGTAGGCCAAAGGCACTTTAGTTGACCAAATGTCATCCCTATGATGTGGTTGGTTCGGAGCTCTTCAGCTGCCTCTTCCTGGCAGGATGTCTTCTGGACTTCCAAGGTCAGGCTTTCATGAGGCCCTCAAAACTTGGTGGAGAAGCAGGAATGGAGATAGTTCCTTTCTTCTATGGCTGAGGTTTGGTCGCAGATTTGGTCAAATAACCACAGAAGTTGATTGGCTAAACCTATCAGATTATTCCTTCCTTCTGACTTAATCTTAGTCTAGCCAGCAGAAGAGCAGCTGGACAACCAGAAGATCTGGCCCTGGCTCTGGAGGCTTTCGTTGAGAGCATAAACCAAACTGATAAATTGCACCAAGACATGAGGCTCCACCTAGATTTTCTCCATATTGATTGCTTTCCATCCCTTCCCCACAAGTGAAGAGATGTTTCTTCCATTCATCGCAGGTTCCTCATTTTGCCAGCACTTCTACGGTTACAACTTCATCGCATTGACTCTAACAGATCCACAAAGGAGTAGATTTGGCAATAGTTCGGAATCTAGAATGCTACTAGAATACTTGAATACTACTAGAATATTGAACTATTAGACTTTTAGAATACTACTAGAATACTAGAATACTGAACAGAAGAGCAACAAAGATGATTAGGGGTTTGGGGGCTAAACTGTACAATGAACAGTTGAGGGAACTGGGTATGTCTAGTCTAATGACAAGAACTAAGGGTGACATGATAGCAGTGTTTCAATATTTGAGGGGCTTTGACCAAAGGACCTGAAAGCAGGACAAGAAGTGAGAAGTGGAAGCTTATCAAAGAGAGATCCAACCTAGAACTAAGGAGATAGTATCCCCTATTCCAGGGGTGTCAAACACAAGGCCCGCGGGCCAGATCCAGCCTATGGGGTGCTTAAATCTGGCCTGCAGGGCCGGCCTGGAAATATCAAAAGACCAGCTGGTGGTGCCTCTGCCGGCCAAAAATGGGCCATGCGGGGGTCTCGCGGGGCCTATGCGCGGCCTGTTTTCAGATGGCAGAGTGCTGCAGGAAGCCATGGAGGCCAAAAACAGGCTGCACCGGGGCCTCACGGGGTCTCTGCGCATCCCGTTTTGGCCAGCAAAGTGCTGCAGGAAATGGCTGAAAATGGGTCACGCAGGGGCCTCACGGAGCCTCTGCATACCCCATTTTGGCCAGCAGGGTGCTGCAGGAGGCATCCGTCCTGTCTCCTCCCTGCGCCCCGCTGGCCCACGGAGGAGAACTACAATGCTGATCCTGCCCTAAAAACATTTTGTTTTTGTTGCCTAAGTGTAAAACCTTACTTTTCTTATCTTTGAATTTCATATTTTTAGATAGGGCCCAATGTTCAAGTCTGTCAAGATCCTTCTGTATCTTAAGCCTATCTTCTGGAGTGTTGGCTATTTCTGCCAGCTTGGTGTCATCTGCAAATTTGATGACTTTCCTTCTATCCCCTCCTCTAAATCGTTTATGCATTAATGCCATGTAAAGGTGTGATGAGGGTCTCTTGGGCCCTCAGTGTTCTCATTAGAGGATCCCTCCTTCCCGTGCCATTTGGCCACCATTTTGCAGTGAGCACTGCAAATTTGGCCACCTAGGGAAATGAGGCTGGATGACCTGCCCATTAAAGAGAGGCACAGCTGGTTCATAAACAGTCCATAAGTTTCATCTAGGGTTGTCTGTCAAAGTGAATGCGAAGATTAGCCTGGGAACTTCTGCTCTTTGGTTCTTTTATTAATGACATTGATGTGACTCACAGAGACCATATGGAAGAACTGATGGCTTCCCAGTAATTGTGTCCTTTGGATGATTTCATCAACCACCCCCTATCCCATGTGGCCTGAGTTGACCTTTCTGTTCTCTCTTCTCTAACTTCTCTCTCTCTCTCTTCTCTCTCTCTCTCTCTTCTCTCTCTCTGTCCCCCCCTCTCTCTCTCATGCACACACGCACACATACACACACACACTGTTATGTGCGTGTGCACATACATACACACACAATCTGCTGAGGAGGGTCAGCAATAGTGTTCTGAATCAAGCGTAGATTGGTTATGCTATCATCAGGCAGTTTAACACAACGCAATGGTACATTCAATCAGATTATATTTTATTCTTCAGGCATCCTCTGACATCACTCACGGTTATGTAGAAGTTCTTCTGAATCTACAGTCATAATCTGGAACCATCACGAATATTGTAAAAAAGGATTAACGCTTCCCCATCTCCTTCTTCAGGCATGCTTTCCCAGTATATTCTTGAAAGTGACTTCCTTTGGGATAGTGTACTTCAATTACTCCCGCCCCCCAGGCATACTTCAATGACCAATAAGAATACACAGTTATGATCACATGCCATGGACTACATGGCATGGACTACATTCCCCAGAATGCTATGTCTTAAAGAGACAGTTCTTAATTCTAGGCTAAACCCTTGATAAGCCAGCACACTCCCCGCCTGGGATTGTAAATTCCACTATTAACTAACGAATTAACTAAAGTAAATAACAGTATAGCATAAC
>QLTV01003480.1:85992-98592 GCA_003457575.1 Thermophis baileyi
GAAGCCCTCCTAAGCATGTATAGAGCAGCTAAAGAAGACAAATTATAAACAATGTGCGCACAAAAAGCAGGACATCGGATGTTCTAAGAGCATTAAAATAAATAGATATTCATTGGGTAAATGCAAAGGGAAGAAATATAAGTTCTTCTGAATCTACAGTCATAATCTGGAACCATCACAAATATTGTAAAAAAGGATTAATGCTTCCCCATCTCCTTCTTCAGGCATGCTTTCCCGGTATATTCTTGAAAGTGACTTCCTTTGGGATAGTGTACTTCAATTACTCCCACCCCCCAGGCATACTTCAATGACCAATAAGAGTACACAGTTATGATCACATGCCATGGACTACATGGCATGGACTACATGGCATGGACTACATTCCCCAGAATGCTATGTCTTAAAGAGANCCTTGTTGCTACATCTTTTCACGGTAGATTCTTGAAAGTGACTTCCTTTGGGATAGCGTACTTCAATTACTCCCGCCCCCCCAGGCATACTTCAGTGACCAATGAGAGTACACAGTTATGATCACATGCCATGGACTACATGGCATGGACTACATGGCATGGACTACATTCCCCAGAATGCTATGTCTTAAAGAGACAGTTCTTAATTCTAGGCTAAACCCTTGATAAGCCAGCACAAATAGCCTTGGGATGCCTCTGTGACAGGCTCTTGGAAGGGGTCTGTGACAACTCACCATGGCTAACTCGCCACGGCCAACTTGCCATGGCCAACTCACTGAAGACAACTGGCTACAGCCATCTTGCCACAGGACAACTCGTTGCAGGACAAGAGTTACACTAATATCAAAGGGTTCAGGAAGCTGAGAAGGTTCCCTGTGTGAGTCTGGGTGAAAGCAGAACCCTGGGAGGAAGGAGATGGAAGGAGTTATGTGGATTGCTAAGGATGCAAAACAGTGAAAAAGGCATTATTGTGGTCTGGAAGATTTTTTAAAAAAAACGCATATGAACATTTTAGCGGTTGTTGATGTTGCTTTGGTGCCTTCAAATCTGTTTTTGACTTCTGGTGACTGCCTGGACCAGTTTTCCTGTCAACTTATTTTGGAAGTGGTTTTGCCTCACCCCTTTCTTCCCAGGGCTGAGAGAGAGGGGCTGCCCCCAAATCAGCTGGTAATGTGCCTAAGTCAGAACTGGAACTCATGGTCTTTGATTTCCAGCCTGGTGTCATTACCACTAAGCCACACTGGGCTTCTTCAAGTGTCAATACTTGTCTCCTAAGACAAGAGGTTTAAATGCACCAAATACCCATGATTTTAATATAAATGTCCAACAATCTTTTTAATACAAATATTAAAAGGGGGTCTCTTGAGGGAGTTCTGGCATAGGAACGAACTCTACCTGGTAGCCACTTGAAATGGGGTAAATCCGGTGCTACACAGAATTATTATATGCCACTTGAGTGAAAAGTAACAGTTCAATCCAAGTGGTCTGCTGGTGGTTCACATAACATCGAAGGTACTGGTCTAGAACTGAATTCGTACATTCATAGGCTCCATTTGTTAGAGAATGGTGGGCAGAGCTAAGTCCCTGGGAGGAGCCTATCAGGCTCAGGAATTCACGCCAAAACTTTGATGTGAATTGCACTGATGTGAAATGATGCGCTTTGGGATACCATGCAGCCAATTTATGTACTGCATCAATAGTTTAGCTAGGGATTGGGCTGAAGGAATCCTGGGGCACACCACAAAGTGGGCTTGTTTGTGATAGTCCAGTTTACATGATAGTCCAGATTACAGTATTCCCAGCACTCTCTGGCAGCTTTACAATAAAGTCCATAGATATTTCCTTCCAGGGAGCTGTGGGGCTGGCTACTGTTTGCAGCAGACCTTGAGGCTTGCCGAGCAGCCACTTCATTGAGGCACAGATGGGACAGCTGGCCACATAGGCTTCTATGTCCTTCTTCATTCTTGGCCACCTCTTTATGAGTCTGCAGGTGGCAATCAGGAGCTTCCACTTGGCAGGGTCATCCCACTCAGCCAGTCATCTCACTTTCCACTTGCCTCCCTGGACTACGTTATCCCCCAGAGGGACGAGGGGGTCTTTGGCCTATGCTGCCTTGCCCCTGTTCATCGCCCAGCAGGTCTTCTATCCCTGATATGGAGCATCCCTTGCCCTCTCTCTCTCATGGCTGCAGGTTGTTGCTCAGATCTCTCAGCCTTTAGTTTTGGGGGTGCTGGCTGGCTGTATCTCTGCTCCAGCTTGGGGCAGCACCGGAGCTTCCCGGCTTCTTCTTCTGCTCTGAATCTTTGTCTGCTGTCGCCATCTCGGGGTTGTTGACCTCCTGGTGGGATCCAGGTATTATGAGAGCTGGCTTAATGTCAATCGTCCCATTGGTAAATGCAGCAAAATAAACTCCTGGAACATTATTTTACCAAGAGTATAACTTTACTGATAATTCCACATAGGCAAAACCAGCATAGGTAAAATCCCCTTTTCCCCCTGGATCTCCCCACTGTTCATTGATCACCAATCAATTGCATTCATTTTGTTTTGGGAATATTCTGAGCACCTCTGAGTTTTCCCAGCGTTTGACCTTGGGGTGTTGGCTGCGTCGGCTCCCTTGCATTCTCAGTTCCCTCCCAAGCCTCTCTTTCCAATACTTTTCCTCCCCCCTCGCTGTTGTCTGGTTGCGAGCAGGAGTGCGTAGCGAGTCAGCCATGACTTATTGTCTGAAACAAAATAATCAGTTTAGGCAAAACGTTCATTTTTATCACAGAAATTCTCCCCAACAATGAAAATTTTAATTTCTCCCATCTTAACATGTCCTTTTTAATTTCAGTGCAGTCTTAACACAATTTATTTTAAAATACATACAGTTCATATTTGGGATAGTAACACCCAAGTGTTTTACTTTATTCTCAATCTTAAAATCAGTTTTCTCCATCAATTCTATTTGATCTTCCAGTTTCATATTTTCTAATGTCTTTGTCTTCTGATTATTAATCTTGAAATCTAATCTGCTAAAGTTTAATATGCTTGTTTTTCATTATTATTTCTGGATAAAGTCAAATCTTTGCGTACCTCTTCAGGTATTAATGTTACATTAGCCTCTTTCCGGCTATCAGGAGTATTTCCATTGTGTAGAATAAAGATGCTGATTTTGTTGTTTAACACCCAATTGTCCTGATGCATATTTTGGTCTTTATATATTTTATTATTTCTAGATGATGTCTATCCTTTCTATGTTACGGCTTCCTGCACTTTGTTTTTTATTATTTTAAGGTGTCCTCATTTTAATTTGCTGGTCAGTGACCTTAATTATCAAAATGTTTTGGACAAATCAATTTTCCCAATTTAACTCTTCTTTTTTTAAGACATCCTCTTTTAAGACAGTTTTTGAAAAACTGAAGCTGAAATGTTTCCCTTCATGACCCCTCATCTGCTCCTGTCACCCAAGTTCCCTGTTTCCACAAGCTGTGCCGCTTCCACATTGGCCTTCATGGGATCATTTCTGCCCTTGGAATTAGCTGGGCTTCTGGGTTGGCCCAAAGAAGACACACATACACACACACACACACACACCCCGAAACACAAGGCAGGTGGAAGAATCTGAATGGAAAAGCAAGCTTCGTCGGCTGTGTTTTGTGGGTCTGGCTCATAAAATACCTTCTACTTTCCCTCTTTGTCAGGGAAAGTTACTGAAGCATTCGCAGGGAATAAGATATGGGTGGATTTTGGAAAAGATTCAGATCAGCAAAAATATCCTGCCTGCC
This sequence comes from Thermophis baileyi, assembly GCA_003457575.1. NCBI lineage: Eukaryota > Metazoa > Chordata > Lepidosauria > Squamata > Dipsadidae > Thermophis > Thermophis baileyi. Next base: position 89,732 of record QLTV01003480.1, read on the forward strand.
ATCAATCGGAAGCTTTGAAGGGGGAGGCATGTTGGCTGACCTTCTCTTGGTTCGTTCAGGCACGGGCACTAGGGAGGAAGACCCCAGGAAATACCAACAGCCCCAAAGTGGTAGCAACAAACCATGTCATCTTCTTGTCAAGGAACCTATCAAGAAGTGGACAAATGAGCTGGACTGAAAAGAAAACCCTTTGATAAGATGCTTAAGGAAATGCCAATATGGACTCTGAAAAAAGCTAAGTCTTGCTGACTTATGACAATATAATCAGCAAAGAAAACACATTATCATGGGAAATATTTATTTTATTTAAAGCTAGATGCTAACAATCAGTTTCTGAATTTAAAAATGTGATACAATTGTCCTTTTTATTATGATTATGTCAGAAGTGGCCAACAATGGGGACAATCGGAAAGGGGTACTACTTAAACCAGACTGTATATAGCCGTGATGGCGAACCTGTGGCACGCGGAGCCATATCGGTGGGCACGCGAGCTCAGGTCCGGCGCGCATGCGCGTGCCTGCCAGCTGATTTTCGGGCCTTCTGGGCCCACTGGGAGTCGGGAAACAGGCTGTTTCCAGCCTCCGGAGGGGGTGGGGAAGGCCTGTTTTTTGCTCTCCCCAAGCTCCAGAGCCTTTCTAGGAGGTCCTCCGGAGGCCAGAAACGTTCTGTTTGCCGACTTCCAGTTGGACCAGAAGTTCCATTTTTTTGCTCTCCCCAGGCTTCAGAGCCTTTCTAGGAGACTGGGGAGGGCGAAAATGGCCTTCCCCCCTCCCGGAGGCTCTCCGGAGGCCAGAAATGGCCCATTTCAAGTTGGGAAACGGGCCATTTCTGGCCTCCGGAAGACCTTGGGGGGGCGGCCGTTTTCACCCTCCCCAGTCCCCGTGCCGGGGGCGGGGGGGGGTCACGCGCATGCGTGGGGGGGGGGGCGCATGGAATTATGGGTGTGGACACGTGCGTGCGTGAACCCCCATGCTCCCTCCCCTTTTGGCACGCAAACCAAAAAAGGTTCGCCATCGCTGGTATATAGAATCAATGTGTGAAGCGGCCTTCAAGACGGTTAAAAAAAGTCTCCATCTTCAGGAACATGTTGGAGACGCACAGCCGGCCATCCTGGTTAAGTGTCTGAAAGAGGAAATTCATCTTTCCCACCACAGCCTCGGGACTTTTCTTGAGGTGGGCAAGGAGTCATGAACCTTCCATGCTCCATTTCATTTAACTGTCCCCTCCTTCCGGTGAGCTGGATCCATGTTCAACAAATTCAGTAGATCCCCTTGACTCTCTTGTTCTCTGGATCAAAAGGCGATTTGGTGTGGACTTTGGCTGGATAGGGAACTCCCATCCTCTCCAAAATGTAGTCGCCGCTTTTTATAAACTCCAGGGAGACCTGAGGGGGAAACAAAGCAAAGCCTGGCCCATCACTCTTGCTCCTGTGAGAAAAGGTAGAGAATCCCTCCCCGTCTCTATCACACGGTGCTTAAAAGGCATCTAGTGACTGAATCGTTCCACTGGGAAAGACATCCGGCAGGAACAATGGGGGGGGGGGAAGTGGGGGGGGGAGTGATCCTACAGGCAACATTCTGTCTCTTGCAAACTCTGGTTTTTTTATGTCAAAAAAAATCCTTAAAAAAAGAGCTGTGATAAGTAATGTCATGTTATTTATTCCAATTGCAGATTGTACATGTCCTGTATGAGGCAAAAAGGTGAGACAGCCCAGAGGAAGGGTCTCTGCTTGGTGGGCTTCGTCTTCTTTCCTACAAGGGGGGGGGCTCTGCTCAGAGCCCCAGGTTCTTCTGCTGGCTCCAAAGAGGTCCCAAAGACCAAGCCACGGACACCCCCCTCCCCTTCTCCTCACCTGCCTGGCTGTTCTCTCCTCCTCTCCTCTCAGAGTCCCCCTCCCAACAGTCCCCATAAATATTCAGCAGCCTCCCTGAAGGCCCCCCCCCATCTCCTCATTGTTCCCTGACTACAGTTAGTGCAAGCGGCAACCCACACACACAACTCCACCGGATGGACTTTGTGTTTCTGCCGGGCCCACTGGGGGCTCTGGGGGAGGCAGAAAAGCACCATGGTGGCCTGTGGGGGGGAGGGGGGGGAAGTGCTGCCTTTTGAAGAAATGGCCCCAGCACGGTGCCACTTATGACAGTTTAATTGGGGTTTAGCATCGCCTGAGCAGATACTTGAATAGGTCTCTGGGGGCAGGACCCCTCCTGGCAGATCATTGTCAGGGTGTTTTGTGGGGTATCAGAAATCGGTGGGGGGGCGGAGTTTGGAGGCTGCTCCTTGGAAACCAAACAGAGGGGGAGGCAGCTTCCAGATCAGCTGCCAGGGCATTCAGGACCTGCCTTACGAAGCTGCCTTAAGTTCCATGGCAATCTTTCGACTGCACATCAATGCACCCGTTACTGAACTTAAGGGATTCGGCCTCAACGGGTGGGGTGGGGGCTTTTGAGGGATTTGCTCAACTGCAGGGGGTCTCACTTTCAGGACAGCAAACAAGGGCAGTGCAAGTTGCAAACAGGGGGTAGGCTGGGGGGGGGGGCCCCAGGCCCAGATTCAGAGGTGGCTCTTTCCTGGGAAGGGGGCCCAGCCACAGCCAGCTGCTCTTCTGGCTCCTGGGACACAGCAGGGCCCTTCCACTCAGTGTCTTTTGAGGGGCTTCTATGCATGCAGAGAGACCCCGGAGGAGCTGCAGCAAATGCCAGGTGTGCCCTTTATCCCCCTCCCTAGCAGAAGTCTGGGGGGGGGGAGAGAAAGCACCCCACCTTCAAGGCAGAAGAGGGTTCCAGCCAACTGAGGGTCTGAGGCCCTGAAGCTGCCATCTGCATCCCGCTGGCTCTCCTTCCAGACGGGACACCAGGGAGAGCGATGGACACCCAAAGAGCCACGTGGGCTTAGGTTAAAACACCCACCTCAGCGCAAACCGTATCTAAAACTGGAATTACCCAAAAAGCATGCTTTGGGGATGATTGGACTCTGCCAATGGCGGCATTATCTAGGCAAAGGAAATGCAAAGGGTCCAATCCTCTTTTTGTCAGCAGCTCATTTTTGCCAATCCAGATCAAGAAAGGAGCCCTCAGCACCCACAGTAGCCTTGGGGGCTGCCCCTGTGCAGCACCCACCAGAACCAAAGGAGGGTCTTGCTACTCACCGGCCCTCCTTCGGGATCTCGGATGTAGCCATAGGCGATCATTTTGTTGATAGCGTGTCCAAAGTCCGCCCTTCGGATGTGCCCCACCACCTGGTTGTTGCGCCAAATGGCCTCCAAGCCAAAGAGGGGGACTTTCCTGCAACACAGAGGAAGCCGCTGCCTCAAGAGAGGCCAAGGAGGGACTGCACCACATCACAGTCACTGCAAATACAGGAACCGGTCAGCCTCGGGAGCCAGGCTGAATTTAGCACAGACTGCCTCAGTCGGACTGGCCCTTCTGGGTGATAGTTCTTTGACAACACTCAGCAGCCAGGCTGGACACACCTGGTCAGCAGCAGGAGCAAGAAGACAGCCAAGGTCAGCTGGGCTGCAAAGCCTGAGGTGGGCGCAAGAGTGCAGAGTGGTGAAGGCAAGCAGGGCTGGGACTGGGTTGGTGCCGCTGAGGCTTCCTGGTGGGGCAAGGACCCCTGAGCTGTGCTGTTCAAGGCAGGTGCAGGCAGCCAAAAGGGCAGAGATGGCAAGGCAGCACTTGACTGAGGCTCAGGTTGGGGAGGGGCTCAGGTTGGGGGGGGGTGGCTAATTCACTTCACAGTGGTCGTGGGAATGCCAGATTGCCATCACTTAGCAATTCAGTCATGTGACGTGTCAGGGTAGTGATTTAAGAGCTGACCAGCTGTTGCAATGATGCAATGATGGGAATGAGTCATCAAGGTTTTTTGGCTGTTATCCCTTTAAGAGCCTGTATAATAAGAGGAGGCCCTGTTAGGGCGTCTTTTTCTCGCGCCATGTTTTTCCCTGCTGTAATTGCTGATTGTTTGACTTCTGCCGATAGTACGTGTATGTATATATTCTTTTGTAGATAAAACCACTATTTATTACAAACCTCTGTTTGCTGTTAATGCTCCTGGGTTGTCTCACGTAGTAAAGCTGTGCGCACTCTGACATGACGTCTTGCTTTACAACCACATTACTCAGCAGCAGAAATTCCACTCCCAACTGTGATTGTAAGTCAAGATTGTACTCTACTCTGAGTCCACTCAAGCTTCTCCAGGACTTTTAAAAGTCCCAGAACAGGACACCAATTCCAGATGGCATCTAACGGAGCGCAAGAGAACCATTGCCACAGATCCGAACCAGCCCAAAACTGGTCGCCATTTCAGCCACTGCAGCCACTGCTTGCTCATGACCTAGAACCACATTACCCGATCTAATTCTTCTGGTTTTCAGGATAATTTTAACCTTACTTGAATCAAACATGTTCAGGGTGGACATGATAGACTTGACTATTGGCAGGGTGGGACTAGAAGACCTCCAAGGTGCTTCCAACCCCAGGATTCTGGAAGGGAGTGGGAATCATACTGCAGAGTCAGCAGTGAACATTGTCAGAAGATAAATACCGCAGCTCAGCAAACTTTAAACAAAATCCGTTATGAAAGATCAACATTCAGGCAAGTTTTGAAATTTCAAAACTGATTATCCAGAGAGGGGCCCTGGACAGATGGGGGTGGGTGGGGTGGCGGCCATGCCTGCCACCAACTACTCACTCATCAATGGTGAAACAGGCCAGGCGACGGAAGAGACCAGCGCCCCTCTGAGCCTCAACTGCCTCCCGTCCCAGGAAAGCCACCTCCGATTTCAGCTTGCAGGTGAAGGCCAGGCCGGCTTCCAGGGGACTGTCGTCTGAGCGGAGATCTGCGTGCCAGTGCCGATAACCTGGTGAGCCCAAAAGAGGCTCCATGTCAAGGTTGAATCACTTCTACCGCCAATTCATCCCCTCGTTCGCACAGATCACTGAATGGATGGAGGGGGAATGAAACCCATTGTCAACCCCGAAGCTGGCCTGGCCGAAGCCATCTTGGAGCTTCAGTGCTGCCACACTTGAGCTGAGGGATAGGGAGGGGGGATTAGAGATAGCTGGGGTTGTGTAGTCAAAATAAAATATTTTCTCTTGGGAACCAAGGACGTGGTTTAGGTGTGAGAACACCTAAACGGAGGAAGGAGGAGTGATGTCACCAGACCAGCGGATGCTGCCTTGATTGGGCCATGTGACTGATTGTTTGGGATTGAGAGAAAAACTTTCACTTTTAATGAGGTGAAAACCCCAAAAACCGACCTTTCAGAGTCGGTTTTCACCAGGTCCAATATATTTCCAATAAAGCTATTCTTTGAGGAATCTATCTGCCTCGGAGTTTTGCTTGCTATGGATCTATTACTTGGAACTCTGACACCCAAATCGAGCCAGCCGCTTAAATGGACTATGGAATGCCAAGTGGGTTTCGAGAAGCTCAAGCAGCTTTTGGCGGCAGAGCCAACCCTTAAACACCCAAACCCGGAGGAGCTGCTTGTAAATAAAGGTGGATGCTAGCAATGTGGCGGTGGGGGCCATCCTGCTCCAAAGAAATGCGGAGCAGATGCTGCAACCCTGTGCCTACACTTCCCGGAAACTGACCAACACTGAAAGTCGTTGGGCACTGTGGGAAAAGAAGGTGTATGTCGTTCGATCGTCCTGCTGACTTGGAGATAATTCCTAGAAGGCAGTAATATTCTGTTCGAAATGAAGAACTTAGAAGCCTTAAGGACCCCAAGGAAGTTGTCCCCTAAACTAGTGTGATAGGCTCAGTACTTTAATCAGTTCAATTTCACCCTTCGATACCTGCCGGGGGGGGGGGGGGGAGAATTTCCTCACTGATGCGCTCTCTCGGATGCCCCAATACAAAAGCACCCAAGAGGAAATAGTTAACTCCATTATCCCCTCCCAGCAACTGGAAGCACAGCTCTCAGTGAGGCAGTGGCCGCTAGCTACTCATCCAGCTGACAGCGTGCTGACCCAATGACTAAAGGAAGCTCTGAGGGAAGATGAATGGTTCAAAACCCACAAAACCGATCTGACAATGAGGGAGGACCTGGCGTGGAAGGGAGACAAACTGTATGTTCCGGCCAGCTAGAGGATCCAGCTCCTACAAAGAAACCATGACATAAAATGACATGGCTGGTCACTTTGGGTTTGTAAAGACCCTTCACTTGGCAAAAAAATCAGGCCTAAGATGAAGAAAGACATAGAAAACTATGTGACCAGCTGCCTGGTGTGCATGTCCATGAAGCAATTGCCAGGGAAGACTCCTGGGTTGCTACAACCGGTGGCCAACCCCAGCAGACCATGGGAGGAAATCGCCATGGACTTTATAGTGGAATTTCCTGAGTGTAATGGGAACACCATAATTTGGACTGTGGTTGACCTGTTCTCCAATCAAGCACACTTCATCGTGTGTCCGAAGCTTCCCTCAGCTCAGAGTCTGGCCAAAATGTTCATGCAGCACATTTACCAAGGTGCATTATTTCAGACCAGGGGGTGCAGTTTACAGCAAAGTTTTGGCGGGAATTTATAAAGCAAATAGGGCAGTGATGGCAAACCTATGGCACGCGTGCCACTGGTGGCACGTGGAGCCATATCTGAGGGCACTTGAGGCGTTGCCCTATGTCAACTCAAGCGCGCATGTGTGCGCTGGCCAGCTGATTTTCGGCCTTCCGGAGGGTGAGGGGGAGGTCGTTTTCGCCTTCCCCAGGCTTTAGGAAAGCCTCTGAAGCCTGTGGATGGCGAAAAACGGACCCAACGGGCCTACCAGAAGTTCGGAAACGAACTTCCGGTTGGGCCGTTGGGCCGTTTTTCACCCTCCCTAGGCTTCAGGAGGCTTTCCTGAAGCCTGGGGAAGGCGAAAACAACCTCCCCCTCACCCTCCGGAAGGCCGAAAATCAGCTGGAATCCATTTTTCGCCATCCACAGCCTCCGGAGGCTTCAGTGAGTTCTGCGCGCATGCGCCGGGGGGGCAGCATGGGGGGGGGTTGTGCACGCATGTGCAGGGGGAGGGCATTGCATTATGGGTGCGGGCAGACGCGCGCGCACTATCACACGCACACGCGCCCTTTTGGCACCCGAGCAAAAAAAGGTTCGCCATCACTGAAATAGGGTCAGCTCAGGGACTTAGTTTGGGGTTCCATCCGAGTATCAATGGGGTGGTAGAACGAACTAATACAATAGTGGAGCAATATCTCTGTTGCTGTGTAAGCTCCACTGGATGGAGCTCCTACCTTTCGTAGAAGTGGCTTATAATAACTTGGTGCATAGCAGCCCTGGATTCACCCCCTTTAAAGTGACCATGAGGGTTGAGTTTGGGCCAATGCTAGAATTTCCGAGGGAACCCCCGCTCTCAGTAACATTAGCTGAATGGATGGAGACTCTGAAAGCTGCCTGGGGAAATCTGCAGAAAGCCCTGAATAAAAGCAGGGAATCACAAAAGAAGCAGGCAGATCAGAAAAGCCCCCAAAAGGAATTCAGGATTGGGGAGAAAGTATACCTGTCTACTAAATACCTGAAGCTGAACCAACCTTGTAAGAAACTGGGTCCCAAGTACATAGGTCCGCTCCCAATTGTTCAAATTATAAACCCAGTTACAGTGGAATTACAGAATTACAGTTACCTAAGGTACTCAAACGAGTCCATCAGGTGTTCCACTGTAGCTTATTGAAACCCTTCCAAGGCTCCAAGTGAAGGCCAGTTGAGGGGAAGCCTCCTACTCAAGGAGGGGGAGGGGGAACACTATGAGATAAAGAAGATACTGGACTCTAAGGGGAAATTACAATACTTAGTGCAATGGGAAGGATATCCAGCAACTGATGCCGAGTGGGTAGGTGCTTACAAGGTTAGTGCAGACAGGTTAGTAAAAAGGTTCCATGAATAATAATACCCTGAGTGGTTGAAGAGATTAGTGAAGGCTAAATAACAATAATTAATCTATGCTTAATATTTTCCAGGTGATCTTTTACTTCAAGAGGTCAGCATGTCAAGTTTGAATCGCTTTGCTTCTTTCAAACTTTAATGCTTTTCAACTTGCCAATGAACTGGGAGGAGGGAAGGGGGAAATGGAATGCCAAGAATGTATGCGGAGATCCTGAGAGCATGGAAACCATCAAGGTCCCCACTGCAGGTGCTTGAGAAAGAGATGGACTGTTCCCATAACAAGAGGATGTCTCATAATTGGACAATGTGATCACCCAGGGGTGGGGAGAAGGGGAAGATATTGTTTAACTGGGCAAGCATTTGTGCGGGAAAACCAGAGCTGGTTTTGTTTCTTCAGTACCAACATGGTGTATCCAATAAAGTTTTACTTTTGGGAATTCAGATCTCCTGAGAGTGTCTCCTTGTTTTGGGTTCACTAGTTGGACAGCTGACACTCTGTTCCTAGAGGGACCCGAAATACCCCCTCCCCTCTGCCCACCTGGGGAGTCCCAAGGCAAAAGTCAGGATTCATCGGGATGCTTTTGGGGACAGCTCAAAGGAAACAAATCTGGGGGGGCATTACTCAGGAGTCCCCAGCCACAGAGCTCATCCCCTGCCCCACCCAGGCCCCTGGGCAAAGAGGACTCAACCAAAGTGTCTAGGCCTACTCCCCAGCCCCCTTGACTTAGCCAAGGGAGCAGCAGGCAGAAAAGGTTTAATCTGGGCCAAAGAAGGAGGGGGTCCTTGCAAATGGAGCTGGGGGCTCTGAATTCTTGATTCCCCCCTCCCCCCATTTTCATAGAAAATAATATGTGATACTGAAACCCTTGATAGAAAGGGAGGGAGGGAGGGAGGAAGGAGGGAGATGAGAAAGGGCGAAAGAAGGGAGAGAGGAAGGAAGGAAGAAGAGAAAAAGAAGAAAGATTTATCACAGAGGG
>QLTV01003480.1:108567-135494 GCA_003457575.1 Thermophis baileyi
CCACCCACCCACCCCCAGAAGTGCTGGGAAGAGGGAACTCAGCAAGCATCTCTTTCTCTTGTGCTTCACCTGATAATTGGCCCTAATAAAACTCAGGTGGCCTCCAGGAGCCGAAAACATAGACGCTGCTCTAATTGCCTGTCAAGCGGAAGCCTCTCTGGGCTGGCAGCTCCTGCACCCAAAATAATGGCTTGGCAGGATCTAGCTCTGGAACGCTAATCAGCTCTCTTTCTTCGACACGTCAATCTCAGGCGGAGATTGTCAGATTCCCTTGCAGAACAGGCAGAAGCTGCAAAAAAAAAAAAAAAAAACACCACCAAAAAAAAAAAAAACCGGCGCCCACCCCCCCGTGCTATTGCTTTTCCTTCCTTATCTCCCTTCCTTCCTTCCTTCCTTCCTTCCTTCCTTCCTTCCTTCCTTCCTTCCTTCCTTCCTTCCTTCCTTCCCTCCATGAGCTGTTGTGGCGCAGTGGTTAGAATGCAGTATTGCAGGCTAATTCTGCCGACTGCCAGGACTTTGATCCTGGCCAGCTCAAGCCTCCCATCCTTCCGAGGTGGGTAAAATGAGGACCAAGATTGTTGGGGGCAAGAGGCTGACTCTGTAAACCACTTAGAGAGGGCTGGAAAGCACTGTGAAGTGGTATATAAGTCTAAGTGCTATTGCTATATCAATTGAATTGAAAATAAATAACTGAGTAGCCCTTCAGCTTTTCCAATCAGCCCAAAATGACTCGGTGTTGTCACAAAACAGGACAATATGTACAAAACCAGAAGTGGAAGCCAGATGTTACGTGGCCCCTCCCTTGAGGAGCTGTTTCAGCATAGGCACAAGGGGGAAACACAGACCGGGACCCTGAATGCAGTTCATGGCCCGGCCCTCTCCTCCTCTTCCTCAGCCAGCATCAGTTGACGGGCCAAATGCAAACCCAGCTAGAAGTCTCTGTCAGTGCAAACTGGGGGCTCCGGGGAAAAGGACGAGAGGACCTCCCTTCTTCTTCCGACCTGCAGCATCCCTTGTCCACCTGCCCCGGTTCTCTCCTCCAAGTCTCAGGAAGAACTTCCCATGGATTGTGGATTGTCAGCCCTGTGAGGTAGGCAAGGTCAGGGGTCCCTAGGAGTCTGGAAAAGCACTTTGCAGGGCAGCAGAAACTGTTAACTGAATCTTGAGAGCCTGTTGGAGCCCCTCTCTGGAGTCCTTCAACTCACACCGAGGAGCACCAGACTCCCTCCTTTCCCGAGACTCTGGCACCCTTCCTGCAAGGGCTCTCTATTCCCTTCCACCTCTCCAAGCTCCATCATAAGCTCAGCACATCAGAAAGCATTTTAGCACCTTCAAAGGTCCACAACGAGTTGTTGTAGTTGTTCGTCATTTAATGACCCCGTAATCCCTTGCGGCAGGGAAACTGAATGGAGCTGAGTGTTCACTAGCCGGATGCCCTTCCTGTCACCAATGCGGAGTTTTTGCAACAGATATATTCTCATTATGCCCAGAGAGAGAAATATCAGCTTCTACCTAGGACTGAACTCACAGACTCCTGATTGTGAGGCGAGAGCTCCAACTTTAGGCCACCGCACCACTCAAAGGTCCACAACAAGTTGATCTCTCAAAATAGCAGAAGGCCTTTTTGCCCAGCTGAAGAAGGACGGTAATTTTGTGGCTTGTCTTCACTACTTTTTCCTTTCCTGCTACTTTGTTTCTCTTATTCCAGGTGTGTGTATAGATGGGAGCATGTGGTGTGGGGGGGGCTGTCCTTGGGGAGGGAAATGCAATGGCTACCAGACCAGCGAGGATTCTGACCCCAGAGACGCCAAGCCCACGTGGCAGAAAGCACGAAGGGAGCCTTCCTCCTTGATCTGGGCCAGAGAGGAGCCTTAGCACCTCCAGAGCTGCCTGTTTCAGGAGACACCCTGAGGATGAGGCCCATCCCAGAAACTTCACCAGAGGAAGAAAGCCAGCTTCTGGTCACAACCAGGGCATCTGTTCTACAAACTCCGTCGGCCCAGCAAATACATTTCAGTTCAGGGGAAAGGGGGAGGGTCCGTCACCTTCAAAGGCAGGTGCCAGGGCTGAGTCTCGGGGCCCCGGGTCGATCGGACTAACGGTCAAATCACTTTCCACTCCCCCGTCTTTGTTCAGCATGCAGGTGTAAACGGTGGTTCCTGGGGAAAGAGAATCAGGCCCCCATCAAGCTTCGGGGATGGAGGGAGAGGAGGGGAAGGAAACTGTCCGGATCCCCCCAGCCCTTCTGCACTTGCATCCCCTCAGGCTGCAACCTTCCCCAATGACTTCCTTACAGCACCAGGTCCGTGGCGTTGGTGTCACCCGATAGGCAGCATTTAAGTCAGTCACGCCAGGATGGAAGTCTCCCCCCTCTTCCTGCCAGCAGCAACCCATGGCGATCTCGAGGTCCATCCAATTTAGCCCTCTTGGCCAGCCGGGCCATCGAAGGTGCAGTTAGGTGGCAAGCAGTCTGCCCTCTTGGGTCCCTGGCGCCAGGCTCTGAGGCCATCCTCCAGGAAGAAGCAAGGAGGGGCCAGGCTGTGAAAAGCCGCCCCCTCCTGCAGCCAAGACGCACCGGCTCCATTTAGAAGCCCCCTCGACATGCCAAACCCTCTTGCCTGTTCAGCAGGGTCCGGCCCTCTTTCAAAACTGTGCCAACCTGCTGGAAACACCTGTGAAGGTGTTGAAAAGCTGCAACCCAGGAGGGGGAGGCCCATGTGTGTCATGGCGAAGGGGTCACCCTGGGGCCGGAAAGGGCTGGGTTCGAGTCCACCTGAGAGCACAGAAGCTCCCTGGCCGCTCCTTCTTCCTACTGTAAAAGGTTCTGCAGAGGCTGAAAATCACCCCCTCCCCTTATCAGGGACTTGGTGGTGAGCCTGCACCCCTTCCCAGGAAGACTTGAAAAAGCAGCACTGGCACAGAGGGCCTATTCCTTAGAGGCCAAACTGCAGATCCAGAGCTGGGGCAGGCCGGCCCAGCGGGCCCCAGACAATCCTTGGACTGTGTCCAGGGCCCCTTCGAAAATGGGCAATTCAAGGGCCCTGCTGGCGCTGGTATCAGGGCCACTGGCATCCCCTGGCTGGCTGAGCTCAAGCAGAGGCCAAAGGATGCAGGGAGCTGTCAGGGAGACTCGCACTGGAGTCCTGCACAGTGGATGGGGGTGGGGGGTGGATGGGGGCTGGTCTCCTGCATGGAGCACGGCTTAAATGCAGAGAGGAGAGTGGCCCCAAGGAGGATTTACAGGACAATAACCACGAGCCCTCTTCCATGGAAGACTCAGCCCAAGGCACTGGTTTCCGGGGAGGAAGAGAACCTACCTGGGGGCTTGCGAACATCAGCCGTGAAGAGCCAGTCGGCCGCCTTCCTGGCATCAGGACCCACCAGGTAGAATTTGCCAAAGTAAGACATGTCAAAGACAGCGAGAGCATTTCGGCAGCTCAAGCATTCCTTCCTGATCTGAAAATGCAGACACAGCCAGGGTGGGTGAGGGGCCAAACAAAGACCTCCCCGTTTGTGCTTCCTTTCAAAAATGGGATATCCTCTGCAATCTCACCCAAGGCTTCTCTGCTCTGCACCCCTCCCTGAACCCACAGCTCCTCACTGAGAGCCGGGTCGTTTGGCAGGATTGTTCCCGTTAAGACCCTCCACAGGAAGCCACGTCCAGCCCAGCGTGACAACAGCTGGGCAAGGCAGGGTCCCCGAGAAGACCCTCTCTTTGGCAGCAGCCAACCGGGACCCTGACTGGCATCTTGGGGGGGAGGGCACAGAGGGCCTTCATTTCCTTGAATCTGCCTTGCCCACCTGTGAATCCCCTGACCCCTGGGCTCCCCTGAGCCCTTCTACTCACAGTGCTGTGATGAGGAGGGAAGTCGAAAGTATACTCCTCCGAGAGCAGCTGGCGGTAGGCGTCCTCCTCACAGGGTGGGTGGCCGTAAGCCCCATAATAGTTGTAGTCCGGCACCTGGATTGGCACATGAACAGCAGGCCTCAGCCTCCTCCCTGCAGAGATGCCCCGGGGAGGCGGGTGCTCAGAGCTGAAAGCCAGACATTGTGCTGCAGGTGGGGTTGCAAGGAAATCAAGTGGGGGGCTTCGGCCTCACTGAGCCGTGGAGGGAGGGAGGGAGGGAGGGAGGAGCTGGGTGCACTTGGAGCGGACAGATGGCCATGTCCAGGACGTCCTGGGTGGGATCTAGCCTGATCACATGGCTTCCCCTCTAGCTTACAATCCTGGGATTTCCACGTGGTCTCCCATCCAAGTTCTAATCTGGCCTGGCTCAGCTCGGGTGTACAGAGATTGGCTAAGGTGCCATCACTGGCTGCGTATGAGGGAAGGTCATCCCAACTGGAGGAGTCATGGCCCTTTCTTCCTCTGGGCTTATAAGGCACCACAGCAGAAGCATGGGAAGAAGGGCTACCAACCGCTGGGCGGGTTTATCCAAAATGGTCCAACAAAGTCCAGTACAGAAGAGGACAAGTGCCCCTGCTCCATGGCCCAGAAGGCTTGAGCAGATAAAAGGCCTTGCCAGGCCCTCAGGGCAGCTCCCTTGGTGGGCCGCCTGCCTTCCACGGGCACCAGGCTCTCCCCGCTGCTTGGCCAGAGCAGACCCGCCTTCTCCACCCTTGGGCCATTCAAGGGGAGACTTGAACGGAGCCTTCTGAAGGCCTTGGATGATCCTGCAGCAGGGGTGAAATCCAGCAGGTTCTGACAGGTTCTGGTAGCGGAAATTTTGAGTAGTTCGGAGAACCGGCAAATACCACCTCTGACTGGCCCCGCCCCCATCTATTCTCTGCCTCCTGAGTCCCAGCTGATCGGGAGGAAATGGGGATTCCCACCTCTGGCTGGCCCCAGAGTGGGGTGGGAATGGGGATTTTGCAGGAACCTTCCCCTGCCACGCCCACCAAGCCACGCCCACCAAGCCACGCCCACCAAGCCACACCACGCCCACCAAGCCACGCCCACAGAACCGGTAGTAAAAAAATTTGGATTTCACCACTGTCCTGAAGGGAAAGCAGGTCCCCTCCCCAGCCTTGGAAGAGACTCGCCCGAGGCTTACCGGCGCTTTGCCCAGCGGGTTGAACCAGCCTGGCCTCTCCCACCCATGTCGCTCCTGGAAGACGCAGCCCTGAAGCAGCAGCTCCTGCGGGCAGAGGGGAAAGCGGGGTGAGCACCTGGGGAAGCACCCACACTCCTCCGAGAAGGAAGCTGGGAAAATTCACGCCTGAAGCCTCTTATGGGACCAGCCTCCATCATCTGCCCCACAAATTGCACCTCTCCCTGGCCCTGGCTTCAACCCTCTGCTGCATCCCACACTTTGGTTGCAACTGGTTGGAGGTCCTGCCCCAAGACAGAGCCAGGGCCTTCTTCTCCGAAGGAGAATTCTCCAGGACTTGGGGTGGCTCTGCTCCCCCATCCCTCCAGCCCTTGTGGGGGGCATCCTTGGCCTCGGCCACTGGTTCCCCCACTCTGCAGGGGAGGATTCTCTGCGGAGAAACTGCCAGGCTGCCTCTCGCACCCAAGGCTGCCCACAAAGACCGCTTCCAGGCTTCAATCGCCCGTGTGACTCAGGCTACAGCAGAAGGACCAGGCGGTGGGCCATGTGGGCCTCTCCATGCCCACCCCTTGCCCTCCCCCATCTCCTTGCTGCTCCATTCCCTGGGAAACCCAAGGGCTGCACCAAGAGCGTCCCAGGCGCCTGGCCGGGGAAGATGAGGCCGCATCGGTGTCTCCCAGAGCCAGAACCAAAATGGCTCCCTCTGCCAGGCCCTCCTAGGCTGGTAAAAGCAGAAATGCCCGATTCCTCTGCCCAGAACCCAGCCATAGACAAGGAAGACCGAACTCTGGCACATTTTCTGCAACGTTTATGCCTTGAGGGATGTGCCAGAGAAACAAAGGGGCAGGGACAGGTTGTTTTGGGGTAAAGAAAATGAACTGGGATGCAGGGGGGCATCATGGAGGGGATCCTTCATCCGCCAACCTCCCACAAGCAGTAAGCTGCCAAGGCAACCGGGCCCTGGCACTACCCCAGGTGCCCACCTGGGGTAGTGCCAGGGCCCGGTTGCCTTGGCAATGGGATTTCCCCCTTTTGCAAAAAGCTAGGAGCAACTACTGAAGGGGGGAAGGGAAGGACCGTTCTATTGGGAGGGGTAGAAATGCTTATGGAGGGATGGTCCTCGCTGTGGCTCAGCTGATCCTGTCCAGAAGAGCTCTGCATTCTTCTGCTGCCCCACATTTTGCTCTGACGCCCCAGAAACGGAGCCTCCCCCACCCACGCCACTTGCCTTCAATTAATCCAGGCTCTCCAGATCAACCACCAGGGCCGGTGGGGGGAAGCGGCCTAAGGGCCTGGGCTGCCAGACAAGAGTGTCTCTGGGCATGGGAAGAGTGCCTCAGGGCTCTGTGGCTAGCAGCGATATCAGGCCAACTGGCCACTATATCTTTGCCTGAGGGATGTGAGCGTGGGCAAAGGGTCTGCAATGCACCCAGCAGCTCCGGCCTCACCTCATACAGAGGGTCCTTCCTCAAGTTACGCCCGGCCAGGGGCTCATCGTAGGGGAACACGATGGAGTAGTTCTTGGCATAGGACTCGTGGCTCCTCTCTCGGATCCAGCGGCTGTTGCCCGTGAGGAAGCGGTGAAACCTCCTGAAAAGCGAGGTGGACCTCATCACCACGGTTGGGGGGCGGAGGCATGGGACAGCCAGCGCCTGGGGCCCTCCAGGGGAAGCAGCCGGACAAGGAGCCCCGGCGGATGCCTTGGGACCAAGAATGACATCCACAGAACCTCGACACAGGAGCCTCTGGCAGCTGGATCTCTGGGGAGGGTGGGGGGCTTATCAGGGGCCGGAGGGAAGGCAGTCCTTAGGGGAGTGAAGAGGGCTGGGATCTGACAGGAACAGATGTGAATGGTTTAATGTCCATGAACCTGCCCCTGATGAGCTGGAAGAACTAACAGCTTTTGCTACCACCGCAAAGGGAACTGGGAAAGTTCAAGGAAGACCCACTAAGCCAGGATCCCGATCTCTCCTTTATCCCCAATGGTTTTGGAAAGGTTGGGGCTGCTCCGTGAAATCTGGTGGCCTTTGGAAAACCAGATCCGGATTTTGCTCAGCTCCCATCACCCTCTTGGCGCACTGCGTCTCTGAGAAGAAACGGAGCAAGAGCCTCTTGGGGTTCGTCCCGCCAACCGATCTCCCAGAAGACCAGCAGATCCCGTGTTTAGAAGGACAGATTATAGGCAATCAACACCTCAGGGCGACACCCTGTGATTTCCGCAACTGGGAACGTGGCTAAAGTGCCTGTCTCAGGCCCCCCTCCACCCCACACATCAAGGGCTCGGTGCTTCCTCCCACCGGCTGCCGGGGCAGCAGGGAAAGTGATGCGGTCCACCCTTGGGCTGGGGGGGGGGCCTGCACACAAACTGTAAGGAACAGCCCTCCCCACCTCCAGTGCAGCAAGAGCATTTATCCCACCACCTTCCCCTCTCCACCGGATCAGGGACCAATCCTGATTTTGCTTGGCAGGACAACAGCGAGGAGCTGCTGCTCACCTAATGTCATAGCTGAACATGTCCTTCTCCGGATGTCCGTGGACAATCCAGTGGGCCAGTTCCTTCCCACAGCCTCCTCCAAGCATCATTCCTGTAGAAAGGGAGGGCCAGAAGTCAGAGGGCACACAAAGATGCTCCTTTATAAAATGCACCTTGTACCGATTCTTTGCCGTTAAATCAGGGCTGCTTCTTTTGCTGGACAACTCTGGTTGCCATAGACAACCAAATTTCTGCTTTCCTACACGTGGAAGAAAGCTATTTTCTGACAAATCTTGCAGGGTCCTCACTCAC
This sequence comes from Thermophis baileyi, assembly GCA_003457575.1. NCBI lineage: Eukaryota > Metazoa > Chordata > Lepidosauria > Squamata > Dipsadidae > Thermophis > Thermophis baileyi. The sequence continues at coordinate 116,404 of QLTV01003480.1, forward strand.
TTATTGGCTCGGAATGGCCCTTCCAGCTTGCAAATTTATTTAAATGTGACCTTTACAGGCTGCAGCTTTTCACTCAAGGCTACATGGCGATCTGAAGAATTAGAAGCTGCAGGAGATAAAATTAACCAGAAGCTCAAATAAGGGCTGAGGAAAGCGGAGGAGACCCCAGTGGATAATCACCAAGACTTGCTCCTCAATTCCAGGGAAAACCCATCTTGAACTCAGCCCTTCACCCCCTCCGAGTGTGGGGCAGGAAGCAATGATGGTAGGAGAGGCAAGACAAATGGCCAAGGGCAGATGCTGCTTCTGCCCAGCAAGGCCTTTGGAAAGGGGGGGGGTCGGGGGGTCTCCCAAATTCTTTGGCAGGGTGAGGGTGCCAGGTTGGGTGAGATTTTTGCATCAGGAGCAGCTCTGGCCTCTGGGTCACCCACAAGGCTGTGGAGTGGGGTGGGGTGGGGTGGCCAACGGGGCTCTGTTGACCAACTAAGCCAAGCACATTTATTTAACTGGGGTGTTTCTCTGCTGCTGTGTTGATGGTGCTCTCACCTGCTACGCTCTTCTAGGATGTGAAAACCACAAGTGTTTTGTTCCCCTCTCCGCCTACTCTTTCCCCAACCAGAGTGTCCTGGGCCCATGGCTTGGCCCAAGGGCAACCACTGGCCAGCCCCCTCTTCTTATGGACTTGGGCTGAGCACTTTCCACGCCAAGAGCCAGGCAGGTGCGCATTTCCCCAACCGCCCTGCCTGGGAAGGCTGCTAGGGTTACTTTAGGGCTTGCTCCTTACCGGCACTGTTGAAGCCACATCCCAGGAAAAAGCCACGTACTTCTGGCGCTTCCCCTAGGAGAGGTTTATGGTCTGCAGTGAAGGATTCTGGGGCAGGGAGAGAGAGAGGGGGGGGGGGGGGGGGAGGGGGGGGGGGAGAGAGAGAGAGAGAGAGAGAGAGAGAGAGAGAGAGAGAGAGAGAGAGAGAGAGAGAGGATTAAATGTGGCACAGCAATTCCGGCTTTAATCCTGTGCACTAATGCTGCAACTTTAGATATGGTATGATCCACGTCAAGAGTCTGATCCACGTCAAGAAGTGCAGAATTCTCTAATTCCTGGGAATGAAAAAACTCACCTCTCTCTCTCTCTCTCTCTCTCTCTCTCTCTCTCACACACACACACACACACACACACACACAGCACATACAGATATGGATTTCTCTGTGGGAAGATCATGCTTGGAACACCATAGAAAGAAGAGAGAGAGAGGAAGGGAGGGAGAAGAGAAAGAAGAGAGAGAGAGAGATAGGAGAGAGAGAAGAGAGGGAGAGAGAGAGATAGATAGGAGAGGAGAGGGAGGGAGGGAGGGAGGAGAGACAGAAGAGAGAGAAGCACCAGCCCACCTGCAGCTCCCACTGCTGGCTGTGGGGCTGCAGATAAAAGCTGGTGGCCACTTCGTCCACCCCAAATGTCCTGGACGTCACCCTGGTCTCTGCCTCTTCCTCGGGGCAAGTCTTATTATTTTAGAGCTCAAAAAAATACGTCTCCTTGAGAGTCCTTGGCAAAAACCTCCCCTAATTGAGCTGAAAATACTTGACTGAGTTGTTCATATTTTTAAAACCTGTCTCCAAAACAGTCATCTTTTTCTTACTTAACCCACACATTCCAAGAAAGTACCGTTTTGCATTTTTTCCCTTCAGCTTAATATTTATTTCATTATGACTAATAGAGGAAAGTAAGAGGCTTAAAAGAGCTGATTCAGTTTCTGCCGGTAAAGTCTATTTATTAGTTTGGGGATTGAACTATGAGAAAAGGTGAGCTATAAATATTCTAACTACATTCAACTTCTCTGGCTGAAGCTCAGCTCAGTTCAGCGCAGAAGACTTTCTTCCTCCTTGTTGACATCTGGAAGGGCAGCTGTCAGGTTACAAAAAGCAGCAACTTGGAAGAAGCAGGCAGCGGGGAGACGGAGCATGAACCCAGGCGAGTGGGGGGCCTTCCCAGACCTTCCCTCCTCCCTCCCCTTGGGGACCACTTTCCACCATGGGAAAACAACCCAGCCTCGTCCTTCTCCCCAGTGCCCAGGGGCTTCTGGGCAGAGAAGAAGGCCACCCCCTTCCGTCTTCAGCCCCCACCTCCTCATGAGTTCCGTCTTCAGCCCCCTTCCGTCTTCAGCCCACCTCCGCATGAGTCGCTCCCTGGATGATTTTCTCCCTGTTCTTCAGTAGCTTCCAGCCATGTCTTGCCTCTTCTTCACTTTGCCAGGGAAAGGAAGGGGAGGAATGCCGCCGCCACATGAGGCCTGATACACAGGAAGGTCTCCAGAGATCTGGGAAAGGTCTTCACTTGGGTGGATTTCACACCTCCCTTCAGAACCTTCTAGAATTCCAGAACAGCTCAAGGAGGGAGCCCCTCCCCAGGAATACCATTTGGCTTGGGTTGGGTCCTCTTCCTCCTGGTGACCCATAGAGATCTACAACCAGAGGATGGCCTCATCCCCATCAGGTGACCAAGGACCCTCGTCTCGGGCAGTGACGATCCAGTCAGTAATAGCAATAGCAATAGCACTTAGACTTATATACCGCTTTATAGCCCTCTCTAAGTTGTTTACAGAGTCAGCCTATTGCCCCCAACAATCTGGGTCCTCATTTTACCCACTTTGGAAGGACGGAAGGCTGAGTCAACCTTGAGCCAGTCAGGATCGAACTCCTGGCAGTGAGCAGAATTAGGCTGCAATACTGCATTCCAACCACTGTGACACCATGGCCCTTCCTTCCTTCCTTCCTTCCTTCCTTCCTTCCTTCCTTCCTTCCTTCCTTCCTTCCTTCCTTCCTTCCTTCCTTCCTTTCTTCCTTCTCATTCCCATCTCCTTCCTTCTCATTCCCATCTCCTTCCTTCCTTCCTTCCTTTCTTCCTTCCTTCCTTCCTTCCTTCCTTCCTTCCTTCCTTCCTTCCTTCCTTCATCTGCCTCCCTCCTTCCTTCCCTCCCTTCCTACCTAGCAATAGCCTTTAGACTTATATACCGCTTTACAATGCTTTACAGCTCTCTCTAAGTGTCAGCCTATTGCCCCCAACAATCTGGGTCCTCATTTTACCCACCTTGGAAGGATGGAAGGCTGAGTCAACCTTGAGCCTGGTGAGACCCGAACTGCGAAATTGCAGGCAATCAGCAGAAGTAGCCTGCAGTACCTGCACTCAAACCACTTCACCACCACGGCTCTTTGCTGGCAGGCTAAGCCCAGCAGGGATGATCGGGCAAAGGCTGCCTTGGCTTAGACTTATTGCTAGACTTATTGCTGCAGTTAAGAGATTTCTTCTGTCTTTTCATGCTCTTGGATAGCTTTCCTGTAAGATGGATGGTAGCTGAGACAAGCATGAACTGGGACTGGACCAGACTGGGCAGCTCAAAGCAGCCCCTAAGTCCAGACCTTTGAGGGGCCCAGGTTCCCAGGCCCTTTGCCCTCCTCAGAGTCCTAATTACTCCTCCAAGATCCCAGGGTCCTGATCTCTGGCCCTTCTTCCCAGAGTGTCTGGAAAATACCAATTTTTCCAATGCATGCCCACCAGGAGTTAAATATAAGAGGCCCAATAATATCATTGCACTGATCCAGTTATTATTGTAGCAGCTCTGGTCCATCTGCTCCTTTTATGCGGTAGATCTGTTGTTGCCTTTGTGGTAGTAAACAAGTTACACGCTGCATCACCACGTATAGCACACTTACACATTGCCTGCATGCGCGTCATTGTCCAAGCTGTATTGCACAACCAGAATCCAGGTGCCTCCATCTTGCCTCCCACACAAGCTATGTAGCCAAGACTAGCATGGAGCATATCAAGAGACCAATGAATCAGCTGTGGAGGGAACCGTCTTTAGTTCCTGCTTGGCAAAACAAGACGTTTCCATCTGAAGAACTTGGGCCATTTATCCTCTGGCATATGTGACAGGAACTGAGATATCTTCTCCCACAAAAAAATGATGGCAACTCATCATACAAATGTAAGAGTTGCCAAGGCAGAGGGAGAAGGCCCACAAAGATGCAGTTCCTGTCTAAGACCGATCGGTTTTCTGCGCCATTGTTGGGTGCAGAATTCCTCAAGGAAAAAGAGAGTCCAACTGAAAGGCTCAATGCAAAAAGAAGTCGAAGGCACAGAAACTGACGTAGACCAACCAGACGTCTTCAGTGAGAAAGGAAGCGTCAGGTGAGAATTGGTGAAGCGGTAGATCTTGGACCAAAGGAGAGTTCCGGTCCCCACTGGGCAAGTGGGAGGAGAGGTGAAACACGGGAACAGCATTGGAAGCAGCTCAGGAAGACCATCCCGAGTTCTGCCAGTGGAGGAGCCTTTGGGCAAAAGGTCGGCAGGCGAAACCTGAGGGGCGGCTGCAGCAGAAACCAGTGAACGGACACCTCTGAGAGGAACCAGGCTGGGCTGAAAGTCGGTGGAGATTCTCCATCATCCAGGTCCTGGTTGTCCCAAAGGTGCTTTTTTTTCCAGGAGGCAACTGGACTTTCTTGTTTTTTCTTTTCGCTTCTTATCCAAGAAGCTTCTTCAGCTCTGGCAGGATAGTGGGGAATGGAAGGATTTATATTCCTTGCAGACAGCTGGTCCTTTGCATCCTTCCATTCCCCACTATCCTGTCAGAGCTGAAGACAAGAGGCCTGCCCTGAAGAAGCACCAGGGCAAAAGACAAGACCCGACAGTGAAAAAGTGATGCTTCTTGTACAGGCAATACCAGGGTCAGGTCGATGCCCAAGGGACCAATCTGAAGAATGCCATGATGCAACTAATGCGACAGCCAAGACAGGACATGACAAGATCCACAGTGGCGCAGTGCAGCCTAATTCAGCTGACTGCCAGCAGTTCGATTCTCACCGGCTGAGGGCTGACTCAGTTTTCCATCCTTCCAAGGTCCATAAAATGAGGATCCAGATTGTTGGGGGCCATATGCTGACTCTGAAAGCCGCTTAAAGAGGGCTGTTAAACACTGTGAAGCGGTATATAAGTCTAAGTGCTATTTGCTTCAACCCATGGCAGCTCAGCAACAGACCACGCGAGCTTCCTGGAGATACGAGGGAGAGACGCTTGCCCCATTCCACGCTACTTTTGCAGGCCAAGCAGCCTCTTGTCTGACCATTCCCCTGGCTGGGGCTCTTCCCCCGAGGCCATTTCCACATGCCATGATGACCAGGGCCTCTGCAAGCTGGGACAGAGGGACAGACAGCAGGTATTCCTGTGGAAGAGTGGCCGGCTAGGAAAGCCGTTCTCAAAGAGATGTATTCCAAACATGTCCCTCCCGGAGCGGCCTGGCCTGAACCGCTGGGCGTCCTTTTGTGGGGGAATCGGCCCCAGCAGTGGAACCAAGGAAGGCCTCAAGGCCTCAGAGGCCAGTCTTGGCAGGCAGAGGCTGTTCACCTGGAGAGCCGATCAGTCTCAAAGTTCAGGGGGCCACCAACATTTTCTGGGACACGGCTGAAGGCTTAGGTGAGCCTGCCTCTCTTAGAACTTGCTCCCCAAGGATAGCCCACAAGGGGGAGAATCAGTTGATCTTGCTTGCTTTGGGGATGCCATGCATGAATCTTTTAGGAAGGCCAATGAGGCGCCATCTCTGCTTAGCCAGAGGGGACATTTATCCCCACAGCACTGGGGCTTGTAAAACGATAGGCCTCAATGTCAGGGGTAGAACAAGGATCAACTTTATACACATTCACAAGAGCTGAAAGAATGAACAACAGTAAAATAAATAAATAAATACAGGTAGACCTCAACTTACAACCACAATTGGACCCAATATTTTGGTTGCTAAGTGAGACAGTGGTTAAGTGAGTTTTGCCTTATTTTACGACCTTATTTGCCACAGTTGTTAAGTGAATCACTGCAGTTGTTAAGTTAGTCACATGGTTGTTAAGTGAATCTGGCTTCCCCATTGACGTTGCTTGTCAGAAGGTTATAAAAGGTGATCATGTGACCCTACGACACTGTGACCATCATAAATATGAGTCAGTTGCCAAGCATCTATGAGCCGTGGTGGCACAGTGGTTAGAGTGCAGTACTGCAGGCTATTTCTGCTGCCTGCCGGCTGCCTGCAATTTGGCAGTTCGAGTCTCACCAGGCTCAAGGTTGACTCAGCCTTCCATCCTTCCAAGGTTGGTAAAATGAGGACCCAGATTGTTGGGGGAAATATGCTGACTGTAAACCACTTAGAGAGGGCTGGAAAGCACTGGAAAGCGGTATATAAGTCTAAGTGCTATTGCTATATCAATTGAATTAGCAATAGCAATAGCACTTAGACTTATATACCGCTTCATAGTGCTTTACAGCCCTCTCTAAGCGGTTCACAGAGTCAGCATATTGCCCCCAACAATCTGGGTCCTCATTTTACCCACCTCAGAAGGATGGAAGGCTGAGTCAACCTTGAGCCGGTGAGATTTGAACCGCCGAACTGCAGCTAGCAGTCAGCTGAAGTAGCCTGCAGTGCTGCACTCTAACCACTGCGCCACCTCAGCTCTTGAATTGAAAAATAAATAACTGAGTAGCCCTTCAGCTTTTCCAATCAGCTCAAAGTGACTCGGTGTTGCCACAAAACAGGACAATATGTACAAAAACAGAAGTGGAAACCAGAAGTGCTATTGCTATCTTCCTTCCCAGTGGTTAGAATGCAGTATTGCAGGCTAACTCTGCCCACAGCCAAGAGTTCGATTTTGACCAGCTTAAGGTTGAGGACCTAAAAGGAGGACCCAGATTGTTGGGGGCAATATGCTGACTCTGTAAACCACTTAGAGAGGGCTGTAAAGCACTGTGAAGCGGTATATAAGTGCTATTGCTATTGCTATCTGAATTTTGATCATGTGACTATGGGGATGCTGCAAACATCGTAAGTGTGAAAAACAGTCATAAGTCACTTTTTTCAGTGCCATTGCAACTTGGAACAGTCACTAAATGGACTGTTGTAAGTCGAGGGCTACCTGTGATAGTAAACAAGTGTTGCCATCTCAGAAGAAGGCCCTCAAAGACCTGGGCAGGGGTTGAAACAAGCAGCAGGGGTTCAGCAGGAAGCCGCGCTTGGATCTTGTGCTACACCCTAAAAACTTCCGATCTGTGCCGGAATCTGCTGAGTCTGAATCCGGGGAGGCCATTCCACCCTCTCCTCCCCCCTGGTCTTTTTACCAAGCCATCTTTCAGGGCACCTGTCAACCCATCAGCTGTATCTCCTGCTGAGGCCCTGGGCTCTTCAAGAGCCGCTCAGTGGAATTTACAGCAGGGAAGCAATAACAATCAACAGGCTGACAAAATACGTTAATTGCTTCAATTATCAGCCAGAGGCGCACAGATTGCTCTCACTGGAGACCTGGAGGGAATTTCTTTCAGCCAATATCACAGAACCACCACGGGCCTCCTGACATTCTCTTCTGATGAATGGTGGGTTCGATCCCATCATTTAGCATATAAAGTGGAATTATGAATGAAGAAGAAGCAAACTCCGCTAAGGATGTTCAGCTGGCAAGGAAAAAGGCCTGCCTCAGCAGTTCCTGGGCCTGTGAGAGCCATTGAGACCCCTCCCACACTCCTGGCTGGGTTGAGATTGCTGGGCTTGGGGGCTTCCTGCAACTGGGTGGCTTAATGTCCGTTTCAGCTGTCACCCCACGGAAAATGCGAGGACGGCAAGCGCAACACTACAGGGGTGGGGGGAGTGTCCCACTAGTGGGCTCCTCCTTGTCTCCCCTGGGCTTCTCCTATGCCCGTCCTTCCTTTCTTCAAGGTATCGGGGCCTCTGCCTCTCTGGTGCCACTTTCTGGCCAAGTGAACTTCTTCCCTAGTCCCAAAACAAATGCCCGGAGGAGGACAGGAGGACAGGTTGCTGGCTGGACAGCCGATCGTTGGGCTTCCCACTGATCAACACACACGCAGCTCAGCAGCTAAGAGGGGAGAGCTTCCTTCTGTTCTTTCATTCTCTCTTCTTCCAAGAGATGTGGAAGATACATGGATGAGAACTGAAAGTCCACCAGCAACATCAGCCAAGTAGATAGTTTCCTAAAAGGTGGGCTATTGGAAACAGAGCTGAAAGGTACAGTGCCCAACCTGCAGCTTAATTCCATAACTTTGTGATGGCGGTGAAGAATTACCAAAACAATCTGTGTTTACCAAAGCCCCCAGCCATAAACGTGATTGTGAAGAGTAAAAAAAAATCACGTTGAAGGAGATGTTTGCTATGTTTCCCCTCCTCTTTCAGGGAAGTTCTTAATATTGTGTATCCACAAACTTTTATGAAGTTTGGGGGTCCTTACCTGGTCCACAGACAGTTGATTTAATTCCAGTTTGCTCCAGGGCTGGGACTCGGTTGATAGCACCATCAATATGCTGTGTAAATACATCCCAGTCCAGATTGAAGAGACCAAAAGCAAAATTGTCCAACACCTGGAAGAGCAAAATACACATTGCAGACATGGGGCACCAATAACAACATGTCAGCCGCCAGAAGACGGACACCATAGACACGGTGGCAAATCACAGATCAGATTCCACCCCTGCTCCCTCCCAGCTTTTGAGACACACTTTCTTCTCCAAACTGTTTCTTGCTGCCTGAACTCAGCACCATTATTGAGACCCCCTCTGTCCACCAAGAACTTTGCTGGTGGAATAAGTCATAGAATCACAGTGTCTACCCTGAAGCTGGCCTGACTGAGGCCATTTTGAGCGCTGACACACTGGATAAGAGGGATGTGGGGGGGAATAGAGATAGTTGGGGTGTTGTAGTCAAAACAAAATACTTTCTTTTGGGAACCAAGGACATTCCTGCAGGTGCTCGGAAGGAGGGAACTAGAGTCACCTAGCAACTGGACAGTATCTTGATTGGACCGTGTGACTGATTGTTTTGAGAAAGTGAAAAACATTTACTTTTAATTAGATGAAAACCGCAGGTATAATCAGTTTTCACCAGCCTGTGCCAATATGACATATCCAATAAACTTATTCCTTGAGGAATCTACCTGCCTCAGAGTTTTGTTTGCTACGGGTATGTTACTTGGAACTTGCTATGGGTATGTTACTGGAAGGGACCTTAGAGGTCTTCTAGTCCAACCCCCTGCCAAAGGCAGGACTCCTTGTAGCATCCCAGACAAATGGCTCTCCAGCCTCTTCTTAAAAACCTCCAGTGATGGAGCTCCCACAACTTTGAGAGGCAAAGTGTTCCATTGATTAATTGCTCTCAATGTCAGAAATTTTCTCCTTAGTTCTAGGTTGGATCTCTCTTTAACAAGCTCCCACCCATGACTTCTTGTCCTGCCCTCAGGGGCTTTGGGGAACAACCTCATCTCTGTGGCAGCCCCTCAATATTTGAAGAAAGTTACCATGTCCCCCCAATCCTTCTCTTCAATTTGCTAGACACGCCTAGTTCCCTCAACCATTCGTCATATGATTTAGCCTCCAGCCCCCTCAATCATCTTTCTTGCTCTTCTTGAGCAAGTCTCTCCAGGGTCTCGGCATCTCCCTGGTATCATGGTGGCCAGAACTGGATGCAGTAGCATTCCAAGTATGGCCCCATATCAGCTCTTCCTGGGATCCTGAATGTCCACCATTCTCCCAGACTCTTTGGAGACCCAGATCCTCGGAATCGAGGTGTGTTTCCTGGAGTGGGAAAAGGCTCTGTGTGGAGAGCAGTTCTTATGCAATCAATGCAGATTTCCTCACTTGCTTTGCCTTCATCAGTTTGCCCTCAAAGGGAGCCTTTGCCCTCAGGCGTCAGTCAGCCTGGAGCTTCAGGACAGGAAAGGACGCTTCAGTCTCTGCTTCCCTGATTAAACCTGGCCGCTCTGATCAATCCGATAAAGCAATGGCCGGTTCATCTGTGATTAAATCAACCCTTCACCATGAATATTCATACAAGAAGCCATCCTGCATCTTCTAAATCAGTGCCAAGTCACCACACTTCATTCTCACCGAATGGCGGGCCAAGGACCAAGGCTGCTCGTCACCTTAAGGAAGGAAGGCAGGAAAGGTGGGCCAGGACTGCAAGCAAAGGTATGTTGAGCCAAGGTGGCGCAGTGGTTAGAGCGCAGTACTGCAGGCTCCTTCTGCTGACTGCCGGCTGCCTGCAATTTGGCAGTTCGAATCTCACCAGGCTCAAGCTTGACTCAGCCTTCCACCCTTCCGAGGTGGGTAAAATGAGGACCCAGATTGTTGGGGGCCATAGGTTGACTCTGTAATACTGCTCAGAAAGGGCTGTAAAGCACTGTGAAGCGGTATATACATCTAAGGGCTATTGCTATTGTTGTGCAACCCATGTTCTTTCCGGCACGTGACAGAAACATGCAGGGAGTCACCATGACATGCACAATAGCCGAGGTTCTGGCTACTCTGTCCCCAGGCCCAATGCAGTCCATGTTCCCCAACCTGAGCTCTTCCAAACCTTTGGGGGAGAGGAGGAGGTGGAGGAGCAAAGCCTCTGCCTTGTGTGCCAGTTACGCCCTTTCCTGGATAAGGAGGCTCTCTTTTCAGTCACTGGCCATCTCCCGTTTGGACTACTGCTATGTGCTCTACATGGGGCTTCCCTTGAAAAGTACCCAGAAGCTTCAGCGGGTAAAAAAAGGGGGGGCAGGTGATCAATTTTTGGCACCCAAAGAAGGGCACAGGTAACACCTCTGCTGCATGAGCTGCACTGGGTGCCGGCCTGCTTGAGGGTCCAATTCCAGGTCTTGGTTATGACCTCTAAAGCCCTACCTGGCCAGGCTACCTACGGAACCGACTTCCTCCCGTTACATCAGCCCATCCCACCTGGTCAGGCAGGGAAGGGATGTTATGGAGGTCCAGGAAGAGAGCCTTCTCTGCCGTTACCCCCCCCCCAGTCCTATGGAATATCCCCCCCCGAGGTGAGGGAGAGACCCCCCCCACCCCCATTGGCCTTCAGAGAAGGAGTGAAAGCCTGGCTCTGCGGCCTTGCTTGGGGCGGGCGGATAAGCACGGGGCCGGTTAGTCCCCTTCACCTTTTCAGTTGATTTTTAACAGGGCTTACTTATTTTTGCCTCCCTCTAAAAGAATATAATTATGACATTTTTATTCTAACATTGTAATTTGATATACTGCAAATGAATAAATAAAAAAGCAGAGGTGAGAGGCAAAGGGGACCGAGCGGTATCCACCCAGCAGCTGCCCAAATGAGACCCCCTCCTTCCCCAGGAGCCTCTCCTCTGCTTGCCAGGGATCAAAGCTTTCAAAATCAGGGGGTAAATATTAACGTCTTTGTGATTTTTGTAAGTGCAACGAAATCTCCTTTTGAACACCTGGTTTAGCACCCAGCCCCACCAACACCCCAGCCAGCTTCTGCAGCGTTAGCACTTCCTCCTTGCGATTCCTTAAAAACGCAACTCACCTCCTCGCAGAAGATGGGGTTTGACTCATAGCCACCCACAGAAAGGGCATCACCTTGGAGACGCAAATACACGGAGGCATCGTGGTCTCGAACATTCGGCATGTTCTAAAAATACCCAGAGAAAAATCAGTGCTCAGCCTCCAAAAGGCTCCCGGGTCAGCGTTTTCGCTCCCTCGGCCGCCTCCTGTCCCACACCTCACACCCAGGAAGCCAGAGGTGAAGGGCACCTGGGGGGCAAAGGCAGGGCGGCCCCTTGCTGGATTCAGACCCAAAGACCCACAAATCTCAGGTCGCCCAGAGGATCCCTTCGGCGTTTGGCCCACTGTCTCCCATCCTGTGGCCTCCACTGAGGCAGGAGCTTCCCTGAGGCTTCTTCCTCTCTGTCCTCCGCTCTGGAATGGCTGGGAAAGAAGGGCAAAGGGTCCTGGGACCCCTCTCCACAAGCACCAATGCTGTTGCCTTCCGAAGGAGCCCTGCTAAAGAGCAGTTGCTCCTAAGGCCCAAGAGGCTCCCCTCCCCGGGGCCAGCGAGCAAGGCTGGGAGAGCCCCTCTCCCCTCAGGGTGGCTGCCAGGTTCTAACCGGGGACTCCGAGAGCCAAAGGGCAACCCTGAAGGGCCAGGCTGGGGAAGGTGCTCCAGAGCCCTCCAGCGCCCTCCACATTTGGCATTCCTGACCTTCAACTGGGAACCTGTTTCTGGGTCTCCCTTTTTTCAGCACTGGGCAAGGTGATTGCTTTTCCACATATCTCCCAAAATATGTCTGGCAAGTTTAAACAACGGCCCAAGCGAGGAGCACAGGAGTCCTGCCTTGGCCATGCAACCTTGGGTAATGAGGAAGGCCCATCGTGCCAAATTTTGTCCCTCAGGGCTGCTGCCAGGAGGATGTTTTAGGGCGCATCTACCTAAAGCTGCTGGCAGGAAGCGAGACCTAATGCATGAGAATGGACAAGAAAAATAGAATACTGAATGACAAAGTTGGAAGGGACCTTGGAGGTCTTCTAGTCCAACCCGCTGCTGAAGCAGGAAACCCTGTACCATTTCAGACGAATGGTTATCCAATCTCTTCTTTAAAATCTCCAGTGTTAGAGCACCCATAACTTCTGGAGACAAGCCGTGCCACTGATTCAATTCTCACTGTCAGGAAATTTCTCCTTACTTCCAGGTTGCTTCTCTCCTTGATTGGTTTCCATCCATTGTTTCTTGTCCTGCCCTCAGGTGCTTTGGAGAAAAGGTTGACCCCCTCTTCTTTGTGGCAGCCCCTCAAATATTGGAACACTGCTGTCACGTCACCCCCTAGTCCTTCTTTTCACAAGGATAGACATACCCAATTCCTGCAACCGGTCTTCATATGTTTTAGCCTCCAGCCCCTTTCTTATCTTTGTTGCTCTCCTCTGCACTCTTTCCAGAATCTATATTACAGCAACCAAAACTGGACACAATATTCCAAGTGTGACCTTACCAGTGTGGTATAAAGCAGTACTAACACTTCGCATGAACTTTATTCTGCCCCTCTGTTAATGCAGCCTAGGACTGCACTGGCTTTTTTGGTGGCTGATATTTACGTGATTGTCCACTGGGACTCCTCGATCCCTCTCGCAGTTACTGCTATTGAACCAGGTGCCACCTATTCTATACCTGTGCATTTGGTTTGTCTTGCCCAAGTGTAAAATCTTGCTTTTCTCACCACTGAATTTCACTGCACCCAGCCCTCATTACAGGAAACTCTCCTTCACTTAATCCTCCCAGTCTGGGGCCTTGCAGAGCTTCCCCAGTGGAGGGTAAACTTGGGATCTGGCTCTCCCAGGCCCAGGTCGATATGCCGCCCATTCCATGAGGCCACAGGCTGAAGCTCTGCAGGGCCCAGGATGTCTCTGCCCTTCACATCCCCAGATGTCTTTTTGTGGAGATCCTTAACCAGCCTTGGAGGGGCCTCTAGTGGCAGAACCTGGATCTCCTGCGGGAGGCCTCTTCAAAATGGTTTCCACTATGAATTTTTTCAAACATTCTTACTATATTCTTCTGAAACATGCATTATACGTTCTGTATTTTATGGAATGGAATGGAATGGAATGGAATAGAAATGAATAGAAACGAATAGAAACGAATAGAAACGAATAGAAACGAATAGAATAGAATAGGATAGGATAGGATAGGATAGGATAGGATAGGATAGGATAGGATAGGATAGGATAGGATAGGATAGGATAGGATAGGATAGGAAAGGAAAGGAAAGGAAAGGAAAGGAAAGGAAAGGAAAGGAAAGGAAAGGAAAGGAAAGGAAAAGAAAAGAAAAGAAAAGAAAAGAAAAGAAAAGAAAAGAAATCTGGAAGGGGCCTTGGAGGCGTTCTAGTCCAGCCCCCAGCTCAAGCAGGAGTCCCTATACCAGTTCAAATAGGTGGCTATCCAGTCTCTTCTTAAAAACCTCCAGTGATGGAGCACCCACAACTTCTGGTGGCAAGCTGTTCCACTGGTTAATTGTCCTCACTATTAGGAAGTTTCTCCTTAATTCCAGGTTGCTTCTCTCCTTGATTAGTTTCCATCCATTGTTTCTTGTCTTGCCTTTTGGTGCTTTGGGGAATTAGCTGACCCTCTCTTCTTTGTGGCAGCCCCTCAAATACTGAAAACCCACCCACAACCCTAGGGGTGGGTTCCGGATTTTCCTACTGCCGGTTTGCTCAGGGACGCGCTGCGCGGGCATGCGCATATTGTGCGCCGCATGGGCAGGTCATGGGTGCGCACGCACGCATGCACAGTACAAAAAAAAGCTTCTGCGCATGCGCAGAAGCAAAAAACAAGATGGTGGCGCCTACGGCGCTGCCGAGAGAACTGGCTCGGGGGCGAGGCAGGCCTGGGTCGCTGCCAGTTACAGCGACCCAGACCGCCAAGTTACTACCGATTCTATAGAACCGGTCCGAACCGGTAGGAACCCACCTCTGCTGCTATCATGTCACCCCTAGTCCTTCTTTTCTCTAGACTGGCCATACCCAATACCTGCAACCTTTCTTCATATGTTTTTGTCTCCAGACTTTTAATCATCTTAGTTGCTCTTCTTTGCACTTTTTCCAAAGTCTCAACATCTGTTTTGTAATGTGGGGACCAAAACTGGATGCAGTATTCCAGGTGTGGCCTTAGTAAAGATTTATAAAGCAGTACTAATATTTCACATGATTTTAATTCTATGCTTCTGTTTATACAAACAAGGATTGTATTAGCTTTTTTGGCTGCTGCCGCACACGGCTGGCTCATGTTTAAGTGATCGTCCACTAGGACTCCAAGATCCCTTTCACAGTTACTGTTTTTGAGCCAGGTTTCGCCTAATCTGTACTCGTATCTTTGGTTTTTTCTGCCCATGTGTAAAACCATGCTTTTCACTACATTAAATCTCATTTTGTTGGATAGGGCCCATTCCTTTGACCCCTCCCTTTTGCCCCACTGCTTTTGAGCCAGGTTTGGCCTACTCAGTACTTGTGCCTTTGGTTTTTCCTGCCTAGGTGTAAAACCTTGCTTTTCTCCACATTAAATTTCATTTTGTTGGATAGGGCCCATTGTTCAAGTCTGTCAAGATCCTTTTGGATCCTGAGCTTGTCTTCTGAGGTGTTGGCTATTCCTGCCAGCCTAGTGTCATCTGCAAATTTGATGAGTTACCTTTCTATTCCCTCATCTAAGTAATTTATGACTTTATGAAAGTCATTTATGAAAGTCATCTATGTCATTTATTGTCCCTGGAAGTTAATCCTATTTGCTATCTGCCCATTGTTCCAGCTGGCCAAAATCCTTCTGAATCTGCCACCATCTTCTATTCCTCCTACCCTTCAATTAGGTGGAAAGAATTCAGAGGCCTGAGTAGAAAATGAGCAGCACATGAAAAGCATCTGGCTGTCTTGGTGGGTCACAAGCTGAGTCAGTAGCCTAATCCAGTTGCAAAAAAGCAAATGTGATCTTTGGCTGAAGTAAAACATCAAGATCAAGAGCGATCATCAAATCTCCATCTTCTGTGTTGCTCATACCACATCATTAAGAGCCCTGGAGCAAACTGGAATTAAATCAACTGTCTGTGGACCAGGTAAGGACCCCCAAACTTCATAAAAGTTTGTGGCGCAGTGGTTAGAGTGCAGCACTGCAGGCTACTTCAGCTGACTGCTAGCTGCAGTTCGGCGGTTCAAATCTCACCGGCTCAAGGCTGACTCAGCCTTCCATCCTTCTGAGGTGGGTAAAATGAGGACCCAGATTGTTGGGGGCAATATGCTAACTCTGCAAACCGCTTAGAGAGGGCTGTAAAGCACTATGAAGCGGTATATAAGTCTAAGTGCTATTGCTATTGCTATCATTTTAGGCTTTGACGCTAATAAAGTGATATGTGTCCAGAGGAAAACAACCCAGATGACAAAAGGGCATGGAAGAAAAAGATGTAAGGTTCTTGTTAGGACTCTGTCCAAACGGTTGGGTTGGTTAATATAAACAAGCCACAAATCACTGTTTACATGTATATATGTAATATTGCTAAATGCATTGTTGCATTCTGACTGGCAGTAATGGCCATAAGAGGGAGCTAGAGAACATGGTTAGTTCTCTCTCTTTTGCTGATTCATTGCTGAAGTGACTTCGTGTCTGAGAGTAAGCTCTGTGTGTAGCTAACTATCTGTGATAGTTGAAATCTTTGTTTGCTGATTAAGACAAAGAAAGGCTGGTAAGAAGACTGCTGTACTTCTGAACACTGACTGATTGAACGTGTATGATTCAGACTGTTATTTGGATTGTGCTATTTCTTTGAGTAAACTACTTTTATACACTTTAACGTATCTGTTTATTGACTGTACCATTACTTATATCTACTGCAACATTACGGTTCACTGTGCAAGCCTTCAGAAGCAGAGGTTATTCTGCACAATTCCTTAACAGTTCTCAGAATACAGAATAATAGAGTTGGGAGGGACCTTGGAGTCTTTTAGTCCAACCCCCTGCTTAGGCAGGAAACCCTATAGCATTTCAGACAAATGGTTAACCAATCTCTTCTTAAAATCGTCCAATGTTGGAGCATTTACAACTTCTAGAGGCAAGTTGTTCCACTGGTTAATTGTTCTAACTGTCAGGAAATTTCTCCTTAGTTCTAGGTTGCTTCTCTCCTTGATTAGTTTCCACCCATTGCTTCTTGTCCTGCCCTCAATAGAGTCAAGATCACATGAAGAATTAGTAGTGCTTTATAAAACCTTAATAAGAACCACATCTGGAATACTGCATCCAATTTCATAGAAACTGGATTTCATAGAGTTTTCATGGAAATCTTTCTGATTTTCTATGCTTTCAAAATTCCGTATAAATACTAAAGCTATGGTATGCTTTACATTTGAAAAAAATATATTCCTGCAAGCAAGGTTAAGTATGAAAACTTCTTCCTGCCCAGTAAATAGTGGGAAGCAGACAGGAAGCCAGATGATTAGACAGGAAAATTTGGGGGGGGCTTTGCCCCCCAGGAAGCCTCATGGAGTCACATTTATAGTTCAGGGAGGGGTGGCAATCCTACCCTGAGAAGGAGGGGAGACCCTCTGAGCTGCATGTGCGATGAGTGTGACAAAGGGGGTGTTCTCCCACTGTGCAAAGATGCTTAGAATCAAGGGAAGTACCTGAATTGCTCACAGCACCTGTTGCTACTAACGTTTTTATCTGCCCACCAGGACAGAAACTCCCCCGAGAGTCCCCTCCCCCAAGGACTGACCTGGATCCCCTCGATCTTCTCTGTCACCACATAGGCATGGTGCATGGCCACCAAAGGCACCTGGACGCCAGCCATTTCCCCCAGGGCTTGGGCCCACACACCTGTGGAAGAAGGAAAACGACTGCCGTCATCCAAAGGGCCTGGGAGTGGGGGTGGGGGTGGGGGCTTGGCTTTGAAGAGGAAGCAGAGAAGGGGAAGCCAGAGCAGAACGAACCTGGCCAGGTAACCCTTGCAGGCTCATGGCTGCTGCTGGATTAGGGGAAAGTACTTTGGTCAATATTCTGATGAGAGCACAGAAGAGGGAGGTCAAACCTGTCACCTTCTCTCCTTTGCTGGCTGGGTCATGAACTCAGGGATGGATGCTGAAGAGAGCCCTCTCTCTCTGTCCTGCCACATCAACACCAAGTAAACAAGGGGAGCAGATCAGGATTTTACACCTGCTGCAGGTGCAAACTCATCTCCCAATTAGAAGAGAAAGTGAAGGGGCTTGAAAAAAGGGTTGTTCCCCTTGAAAAACCTCAGGGAAGAAAAAAAAATGTCCTGGATAGAACAAGCAGCCAGGCGGCGTAACACTTTATACAGCACTGGTAAGACCACACTTGGAATACAGTAATGCGCCCAGTTCTGGTCATAGCACACACAAAAAAAAATGCTGAGACTGTAGAAAGAGTGCAGATGAGAGAGAACAAAGAGGACTAGGAGACTGGAGGTTAAAACATACAATGAACAGTTGCAGGTCTAACCAGGGGAAGCGCTAGAGGTGACATGATAGCAATCTTCCAGTATTTGAGGGCTGTCAGAGAAAAAAGGGGATTGACCCATTCTCCGAAGTATCTGAGGGCAGGACAAGAAGTAGCAGGTGCAAGGTTGTTAAGGAGAGATCCAACCTAGAACTATGGAGAAATTTCCTGTCAGAGAAAGCCATTAATCAGTGGAACGGCTTGCCTTTACAAGTAGTGGGTACTCCATCACTGGAGGTTTTCAAGACAACCATTTGCCATTTGCCCAGAATGTAGGGTCTCCTTCTTGAGCAGGAGATGAAGTAGAAGACCTCCAAGGCCCCTTCCAACCCTGTTATGCTATGTTCTATGTCCTTCACAACTTCTTGGCATCTTGCCATCGTCACCAAACAGCTGTGAAGCTTCTTCCTTTTCATTTTGTACAAATTTAAAGACAACAGTGATAAGTTCAGTCTCCACCACAGATTCTCCCTGGTTCTTCATAGATCTTGGGGTTCCATGAGGAAACCCAAGCTAAACAGTTGGTTCTCACTTTTTTTTTAATAAAGAGCTCAGAGATGGGGCTTAGTTTAGATTTTCATAGGAAAAGGGGGCTGTATGTGGACTTCAAATGTCTATCTCCAGCAAAAAAAAGAAAAAAAAAGAATTGGTTTTGGGAAAAAGGTGAGGACTAATGAAGGATCTGGCTGGTAGCTAAAGGGGCTATAATGGTTAGCATGGATTAAATAGCTCCAGTGGCTACTGAAGATAGCTGCCGTTTGGTTTCTATCCAGAGTAAAGTTAGTGCTAATCCTAAAATGGAATAGTAGTTTAACCTTAAAAGGATTTACGATTTGCTGAGTGAAACTGAAGAAAATTCAGAGGAGCATTCAAAGGACAGTCCAGAAGAAGAATGCCAAGGAGAGCACCCAGAAAGCCCTTCCAAAAGGCCAGAAGACACACGAAGGTGCAGAAGCTCAAAGGTTTCTCTCTCCAAGGATCAGCAGCCAACCCAAAGTTACTTGCCAACTCTGTGGATTGTGAGGGATAACTGGCACTTAATTTCATAAATTGATATGGGAGAATGAGAATGAGAATGAGAATGAGAATGAGAATAGAATAGAATAGAATAGAATAGAATAGAATAGAATAGAATAGAATAGAATAGAATAGAATAGAATAGAATAGAATAGAATAGAATAGAATAAGGAATGGAATGGAATGGAATGGAATGGAATGGAATGGAATGGAATGGAAGAGAAGAGAAAGGAGAGGAACGGAAGAGAACACGACAGAACACCAGACACACGCGCA
>QLTV01003480.1:181286-193025 GCA_003457575.1 Thermophis baileyi
GTTCCAAGCACCAGAAGGCCAGGCAAGGAATAATGGGTGGAAACTGACCAAGGAGTGATTCAACCTGGAAATAAGGGGAAACTTTCTGACAGTGAGAGCGATCAACCAGTGGAACAGCTTGCCTTCGGAGGTTGTGAGAGCTCAAACAATTGAGACTTTCAAGAGGAAATTAGACTGCCATTTGTCGGAAATGGTGTAGGGACTCCTGCTTGAGCGGGGGGGGGGGGGGTGGACTAGATGACCTACAAGGTCCCTTCCAACTCTGTTACTCTGTTACTGTTATCCATGCAATGGAATGTTCTGGATGCATGACCTGCATCCTGCATGACCCTCCACGTTGGTGTCCTGCCAAAGGATGAAGCTGGAAGGGAAGAAGCTCCAAGCTCATCTTTCCCATCTTTGCTCAGTCCCTGGCTTTGAGCTCTACACGTCCTCCATAGAATTTACAGATTAATAGAGTTGGAAGGGACCTTTTAGGTCATCTAGTCCATTAGGTGGCAACAATAAGATACAGAACACTCTACGTTGCCCTCTGGTGATCATCTGGGGTTTTGCAGTCCACAATCTTCCATGTCAGTTTCCATCCATTATTCCTTGTCTGACATTCTGGTGCCTTGGAAAACAGCCTGACCCCCTCCTCTCTGTGGCAGCCCCTCAAATATTGGAAGACTGCTATCATGTCTCCCCTGGTCCTTCTCTTCGCTAGACTAGCCATGCCCAGTTCTTGCAACCGCTCTTCGTATGTTATAGTTTCCAGTCCCCTAATCATCCTGGTTGCTCTCCTCTGCACTTTCTCTAGAGTCTCAACGTCTTTTTTGTAGTGCGGTAACCAAAACTGGATGCAGTACTCTAGGTATGTTCTAACTAAGGCTTTATAGAGTGGTATTAGCACCTCCCTAGTCCTAGATTGTATCCCTCTATTAATGCAGCTTAGGATTGCATTGGCTTTTTTGGCCGCCGCTGCACACTGCTGGCTCATGTTTAGCTGGTTGTCTACTAAGACTCCAAGATCCCTCTCGCAGTCACTGCTATTGAGTCTGGTTTCACCCAGTTTACATGAAGAAGAATTACATGAAGAAGCTGGAGCTTTGGTGGTGCTTGTGGCTTCTTGACCAGAAGGGACCCAAACAGACCACCCTTACTAAATCCAAATTATACATCGCCTTCTTGCCCTGGCAGCCAATGCTGTTACTGTTATATCCCCATGACTGAGTGGTCTGAACAGGCTTAAACTCAATAGTGACAAGACTGAAGAGATGTAGATGTTTGCACATTTCTGAATCCGGAGTGATTCCATCTTTGATCCTGAATGGACTACAGGAATCTCTTCAGATTTTGACAGGCGGGAGGAGGACAGCTCCTGCTCAAGCAGCAAGTGGCAAACGATCAGGAATGCTTGCACCCAGTTGCACTTACACCTACCGGTAGATTAGGAAGCCTTTTAGATGGTCACTCATGAACATAACCAGAACTGGTTACCTTGCATTTGGACTATCACAATGTGCTCTTCATGGGGCTTCCCTTGAAGACAACTTGAGCATTGCAGCTAGTCCAGAATGCAGCCGCCTGGACAGATATGGGATGCCCAGAGGTCACCATGCTTTGTGAGCTGGACTGGTAGCCCTTTAGCTTGTGGGCACAATTCACGACATGGTTCAGCCCTTCCACTGCCTGGGCCTGAAGGACCATCCAGCCTCATAGTTTCTCTCTGCCGCTCCCAATTTGACAGCAGCATCAGCGTATTCTGGGCCCAATCAATTAAAGAGTGTCCCCTCTGTCAGGGCACCTGCCCTATGACCATCGTTCTCCAAGATAGCTATGCTCCAGGCTGGCCCTAAAAACCTGGCTGATTCTCCAAGCTGAAGTGGGGTCGGGTGGTGCACCTGTTTGGGTGATTTGATCTTATGCAAGTTTGTTGAATTTTTTCTTCTGATCCTGTCATAATTCTTTTAATTGTGCTTTTTAATTGTTGCATTTTGTTAGCCACCCAGAATGGTAACAGATTGGGGCAAACGTAATAGAGAAGTGAATAATTCTATTCAATAAAAATTAAGGGATGAAAGACTACAGAAGGCCTACAGAGAAAAAGATCCTTGCGCAGAACGCTTGAAGGCCAGAAGGAACAATGGAAACTAAGAGGGGAAGAAAATACTGAGAAATTAGATGGAAAATTTTCCAAAAATGATTTTCTAAGTGAGTGGAAAGGGATAAATAGGAGACCTCCAGTGGAGGGAACAGAATTGTAGATGAAACGAATGAAATGATTTGGGGTGAAAGTGAAGGAAGGAAATGTCTGTAGTCGAGAGCTTTGTCAGGGGGACCGGATGCAGAAGACGGAGAAGTGGTGAGGCCGCAGGGTAAATGCAGGCCGGGCGCATAGATCAGATTTGGCTCTTCAGCAGCTGAGTGAGAAGTTTATGGCGCAAGATGGTCTGTACTGATTTGGAGGAAAAATAAGAGCGGAGCTATCAGACGTTTGCATGGATATGGGAAGAAAGGGCTGCTGCCAAAAGGAATATAAAAAGAGCAATGGAAGCAAAGTGTAGATTAAAATAAAATTTGAGTTGGCAATAAGGCCGTCTTCAGTGTTTTGCTGAAGACATGAGAGCGATTGGTCAGGCCAGCGTCTGTCTCTGTAGCTGATGCTGCATTATTGCAGCCAATATTAAACAATTGCAATGCAGGTCTGAAATCAATGTATTGCAGACCAAGTTTGTTACGCTAGAATAGGAAAAACAAAGAAAGCCATTATTAGCTTAGCTCTGAACTGCAGTGAAACATCAACCCAAGTCAATGAATCTTTGCACTTTAGTGCTTATAAAGATGGGAAATTAGTGAAGAAGAGAACTTGCAAAAAGTGTGTAGTCTTCCAAAAGAAGGGGGGAAGGGTGTGAGTGTGTGTGCTTCTGCTCACTTGGTTACATGAAAATGAAAGCTGGACTTGCCCAGATAAACATTCAAGTATTCAAAGGTGCTTTTTTCAAGAGGCAACTGGACTTTCTGGTTTTTCTTTGAAGACGTTTCGCTTCTCATCCAAGAAGCTTCTTCAGCTCACCATGACCTGGATGACTGAGGATCTCCATTCACATACAAGTATTCATTTAAAACATACCATTTTTAATCAACATTTAATATTTTTTATCTTTGCAGCTGGTTCATTTCAAGGCTGCCTCCAACTGCAGCAGGAGAAGTATTTCGAGGCGGCCCAACAGATGAGACTTCACTGGCAGCACTGCACCTGTGGGAGACTTGAAAGGTTGGGGACAGATCACCACGGACAAAATCTATCTCGGCAGTCTCTAGGAGTCAAAATGACTTAATGGCACAAAGTCAAAAATAGGTAAGATGTCTGGCGTGTTCAGATGTCAGGTGGCCCAGGAAACCATGTAAAAGGAGGGGAAATTCTCAACAAAGGAAAAGTGTTTGCTAGAGAAATTAAGAGATTTCTCTGTTGGGAATTAAGGATATTGTATATCTAAATATATTACCCATTTTTCATCCATTCCTTCCTGGCCTCAATTTAGGAGAGTGCAAAAAAGAAAGTAAAAAAAGAGACCAACACATCAGAGAATGTTGTCCGTATTATTTTTCCATTATTATATTTCTTTTTAAAAACGTTTTTGCAAAATCAAAATATATGTACAATATTTTGCCCTTTAATAAAAAATCCTTTTTCTTATTCACAAGTAGGAGAGTGGCTGGGGAGAGTAATTAATTACAAACCAAGCACCTCCTGGGGGAAAAAAGAAATGTTACATCAGCAAACAAAAAACAGCCTTCCTTTTTTCAATCAAGAAAGAGTTTGATTTTTCTTCAGAAGGGTCACCTCATAGTACGATTGCATTGTGCTCCCTTGTTTTTTGAGAAGAAATGCCACTTTTCAGTTTTCCTCTTGCCTAACTTTGTTTTCCAAACTTGGAGGGATTTCCGCAAGGGTTGAACCTCTGCACGTGCTCAGGCAAGTGGTGCCTGCAACAGAGGCTCTTCTCCACAACCAGCCCGCACAGGTGGCCTCGTCTCCCGGGGCTCACTCAGCGAGGAGTGGGCTTCACCCTCGGCCTCCCGGTCCTGGCCCAACGCTCCCCTTGCCCTGGCTAGGCTTGCACCACGCCAGCTCATCCCTCGCCTAGTTCACAGAAAATGCGGGCGTGTGGTGACTCAGGGGTTGGCTTTCTTTTGCTTCTGCTTCTCCACAGGCAGGGTCACAGTCTCCTCCTATTCCTCCCACACCTTCCCCCACTGCATCCACTGGGGGGATTCTGGAGGGATCCAGAAAGAGGGGAAAGGTGCAACAGGTGGAGAGCAGGTGCCTCAAGCCTGGGCCCCAACTGCAGCACAGAAGAGAGGCTGTCTCCAAGAGGGGAAAGGGGCCAGCCGACAGGCACCTACTGCATGCACCCCCCTCTACCACTGGGTGTGCTGCGGTGGGTCCTCCCTGGTGCCTTTATGCCTCTTTCTAATCCTCTCTCGGCTTCAGGAGCAACTGGCGAGCAGTCTGGGAGATACGAGCAGCGTATTTCTCTGCTCGGGTTCTGCAAAGCGTCTCTCCGCCCCAGCTCAGAGCACTGAATCCTACCCCAGGCTGCAGAACTCCAGACAAAAGCTAGAGAGCAGCCAAGAGAGAACACAAAAAGTCCCTCTTCTGCCATCTAGTGGTCACTGGGGTTTTCGCAGACCAGACAGACTCCTCATTCCTTTCTCCTACCTATCTCCCCCTCAGCTGCCTCAGTCTAAGGGGAGACGGGGGCGTTAGGCAGCCGAGTGAGGGAGATTTGCCTGATGACGCAAAGAGTTCTACAGGGATCCCATCCAACTTTGTTGAGATCAGCCGTGTGTGTGTGTGTGACTTTTTGCCTCTCTCTGCCACACCTCCTAGGTATTTCCCTTCATGAAAAGGGGAATGACTGAAAGGTCTCTCTGCTCCCTGGCCTAGGGCCAGCCCCATTTCTGGAGGGGCATCCATGTCAGGGAATGGTAGCTTGCCAGGCTGTCTGCATTGGGCGAAAGGGGAGGAGCAGCCTGGAAAAGCCAAGAGGATTTTAAAGTTGAGGCTGATTTCAGGCAAACCTCTCCGTAAAATGGAGGCGAACCCACTGTGGGGTCCAGACCCACCTGGGCATTCAAGCGCAGATCTGCTGGGAGTGGGCAGGCGGAGGGGCTGCTGTGCCAATCTCAGGGCGCTATGGGGCAGCAGATGGCCTCGGCAGCCTCCCAGAGACCTTGGCCTCTGCCCCCTGGAAAGGCCAAGCTCTGCCCCACAAGCAGCCCCTTGGCACCCAAGCCTTTTGCAAGAGAGCTGAGGAAGCCAGGGAAGCGGCTCAGTGCCCAAGAGGCCTCCCTGAAGCATGTTTGGAAGGGAAAGCTAAACCGTCTTCTGGCCTGCGCACGGCCAGCGGATCTCCCCAAAGTCTGAAAGGCAGGAGAGATTCCTCCTTTGCAGCAACTCCCCAGAGTTTGGGGGGGGAGCCGAATGCTGGAGAGATCCCTGAGGGGGATCTGCACACATCTGTGGCAGCCGTGTGGACGGCGCCTGTTCTATTTGACGCTAATCCTCTTTGGCAGCCTCCTCTCCCAGCAGAAGCTCCTCCAGCTCTGAGGATGGATGGAAACCGTTTTGCCAGCAGGGTGAGCAATAATGCAAAGGCTCTCTGGGGAACTCAGAGGGCAGCGGTGCCACCAGGAACTGGCGGGCCCCGAGAAGGCCAACCGATGCCAGGCCAAGCTGGTTGTGCGACTGGCAGAGGCTCCTGGAGGCCACGGGGTCCATTCTGGCAGCCAGCTCAGACAGGTTCCCAGGACTGATGGAGGAAAGACCCACACAACAGAGGGAGAGGCAGCCGTGGGGCCCGTGGGGTGCAGCCCACATCTCTCTTGTACTTCCTTCTCTCCAGCCAGATGTTTGCACTGCAGTCCCGGATTCAAGACAGGCTCAGGAAGAACCCCAGCAGGTCTGGGGAGGCTCACATGGTAACCGGGTGGACTCTTTCCTCTGGGCCCCACTCACATTTAGGGCAGCTTCAGTAGGCCCACGGCCACAGAAGCCCCCCTGCACAAAATGCCTAAGCCAAGGGCGCGCTTGGCGACGTCCTCCTGTGCCTCCCAAACCCTCGAGAAGCATCGCTTCTAGTATCCCACCCACACCACCAAGCCCATCTTCCACACCTCAGAAGGTTTTGTAGTGCAGCTACTTCTGGCCAGGCCATTGGGTCCTGCCTGCCTTCCTTCCCCAGAGGCTTCGTGGTTTTCTGCAAACATCGCTCAATATCTGGCATTTTGTTCTTCCGTGCCAGGAAATCGGTGGGAGAGAAGCAGCTGTGCCTTGCCCATGCGCACACGTGCCCCCAGCCCCCCTGCTGCACATGCCCCTCATGCACTCACACCCACGGTCTGGGGAGTGGGCCAGGGAGGGTCTCTTCTCGGTGCTGGAAGAACAGTCCTGTTTCCCTCGGAGGCCCAGAGACGGGCCGGGGCTGTCCTTGGGGACAGTAGCTCCTGCCAGTCTGGGCATCACTGCACCCCCTCCTCCTCCACGTAGGTCGAAGGGAACCAGCCAATCTGCAAGAAATCAGGAGGGAGCCTAAGGACGGAGGGGCAGCCCGGATGGGGCACAGGACCAGGCCAGGCCTGGGGGGGCTTTGATGACTGAGAAGGCGTGAGAGAGCAGGGCCCAGCACTGACCTTGTGCTCAGCTGGATGCATCGCTGCTCCCTGGCTGGATGCCCCCTCCCCAATTCGGAAAGGAAAGAGGCAAGAGAGGCTACTTACTCGGCCGTTGGCCTCTCCCTTCCACCAGCCTTGGTCCCCGCCGATCCGGCTGTAGATCTTCACCACGTCCCCTTCCTGCAGGGAGAGCTCCCGCATGTCCCGGGCAGCAAAGTTGTACCTGGCCACTGCAGTCCCGATGGCCCGAGGGGTGAAGACTGGGGGGAGGGAGATATAAAGAAAGAAGAGTGAAGGGGCTTCCCACAGCATGGCCTGTCCATCTCCCAAGACAGGCGAGAGCAACGTCAGCACGTTCTGTGGCTTCTGGCTGGTTTTTCTTTCTTTCTGGCCACAAGGGGCCTTTCTCAGCTGCTGTTAAGCTGCCCTGCCAAGGCTGGACTAGGAGCGGGTGGCCGATCTGCCAGCTGTGGGCAGAGGGTCACCCCGTCCTTCCTTAGATGACCAGCAGGTGTCACTGTCCTTCAGCAAATGGACGGGGGCCTCTGCATGCATATATAGATTTATATATAGGTATAGATATTATACATCTACTATATTTATTGTATCGAGAGACAGAGAGAGAGAGAGCTATATCTACCTGACCAAAAAGGAGTGGAGGGATTCTGAGAAGTGAAGTGGTGGCCCTGAGGACTGAGAAAGGAAAAATTGTAGGAAGCGCAGGCAGCTGCAGAAAAGAAGTTAGAGGGAAATGGAGGCAGCAGGAGAAAGGGGAGGGGGGGGGAGACAGTATTAAAGGGGGACATTTATGAAACAGGGGAGAAATCAGCAAGGCAGGGGAAAAGCCCACCCAACCCACCCAGCTCTTCGCGCTTCGGCCTGACAGGAAGACAGAGCTGCTCTGCGTGGTTGACCAGCCTCTCGACCCCATTTGCCTTCCCGGGTGAAGACCCACGGCGGGCTGATGTTCACAGAGGGAGCCAGGCTCTCTCCTGCCCGGATGGGATCAAGCAAAGCATCGGCCTGGGAAGGGCACCGGTCCCCTGCAGGGCCAGGGAAGGCTCTCTCCAGAGGAGCAGGCCCAGCAGACGGATTTTGCCCTTTTCCTTAAAGCACCAAACGGCAGTTGCTCTCCAATGCGGCTGCCCAGCAAGGGCCAACTGGACTGTGGCTCGGAGCACGTGGGCAGCATCCGAAAGGACCACCGAGGGCCTTTGGAAGCCCCCCTGCCCAGAGAGCCCAGATGCAGGACCAGCCTCAGCCAGACTTTCTCCTCCTCCTCCTCATCGAAATGAGTTTTGGGGATGAAGCCGGAATCACACTGGAAGGACCGCCCAAGCAATCGCAGCCCGAGCCATGAAAAACTTGGGATGGAGCTTTCTGGTTCATTTGGCCAAGCAGAGGCCATCGGTCCACTTGCTTGTCCACACTCAGACCAGCCCCTTCGTCACTGACCCCTCACCTGCGGGAGGAGGGGGGGCCTTTGTGGCCAGTTGGGGAACTTGCACAAATTTGGTGCTTTCATGAGAGTGCAGGGTGGAGGGTGGGGAATTCCTGCCTTCTCCTGGGGGGTGGGGGGCTGTTTGACTTTCTCCCCATCGAGGCTCAGAGATATCTGGCAAAAACCCGTCCCCTTCCAAAGCGACTCCCGCGCCCTTTCCATAAACTCAAATTCAGGCGTTAAAATTGTTTTGTTTCAGCCTCAGGACAGTTTTAGAATTTCTTTGGTATTTCTGTGATTATAAAGAGCTTGAGATGCTGCCCTGAGCTTCTGCAGGGAGGAACACAGATGAGCTTCCAAAGAGGAAAAGACAAGGGGGGGGGCTGTCTCTTTCCCAGCCCCTCCCTGCTGGGGGAAGTTTGGCTGCTGGGGGGATGGAAAGCTGGAGGTTTGTTGCAAACACCTCCCTCCAACCCATTGACCGAGAAGCAGCCACTGACACCCCCCCCTCCCCGGTTAGACTGGGCCCATCGCCCTGCTGGGCTGAGCCACAATGGTGGCTGCCCTGGGTGAAAAGCCATGGGGCGCTGGGTCTTGAAAGGTTGGGGGGTGCCCCCTCCCTATAGCAGAAGTCCTTCCACTGCTGGGCTTCTCTGCCAGACCTTCAGGCCAACCGGAAAGGAACCCGCTGGTGGGGACTGGGCCTTCAAGGGGCAGCCTGGGGGTGCCAGCCATGCAGCCACAGGGCTTCCGCTTGTGGGAGCAAAGGGGAGGGGGCTCCTTTTGCAAGCTCTCCATCTGCTCTGCGACCCCCAGCAGGACAGAGACGGTCCTTACCTGGGGATCGAGCTAAGGTTCTTGAGGCCGAGCGTTCCCGGGATTTGTACGGATACTTTAACGTTGTGTCCAGCTGTTTAAAGCTCTCCTTCAGCGAATGGGCTTGGTAGTACTCCACCAATTCCTGCAGAAGACAGGTCAAAGCCGATGAGCCCCTTGAAGGCCCCAGGAAGACCAGGTCCAAGACAGGGCTTGTTTCCCCCCCCCCCCCCGCAAATACCAACATACCAAGAGGCTTTCAAACTTTTTTGCTTCTGTGATGTGGATCCAGTTATCTTTTTCAACCACTTTAATATGCTTGACCTCGTCATTAAACCTGCAAGGGAGAGGGCAGAGCTTTCAGAAGATCGTCGCAGGGAAGTTTCCCACCCAAAAGCCCAGCCCGCCATCACCCTCCAGATTTGCCCCACGGAAGAGGCTGGCAGAGCCGGGCTTAAACCGGCCAGACTTCAATAGCCAAAGGTCCCATTTGGTGTGGGTGCCCCTTATGTGCTGAAGTGCTGGAGGCCCAGTTGAAGGCTTGCTCCACCGGGGGGGGGGGGGAGCAAGCAGACTCCCTCCCTTGACGGCTTGAGATGTGAATGTGGTCTCCCGGGAAGGACCATGATGCAAACTAATTTTGGACCAATTATTGGAAGCAGAAAAGTTATCTTTGGCAAACTCCACATGGCGCTTGTCCCAGGGCCACCCCTTAAGCCATGTGTAACGGGGGGACCCCCTCCCTTGACGGCTTGAGATGTGAATGTGGTCTCCCGGGAAGGACCATGATGCAAACTAGTTTTGGACCAATTATTGGAAGCAGAAAAGTTATCTTTGGCAAACTCTAAAAACAAGAACTGTCCTTCAGCAAGTACAAAGAGGTTTGCAAGGCCCCTTTAAAAGGGGCTCCACATGGCGCTTGTCCCAGGGCCACCCCTTAAGCCATGTGTAACTCTTTGGCATAGGAAGATAGGAGCGGTCTGGAAGCTAGCTGGGGTCCAGCAGGGCTGTGTGAACCCATCTCCTGTTTTTGGAAGAGACCCTGCGTGCCCCTCGGGGGTGCGAGAAGCTGCCCTTCATGAGCCACTGACTTGATGCTGATGGCGAAACGCTCGGCTTCGGCTGGCCTCTCCCGGATCAGGTAGGTCCCGCTGGCGTGCTGCTTCAGGAGGTTGTCCGTCTGCTGCCTCTCCATGTTGCCTGCAAACCTAAGATCCACCCTCTGGGTTAGGAGAGATCCCCCGTAGATCCCTCAGGCGTCCCTCTGATGTTCTCAAGCTGCAGTAGCCTGCAAGGAGGCCCCTGATGCAAAGAGAGGAATTGGGAAGCTGGGCCTGGTCAGCGGAGGCTCAGCCTGGGGGGAGAAGCCGCAGGCCCTCCCTCTCAGCAGCTGGCCGTTTGTGGCCCTGCAGGGCTTTGGGGAAACGAGGCCTTGCCTGCCGGAGCCCTTGGCGGCCCCGATGTCTTCCCTAGGCAGGTACGGAAACGCCCAGCTCACGGTTCAATCCTGAGCTGCAGACAGTCTTCCATCATAGGGCTCCCTATTTCAGCCCCGCCTTGCTCACAAAATCCCAGAGTTGGAACGGAAGGGCCTGAATCCAGCCCCTCCTTCAGGGGACAGCCCCCCCCATCTCTCCAGATCATTGAATCTACCGTCTAGCTGGTCTTAGGAGTTTCTCCTATCACTGCCTCCACTCTGTGAGCAGAGAGAACTGGTCTTTTCCTCCAGTGTGACATATTTCAGAAAGTCTCCCCCACCCTTAATTTTTCTCTTCTCAAGGCTCAACATCCCGGCCTGATGCTCTCCTTATTGCCTTTCTTGGACTCTCTTCTAAGTTCTCTGAAGACTCCTTAAAGCTCAGTACGCAGAACTGGGCAGCACCAATGAACGGAGATCTGGCCAAGAAGGAACTCTGGAGTTCTTCTTTCGTGGCATCTGTGGTGCTGTTGATGGAGCCCAGCACTGGGTTTGCCTTTCTTTTACAGCCACATCACACAGTTGGCTTGTGTTTCATTTTAATAAACAATTATTTCAGGATTGTTTCATCAATAACATATCGAGCCAGCTACATCTATTCTAATATTTCTCCATTTAATGCTTGTTTCCTAGATAGTAATTTGGTATCCATCTCTGTTAAATTATATCTTCCTAATTTCAGCGTTCTTTAACCTAGCAATATTAATTTAAATTTTATTTCCATTCTGAATCAGCTGCAGATGGGATGGTCCGAATCCTGCATCCGATCATGAAGAGGAAAAGGCCCAGGCTGAACCTCGCGGCCTCCGCTGGGAACTTCCCTGCAGGTGGTGAGGAACCATCAGGGGACATCCTTGGGAGAAGCTGGGTCTCAGGGCAGAATCCCCCTGGGACCCTTGGTCTTCCCCCTCGCACCTCCTGCTGCTCCAATCCCAAGACTCCTCATCCACCCGTTCTTCTCCAGCTACCCTCAATCTGCAATAGCAATAGCAATAGCATTTAGACTTATATACCGCTTTACAGTGCTTTACAGCCCTCTCTAAGCGGTTTACAGAGTCAGCATATTGCCCCCAACAATTTTGGGTCCTCATTTTACCCACCTCGGAAGGATGGAAGGCTGAGTCAACCTTGAGCCTGGTGAGATTCGAACTGCCAAATTGCAGGCAGCCGGCAGTCAGCAGAAGTAGCCTGCAGTACTGCACTCTAACCACTGCGCCACTGAGGCTCAACAGCTTCTTTTACTTAACAGTAGCAAACATTAATACACGAATCACCATTCACTCTTTATGTCACTCCAAACCATTATGAAATCATGTCCCAAAAAGGGCCAGCCTAGCCAGATCCC
>QLTV01003480.1:198036-221758 GCA_003457575.1 Thermophis baileyi
AGGGGTGGGGGTGGGTGGGGGGAAGGGGCCTGGGGTAAAGGAGACCCCGGTGTCTTCCTCCGGCACTTTGCTCCCCGCGTCCTTCCCCAGAGAGAAGGGAAGAAAATTCGCACTGCTTACCTGCTCAGCAGGAGAACCTAGAAGGCAACATTAAAAAGTGGCTGGTTACTGGAGAAGGCACCCAAGAGGAGCAGCTCAGCTGGTGAGTTTGGGCGTGCAGATCTCAGGATCACCTGGATTCCCCCCCCCCCCAATTTCTTGCTATTCCACATTCTCTCCCCTTCGTCGCCCTTTGACCCACCTTCAATATTTAGACTGCCCTTTCACAGTTACAATTATATTTGTTAAACGATGGTGATGTTACAGAAGGGCAAAACGTTTTTTTCAAAACAATTTATGACATGCAAAATCCTCTAAACAGCTGCAGAAGGGATGTGTCTCCGCAGCTGCTCTGCCCTTCCGGGACGGGTGAGAGGCTGATGGGGACCCCAACAAGGAAGCTGTCCGGGGGCGGCTCAGCCCTTCGACCTGTCCCTGAGAAAGAAGCCCACGGAGACAAGTTCTCGGGATGCAGCAGCCCAGCGAGAGATGCCGGGCATCAGGATCAACAGGCAGCCATTGGAGCGAATAGCAATAGCAACAGCGCTTAGGCTGGTATACCACCTTCACAGTGATTTTTACAGCCCTCTCTTAGCGGTTCACAGAGTCAGCCTCTGGCCCCCAACAATCTGGGTCCTCATTTTACGGACCTCGGAAGGATGGAAGGCTGAGTTAACCTTGAGCCTGGTGAGATCCGATCTGCCAAATTGCAGGCAGCCGGCAGGCAGCAGAAGTAGCATGCAGTCCTGCGCTCTAACCGCTGCGCCACTGCGGCTCATGAATCATCCCTTTTATTGCAGGGAAAGGTGTGCTGATTTGGAGAGCACCACCCCAAGCCTGTCCCCATGGGTGGGCCCAGCAGACTTTCCTGGGGCAATGGAGTGGCCAGCCCAGGCTCTCTGCTTCACCAAGACAACGGATTCCCTGGCAGCAGACACAGCCCTGCCCTGTTTTTTGGGCTAGCTGGCAGCTCTGCAGGGTCTGATGCAAGGGGCTTTTCACCCCACCCCACCCACCGTATGTGTGGATCACTTACTGAATTTGCAGGGTGGGATGACCTCCAGGCACTCCTTGTGGGCGCCCGCCTTGCACTTCAGGCACTGGTAGCCTTGGTAGAAGGTCCCCCTGCAGAAAGAGACGCTGCTAGCCCAGCACGCCTGCCCGGAGCTGCACCCCCGGGGGGCACCCTCCGCCCAGCAGGTTGCACCCCCGGGGAGCCCCTTGGAGCAGGAGCAGGGGAGGCTCCCCAGACCGCTCTTCAGATGCAGGGAAGCCCTCCCGCTCAGATTCTGAGCTGGGGCTGAGCCCACCCCCCATCGAAGGCAGCCATGGCACTGGGGGCCCAGAGACCCTCGGCTGAGGCAGCTGGGGAAGGGGTCTGAGGGGTCTGGAAGCCGCTGCTCCCCCCTCTTGTAACCACCCTGCTGAGTCACTGCTGAGTTTGCCCCAAATGGCTACCAAACAAAGCCATTCCCTGGGTTGCCATGCAAATATCTGCCTAAGTGAAAAGGACCAGAGGGTGGCCTTCAACCCAAGGGGGTGCAAGGTGAGAAGTCACCTTGGGGGTCTGGATCCGTGGACTCGGCCCTGGGGCCATTTGGCTCTGCATGAGGGGCCTTGCCAGTTTCCACACTGTGCTATCGCTCTCTCACCTGGCCCATGAAGGGTCCTGGGCAGAAATACCCTCACTGGGCATTTGAAGAGAGATGGGCAGAGGGAATGCACTGGGCTGGAGGGTGGAGCAGGTGGTCCCCCAAATCCCTCCCAGCTCTTGCATCCTGTCCTTCTATGACATCCCTGGATCATTTAAATACGCAGGCAGGCCTTGATTAATGCCGGTTAATCAAAGTTACAACGGCAGTGAAAAACTGGACGTGAATGATCCTCAAACTTACAACAGCCACATTTACCGCCCCCCCCGCCTGCTGCCCCCCATCTGCCTTTCCTTGTGGTCTTCGCCTGCATCCCGTTCCCTGGGCTTAGCATCCTGGCCGTGCGTGGGGAGGCGCCGTGGAAACAGGCTGGTGACATCAGTGTGGCGATACCCCTTCGAACCTGAGCTCATGGGAGGCCCATCAGATTTCTGGGGTGGAGGGGAGAGTCCAGGCAGAAACTCTCCGCTCGGTCTGGGGGCACTGAGAACCACTTCCTTGGCATCACACACAGGCATGGTTCTTGGACGGTGGCAGAACCACGGCCATGATGGACCCTGGCCAGCAACACAGGGCGCTTTGCATTCGGTAAGCTGCCGGTGGGGCGCTATTTGCCATACTGCAGCTCAGGGGCTGCTTGGGGCAAGAACTGCCCTGCTTTGGTGTGCCAAGAAGGCCCAGAGCTGCGAGGCTGCCAGTGGCACTGCGGCTGCCAGACTTTTTGTAATCCTGAAACTTCACAGTATAAAACGAGCAGCTGTATCGGAGGAGTCTGTGTGTGCCTGAAGAAGGAAAAACATTCACCTTAAAAACATCTTGCAGGCTTTGCAGTTGGTGGTCTTGTCAAAGGTGAACATCTGGAACTGGTGGTTGTTCGCCGTGGCTTTCTCGGGCTTAATGTTGGATCTGGGCAAAGAAAAGGTGCCCCACTCAGGTCAGGCAAAGCGAGTTGCAGCTCCTTTTTGGGGACGCTGTGAAGAGGGCCTACTTTGCACCGAGGGCATTTGGGTCAGGGCCAGGCCATGCAGCACCACTTAGTCCTGTCCATGCATCCCATGTGCCAACACCCGGGTCAAGACTGCCAGCAGGAGCTGGCCAGGCCTTCTGGCTTCTTGACCATTCAGCCTTTTGGTCTGGGCCTGACCCAGGTCCCGGACACTCACATGCAGGGGTGGGATTTAGCCAGTTTGGACCGGTTTGGGCAAACCGGATGTTAATTTTAATCTGGTTCACCGAACCAGTTGTTCCAAGGACTGGCTGACCCCTCCCCGCCCCTCCCAGGAGTCTCCCCGCAGCCCGTTTTGGATGCTGGCCAGGTAAGCGCAGGGGCTCTGGGAGGGCGAAAAACGGGCCTACCGGAAGTACCGGAAGTCCGGAAACGGGCTTGTTTCCGGCATCCGGAGGGCCTCCAGAGCCTGGAAGAGCCGTTTTCGCCCTCCTGGAGGCTCGAGGAAAGCCTCTGGAGCCTGGGGAGGGTGAAAACGCCCCCTCCCCACCCCCGGCCGTGGTGCAGGAGGCTGAGTAGGCCACGCCCCCATGGCCACGCCCACTCAGCAACCGGGCAGCGAACTGGTTGCTAAAATTTTTCAATCCCACCCCTGCTCACATGGCCATTTCAAACTGCTCCATCCACTTCCGTTTCATCTCTTCCGTCTTGCAGAAAAACTGGAATCCCTGTTTGCCTTGAAGGTGAGTGAGGTAGAAGCCGTAAGACCACTGTGGGGAAAGAGAGAGCGAGAGGATGGAGCCGGACGCAGAGGCAGCAGAAACCCAAGGCCAGTGCGGGCCAGGAGGGAGCCACTGCACCACCCTGAAATCTGCCCCGAAGAGGCACCCTTGGGCGGCCGAGTCGCAGCACCAGAGCCAGCAAGCTTGGCCAACTGCCCTCCGTTCCTGGCCACAAGGACTGGGAATTCAGTGCCGGCTCCGGGAGGGCAGAAGCAGAGGCCGGCATGGCTCATCTTCCTCCTCTTTCTCGCCAGCAGCCCAGGAGGAGGCCGCCTCTCCTTCAAAGATGCTTTCGCCCCATCTGTTCCACTCGCCCTCCTCGGGCAAGCCTACCTCACAGGGCTGCTTGTAAGCCTTCCTGCAGTAATTGCAGCCCCCCCTGCATCCCCCTGGACGATGCCCAATCAGCCCTGTCTAGGATGATTACAGCAGCAGCAAAAGACAAAGAGAGTCGGAATCGGTAGAGACGGCTTACCATTTTCCCATGTGACTGAGAAGCAAAAGGAAGCGAAGGGGAGACACAGTGGGTTACAACAAGCTCCAAATCCCACCTGTTCAGACTCTAAAACAAGGGGCCCCCTTTCTCCCCATCCCCACAGCCCCCAGTCCCAGGTGGGCCAGATGTTTAACCCTTCAGGGAATGAGTGGGAGGCCTCTCTCTGGATCTGCACCCTCCAGAGCGTGTGGGAGGGGATTCCACCCGCTAAGGCCCCTCGAAGAACAGGGGTTCCTTCGTGCAGGGGGAAAAAAGAGGGGCTGGATTTCCTGAGATCTCCTTCGTCCATGCACACATCGCTTCAAGCAGCAACTCTCCATGTGGGAACCCTTGTTGGCAGCTGACCAGAAAAGGGGCTTCTCCTTGTGGCGCGAGACTGGCAGTTGCCAGGCCAGCTTGCCAAAGGACTCAGGCATCCCGGCAATCCCGCCAGGGATGGAACTGTGATTTCTCTTAAAGGGGCCACGCAGCACAAGGACACTCCCTGCCCCCAGGCCAGTGGAGAATGGGGAAGTCAACAGCTTCCAGCCCCTGGGCATCCTGAGCACCTTTGGGGGCCGGCCCTCTACAGCTCCTTGGAGCACCATCAGGCAAGGTTTCCCCCCAGGGAGACGCCAAAGGTGCTTCCAGCGGCTACAGCTCCCCCCCCTTGTAGTGCCCAACGTTGGCCATGAAGGGAAGGGAAGGGAAGGGAGGGAGGGGAGGCCCTGCACCACCCACCTTCTTGATGTCCTTGTTGTTGGTGGGGTCATCGGTCATCTTGTAACAGAGAAGCTCCAGGATGTCTTTCTGCTCGTAGCTGTAGCCCTTCCTCTTGCAGACAATCACCACTTTATCAAACAAAAACAAATACCTGTCCCAGAATCAGAAGAGGAAACCGGGACTCAGCAACCATGTCTGCACATTCCCTCTCCCCCAGGCCTTGGGGAAGGGGCTCCCATCCTCCCCCCCTCTCCTCCAGTGACTGGGAGAACCATGCCAGCTGAAGAGGGGTAGCAAATGTACAAAAGTGGAATCTGCATCTTCCAGGACTGAGGTGAGAGGAAAGAAGGAAGGAAGGAAGGAAGGAAGGAAGGAAGGAAGGAAGGAAGGAAGGAAGGAAGGAAGGAAGGAAGGAAGGAAGGAAGGAAGGAAGGAAGTTGCCTTCATACAACATGCTAGCCCTCCCTGGTTTCCTGAGTGGGATGCCATGGATGGGGTTCCTGCCTCTGGAAGCCAACCCGCTCAACCCAGCGTATCCTGGGAACTCAGCCACCTGTGCCAGTGTTGCCCTTGGGGTCTCTGTTCAGCCAGGACCCCTGGAAGAGGCCTTCACTGCATTGCTCACTCACCGATCCTGCTTTGTGTGGTTGATGATGGACCGGACCTTCAGTTCCCCGTCGATCTTTGGCCGCCCGTATTCTTCCAGCTTCACCGGCTGGGGGAAAGGTGACAAAGGTTAAAAGGGCAAAACTCCCCAAAGTGGCACCTCAGCTGTCAGAGAAAGGGGGGGACAAGGCACTTTGGGGGTTAGATCAGGGGTGAAATTCAAAATTTTTCCCTTCTGGTTCTGTGGGCGTGGCTTGGTGGGCGTGGCAGGGGAAGGATACTGCAAAATCTCCATTCCCATCCCACTCTGGGACCAGCCAGAGGTGGTATTTGCCGGTTCTCCGAACTACTCAAAATTTCCGCTACCGGTTCTCCAGAACCTGTCAGAACCTGCTGGATTTCACCCCTGGTTAGATGGCAGCGAAGCCCCTTCCTGGGTGCGATCCAGGTCTGGGGACCAGTGAGCAGGCAAACTGGGGGAGACTAGAAAGCAGGGGGAGGGGGGGGTGTCTCGTTTCCTCTTGGGTGTTGCCCCCACTGAGGCAGCCTCCCATGCCCGCCTGGCTGAGCCCAACAATATCTTTCTGCATTGCCAGGGCCTCCGGCTTGCAGTCATCGGGGAAGAACATCAGAGCCCCCGCCCAACAGCTGTGACCCCTTCCTCAGTGTGGCGGTGCTGGGCCCCTTGTTGCACAGCCTACAGCAGCTGGGAGCATTTGGGGACTGCCCTGCCCTGGGCCCTGCTCCGGTTGGCATTGTCTGTGCCCTTCGGCTGGCTAAGGCCCTTTGCAATCGCTGCCTTGCAACAGCCATTACAGGAGGCCAATCTCCTGAACGAGGAGCCTGTTGCGTGGCCTGTGGGACGGCCAGAATCACCGGCGCTTCCAGAGCAGGCAGGAGACCAGGGAGGCCCCTCTGCCCCTTGTCACTAACAGCCAAAGCTGCTCCTTTGCTCTTACCAGGTTTTCTATGGAGCTCTGGAATTCACTTATTTTCTTCAGGGTTTCTTTGTCCCGTTTGACTTCATTGATGAACATGGCCAAGTCCTGAAAGACGAATGGGCGGAGTGGCCCATCAGTGGCATCGCAAGCAGAAAGCGCCAGGCAGGGACCAGCTCCGAGAGCAGAAAGGCGGGTTCTGCTTCTGGGCTCAGCCTCCTTTGCCCAACAGCCTCAGGGTGCCTGTGCAGTTGCCAGGCCCCGCTGGGGGCAGAAGCAGAGCATGGCCAAGCCAGGCTGGGAAAAGATGGGGTGAAGGTGGGCTTTGGGGAGACCAGACCGTGCCTCAAAAGACCTCCCACGGGAACCCACCTGCATGGCCTCCAATGCTTCTTTCAGCTGCTGCTTCTCTGGCCGGTCGGACGAGTGGCTGAGCAGCTCCTAGAAGACAAACCATCATCCTGGATTACTGTATCCACTGCCTGCCTGGCTGCTTCCTGCTCCACCTTACCACACGAGGGGTTCAAGGCCACTGGAGGAGGTGGCAGGAGAGGCCCTGCCAAGAAACAAGGGCTGGAGTTGTCTATGGAGGCCTCAGTCATCCAGGTCCTGGTTGTCCCAAGGGTGCTTTTTTCAAGAGGCAAATGGACTTTCTGGTTTTTCTCTGAAGATGTTTCATTTCTCATCCAAGAAGCTTCTTCAGCTCTGACTGGATGGTGGGGAATGGAAGGACTTATATTCCTCAGGGTCACCTGAGTGGTGCAAATGGTTCCTGTAGTCTGCAATTTTATTCCTGGAAATCCGTTCCTACTCCCACACCATTCAAAGGGTGTTCATCCCAAATTGAATAACTAAAAGAGAAAAAAATTGCAGACTGCAGTAACCATTTGCACCACTCAGGTGACCCTGAGGACACAGCTAAACCTCCAAGTGGCCTCAACGACCCTTTAAAAGGATGCAAACGTCCAGCTGTCTGCAAGGAATATAAATCCTTCCATTTCCCACCATTCAGTCAGAGCTGAAGCAGTTTCTTGGATGAGAAGCTTGAAAAAAGCACCTTTGGGGCAAGGGTTAAAGTTGCTTGTCCCAAGGATAATGGCCATGGGGAGGGGGGCATGTGGAATCAGATGACTTGGTGCAAGCTTGAACAAACAAGCCAGAATTAATCAAGGTTTGTGAGAATAACTGCATTATTAATTTCTGGGTGGAACAAAAAGCATTTGCACAGGGGAGAATCCTGGGCAAGGGGAGCACAAGCGGAGCCAGAGACGGCCCAGGCTGAAGTTGTCTGGTCAGCTGGGGACATCTGCCCCTTGCCTGATGCACAGCTCTCCCCACCCGATGCAGAGCATCAGGATCTCATCTGGGCTCCAGGAGGCACGTGGGCAACTTGGGGCTGGCTGTTCTGCATCCCTTT
This sequence comes from Thermophis baileyi, assembly GCA_003457575.1. Lineage (NCBI taxonomy): Eukaryota > Metazoa > Chordata > Lepidosauria > Squamata > Dipsadidae > Thermophis > Thermophis baileyi. The sequence goes on from QLTV01003480.1 coordinate 205,675, forward strand.
GGCTCTACCAACCCAACTGGAGTCGGCACTTAGGAGATGTCCCAATCCGTTATGTTGTAGGAGCCAAAACCAGATCATGCCAGACAAACATTAGTGCATTCTTTGACAAAATGACTAAATGACCAGCAAAATGCTGTCTACGTAATTTACTTGGACTTCAGTGAGACATTTGACCACAGCCTACTTCTTGGCAAGATAGAAAACTGTGGGATAGACAGCATCAACACCAGATGGATTCTTAACTGGTAGACCAACTGCACTCAGCATGTAGCCCTTAATGGAGCTACATCTATCTACTGTATGTGGAGAGAAGTAAGCAGTGGTGTGCCCAAGGTTCTGTCTTAGGCCCAGTACTCTTCAATATCTTCATCAATGATTTAGACAAGGGGATAGAAGGGGAACGCATCAAATCTGCAGACGACACCAAGCTGGCAGGAAGAGCCAACACTCCAGAAGATAGGCTCAAGATACAGAAGGATCTTGACAGACTTGAACACTGGGCCCTATCCAACAAAATGCATTTCAGTGGTGAGAAAAGGAAGGTTTTATGCACAGGTATAGAACCTGGCTCAACAACAGTAACTGTGAGAGTGATCTAGGTTTCCTAGTGGATACCTAGTTTGGTATGAGCCAGCCGTGTGCTGCAGCTCCCAAAAAAGCCAATACAATCCTAGGCTGCATCAACAGAGGGAAAGCATCCAAGTCATGTGAAGTGTTATTATTACTTTATAATGCCATGATAAGACCACACTTGGAATACTGCATCCAATTTTGGCACATTGATACAAAAAAGATGTCGAGACTCTAGAAACTAGAGTGCAAAGAAGAGCAACAAAGGTGATTAAGGGACCAGGGGGTAAGGTGTACAATGAACAGTTGTGGGAACTGTGTATGTCTAGTCTAATGAAGGACCAGGGGTGACATGATAGCAGTGTTTCAATATTTGAGGGACTGTCACAGAGAAGAGGGCGTCGACCTATTCTCCAAAGCAGCTGAAGGCAGGACAAGAACCAACAGATGGCAACTAATCAAATAGAGAGCCAATCTAGAACTTCCTGACATTAAGAACAATCAATTAGTGGAATGGCTTCCAGATGTTGTGGCTGCTCAATCACTGGAGGTTTTTAAGCAAAGACTGAAGAGCCATTTGTGAGTGGTGTGGTGGCCTAGAGGTGGAGCTCTTGCCTCACGATCAGGAGGCTGTGAGTTCGATCCTAAGTAGAGGCAGATATTTCTCTCTCTGAGCACAATGAGAATATATCTGCTGAACAAAACTCCGCATTGGCAACAGGAAGGGCATCCAGCCATTAAGTGCTCTGCTAGCTCCATTAAGTTGCCCAAACTCCACCCCGCAAGGGATTATGGGGTCGTTAAATGAAGATGACGATTGAAGAGCCATTTGTCTGGAATGGTATAAGGTCCCTGCTCGAGCAGGGAGGGTGGGTGGGGGGGTAGGTGGGGTGGACTAGAAGACCTCCAAGATCCCTTCCAATTCTGTAATCCTGACCTGGGATGCTCTGCACTGCGAACGACCAAAGCCCACCTGCCCACTCCAGAAATGCCTCTGCGTTTTTCATCCCTCTGGAAGGTGGAGAACGACTCACTTTGAGCAGGAGGTGATACTTCAGGACTCTCTGCATCGGCACCACCAGCAGGTCCTGGAGCTTGAACTTCCCCTCCTGGACCTTCAGGGTACATTCCTTGAAAGGAGAGCAACAAAAGATAGACCTGAAGCCCACCTTTGTCTCCTCCCCCCCCCAAACAGTCTCCAATGAAGGTCCGCCTGGACCAGGGGTGTCAAACTCAAGGCCTGGGGGCCAGATCTGGCCTGCAGGGTGCTTAGATCTGGCCTGTGGGGCCGCCTTGGAAGCAGCGAAGGACCACCCCACGGTGCCTCTGCCAGCGAAAACGGAGGCCTGGGGAGACCGCGCACTCCGCTTTTGCTGGCAAAGGGCTGCAGGAGGCCGTCGCAGTCGAGAACGGACCTCAACGAGTGACGTCGGGCTGTACACACCCACCCTTGCCACTGTCCCGACCACCCCCACCCCAGCCCCGAGATCAAACCCAACTCTGATGCGGCCCTCAATGAAATCGAGTTTGACACCCCTGGCCTGGACCAAGAGCAGCAACCATCTCTAGTGGCTGAGGACAGACTGTCCAAGGCCAAGCAACCAAGCGGCCCGGGTGGCCATCCTGCCCGAGGACCACCTGACTCAAAGGGCTCCTGAGTCTGGCCCTGGGCAGAAGGGTCTTACCTGTGTTCCCCCCAGACCTGCACTGCCTGCCTGCTGGATGTCACAACCCGTTTCCAGGGGTCCCACCCAGGTCCTGGACTCCTGGCAGGCCACAATTCCTGAGAAATGCTCTGCTCTTTTCTCTTTCTTTACCTTTGGCTGAGCTTCAAAACTATATTTTGTTGAACATCATAAGAGAAAAGATATAAACAGAAAAGGAAAAAAAACCAAGGAGGATAAAGCAGTAGAAAAAAATAGAATCAGGTGAATAAAGAAGGGCTTTTAAGGGATTTAAAATATCCTTGTGGTTTTGGATTTTCCGGATTTTCAGTACTTCATTAAGTAATTGCAGATATTCTTTTATATGCATATATGTTTATACCGCCTATAAAAAACCCTTAAAATTGCTTTTCAATTCTAGGCAGAATACAAATATGAGGAGCAGCAGATGGTACACCCTGAATCGCAAAATGAAATTAAAACTGTGATAAATTCTCTCCATGCGGTTAGAAGTCTGTTCTAATTTGTCCTAATGGACTAAACCATTAAGGCGCTCTGTAGAAAGAAGCCCAAATTTGGGACTTGGTACAAATCCAGGTATCCAAATTGCAGTCTTTCAAATGCAATTCAATTCTGGGCCAGATTTATCTGGGACCAGCACAGAAGGGTCTCTGGCCCAAGTCCGGCTGCTGTCCGCTCCTGATTTGCGATACGGAAGAAGAAGGAGCGCTTTCTGGCAACGCAGTATCCGTGGTGCTTGGCGAGCAGGTTGTGGCCTGCAAATCATCAAAGCGCATCCCCTGTGGGAAGCAACAAGCATGAGAGAAGCTTGGGAATCCCAACTTTGGCCAAAAGGAATTGACTAATTTCAACCAGGTGCTTCAGCCCATCTCCCAGCCAGTCCTGTTGAAGGAGCAAAGTATGAGCAGGATCTCTTCAGGGGAGGCCAGAGCAGATCTCTGACACTAGATGGTCAAAGAAAAGTGGAAATAGGATGAACCAGGAGCAGCTGGGATCAGTCCCGCCTTCTGCCAGCCATCCCCACAGCTCTCCCCCGCAAGATCCTGGGGCTCCTGGCCACCCCTGGAATGCTGCTCTGTCCCTTTGCCGTGTTTGCTGTGGGTCGGGAAAAGCAACACTTGGGAACTTAGGAGACACACTTCTGACAGAAGACGTAATTCCTCTTCTGACACTGGGAAGGAAATGTATTTTATGGACAGTAGTTGCAGGATTCTACCACAAATGTTTCTGATAAGACTCGATACCTTTCTTGACACGGCACCAAGCAAGATGCCCAACATTATCTCCAGAAAGAGAGAGATTTCATCAACTGGTTCGCATTAAATTATATTTGCCTGACAGCACCCCCTCCTGGGTATTTGGAAAGAAGGGCCGGAGCAGTCTGACCAGGGAATTCCAAAGAAACAAATCAAGTTCTTTTAAACCCCCTGTCAGAGTGCGGACAAATGTGAGACAACCCAGGAGCAAATACAGTAAACAGGTTTGTATTTAAATAGTGGTTTTATCTACAAAGAATATATACATACACGTACTTTAGTCAGACCTCAAACAAACAGCAATCAGCAATTACAGCATGGAAGCACACACGGAGGGAGAGATACGCCCCAACAAGGCCTCTTCTTATTATAGGCTCTTAAAGCGATATCAGCCAAAAAACCGTTGCTGACTCATTCCCAGCATTACATCATCATAGCAGCTGGTCAGCTCTTAAATCATTACCCTGACACCCCCACCCCCCAAAAGGAGAGCGGCAGAGAATGCAAAGCAGCAGCAGGTTCCCGTAATCCCGGAAGAGAACCTGGCTGAGGGATCTGACCTATGTCACTCGGAGGACCTGGAAGAGGCTGAGGGTGGGTGGGCCTAAGTATAAATGTAAATATGCTCAAGTGAAGGTTGCTGGTGGATAACGGAATGCTTTGCGAATGTAAAGAAACGCAGAGTCTGGCCAATGTGCTGGTCTGTCGATTCCTACCAGTAGAATGCACCAAAAGTGATTTTTTTTCTGGCCAACGATAAAGCCAAAAAGGTGGGCTCATTTTCACAATTTAAGGTTTGATCTGGACACGAGATAAATTAACTGGCAGGCTGGAGTGGAAATTTGTCAGAGACAGAAGATGATTTTCAAGCCTGAAGACCAACGAGCGAGTGAGGTCTGGTCTGCCCCACAGATGGCCCCTGTATGCCTGCAGAGATGGGTCGGCTTTCGAGCAGCAGGGATGGCTCTTCTATTTCCTATCTTTGAGCAGCATCATAATTGTATGAAAAGAGCACGCGCTTTCCATTGACGGATGAAGAGAACTGACATGCTACATGACAATTATGCTCTAATTATCCACTTCTAATTCCTTGCGTGCAAATTGGTTTGCAGAGGTGATTGCAGCATTCACTCGGCCGTTTTCAAGGAGCAGCTGAGCATCAATTATGACATAAAACAAAAATTATGGCTTTTAGTAAGAAAAAGCGATCACATAAAAGGCACTGGAATGGAATTAAGGCAAGCTGCGCCACAAGCTTTAATTACTTGAAGATTTAACATGGCAAATCTTAATAAAATTTTGAAAGAGCCCGAGCTGCAGAGATGCTGACCTATGGGGAGCCCCGAAGCTCCACGACCACAAGCTGGCAAAGGCTGAGCCAGCTTCTTCTGTTCTGCTGGAGAACTGGAGAAAACCCTCCGGCCCTGGGAGGGATGCAAAGACTTTGCCCTGACTCCCCTGATCCTCCTTTGGGGCTTGCTGATTCAGAATTTCTAGGCAGGGGGGAGAGACTTGAGATCCCCCTTTTCTCTGCAAGTTTAGGAGAGAAGACAGAAGGCTACTGGGGGGGCTGCTGGCCTAGGAATCCAGGACCAAAAATGGCATCGGCCAGCCCCAGAGTTGTAATAACACTGTATGTATGCATGTATGAAGCACATGGCCTTGTGGGATTTGGGCTTCTCAGCTTCTCTGGGAAAAACAATTTTAAAGCAGGCAAAATAAGTTCGATCCTAGGTAGAGGCAGATATTTCTCTCTCTGGGCACACTGATAATATATCTGCTGAATAAAACTCCGCATTGGTGACAGGAAGGGCATCTGGCCAGTAAACACTCAGCTCCATTCAGTTGCCCAGACTCCAGCCCGCAAGGGATTATGGGGTCGTTAAAAGAGGATGATGATGAAATAAATGTTAGTGGAAAGGCCGGGTGGCCTGGGTGAAGGTGCAAGACTCTGCTGAAAGAAGCATCATTGGCTGTACCAATGGGGCAAGAGCGCACGTCTGCCTGTTTGTTTATTTGTCATATTTAACCAGCTGCCCATCTCCCAATCAAGTGACTCCGTTATATGGAAGTGAGGGACCTGTTGGGAAGAACAGAGAAGTTAAATGAAGTGGGAATGGACTACTCAGAAAGTACCAATAGAGGAGAATATTTGTAGCTCAGGGTTGAAATGAGGGCTCCTTGGGGCTCTCTGAGCTTGGTTGCACTGATGATGTTACCTAGTTTGGGTGATGAAATGTCTGCAAGAAAACCACCAAGCACTACTCAGCAAGCGTGGGTGGCAGAAAGAATGAAGGTGATGGGTAGGAACCAATTCCAAGCAAGAGGGTTCCATTAGGTCAACACCAATCAAGTGCTTTTCAAGGCCATGAAGGGAAGGGCCGAGCTTCTGTTGACAGAAGAAAAACCCTAGAATTTAAGTTTGGGAGCACTGGCTGATATATATGGATTTCGTTTCTGGGCACGGCAATGAGAAAACCTCCATATCTATATGGCTTCCTTCTCCCATAAAGAGGCTAATCACGCCATGTCACATCTGAGGGCATAGAAGGAAGGGTGAATGGGCCAAGAGGAAGTAGGAGAGTGGCAAAGTCATGGTGGGACTGATGAGTTGAGCAGATCCTGAAGAGAAGACAACACATGAAGTAGGGTATCCACGTAGTAGAAGAAAGGTGGTGGAATATGGTGAATGGTGTTGGTGTAAAATAGTTTTAGCTCTATTTCCTTTTCTTTCTTTTTTTGCCTTTAACTTCTTCTGCTCTGGGCTTCCCTCTCTTTCTTCTGTGCTTTGCATAAAGTTGCTCTCAGCTCTGACTGCTTCGGCTCGGCGCTTCACAGGCATCCTGCCATCAAATGAAGAAGGGGGGGAAAGATGGAAGAGGGAAGGATGAAAGAGCAATAAAGCTTTGTGTGTACGTGATAGGAAATTGGGAGGGGGGGAATGACAGGTGATAAGGACCAGAGCAGCTGGATCCTGTTTGTACCAGCATCTCACGGCCAGGCACCCTGAGAAATATGCAGATTACCCCAAACATCTCAAGAGTTCTCAAAACATCTTGGCGAGCTCCGGTTGGCTGGAAACGGACTGGTCACGGGGGGAGGGATGGGATGGGGGCAAACCTACATCTTATTTTTGTATCTATCAGAGCTGGCTTGACTTTACTGCAACCAACATCCTTAGTAAAAGAAGGTGTTTCTTTCCTAAGGGATCGGACTGGGGCAGCTCTGACAGTTGCTTACCCAGAAATAGAGCAGCATGTTGGGCACGTTGGCCTAGACAGCAGTGCAAGAGAAAGATTTTAGCTGACCCGCCTCTGCCCCAGTTTCCCTCTGGCTTTATACAAAGGGAAGAATTCCGCTGCTTTGCCCGAGATGGGGGCCTCCGTCTCTTGGAAAGGGCCAGAGAGCTGCTGCTAGTCCTCAGCCTTGCAAATACGGACCCCAAGCAGGTGAGAGGCATCAGCAGCTCTGCTCAAAGGGCAATGCTCCTTTTTAATAGTAACTGTATGAAAAAGTATGATTAAAAACCATTAAAACTAATACAAAGTGAAAAAAAAGTTAAAAGTGTGAAAGGTGCAGAAGAGAAAGAAAAAGGGGAAAAAGAGAAAGACAAATAGACAAGAAAGCAAAATAATGTAAAGAAGAAAAAAGAAATATGTAAAGATTTCCCACTTTCATCACAATAATTTATCCCCTTCCCTTAAAATACAACCAAGGATCTCTTCTTCCCACCTCCCACCTCTTATCGATAAACAATTCCATAAAGCATCATCATGTACTGTTTTTATCTTTTAAGACTGTTACCCTGGGAAAGATGGGCGGTCAATACATTTTACAAATAAATAAATATATTTCAATCATGATGTCAGCAAAAATCCTATAAATCTTTAAATAAATCAAATATCAAATAAATCAGCTTTATATTCATTCCTTTTACTTCTAGCAATATCTTGTCCCTTAAAATTATTTATCAAATTTATATAATGCCTCAGAACATGATTTCTTTTCATTTTTTTTCTTTGTCTCTTTTTATGAAATTCTAAATTCTAAAATAATTTAATAAATTATTTTTCATAAACTATTATTATTTTGATGGGTTTTCTTCATTGGTTAGGCAGCCGTGAGATAGACGAAAAATAGAGAGGACTTGCTGCTTTCAGAGTCACCTTATAGGGGAGATGGGAGGCGTATAAATTTATTTATTTCTTTATTTGATTGATTGATTGATTGATTATTTATTTATTTATTTATGCCTCGGCAGTTTTACAGAAAGAAGGAAATATAAGAAATGAAGAAAAGTGCTCTCGATTACCTCAACTTTTTGTCGTACATCCTCTCGGTTGGCCATGAGATGATTCAGGGTAGTCTGTGCGTGCTCCATCCGGCTGCAATACTCGCCGTAGATCAAAAGCCTGCGAAGAAGCAGAGTGACAATGGCTGTTCCTCCTCTTCCCCACTAGAAGGGAACACTAGAAACACCCGGGGCTCAGCCCTCCCGGCCCAGGTCCCCTCAATTCCCTTCTTACCTTTCCTTGAATTCAAGAAAAACTTTGGCCAAGGTGCTTCCACCAGCCATCATGGAGACATCGATGGATCTGAGAAAGTTGAAGTGCACTTTAATAAGGTCCTGAAACAAAGAAAACATATTGGGAAGTTGGGAACATATTTTAAATCTGAATCCTCGCATACTTAAAAAAGAAAGTACGGCTTGTCATTACTGACCAGGATTCAAAAAACCGAGTTGCTGGGGGAAGCATCCAGCATCCAGCTGATTCTCAGGGCTTGGTGTAAACCAGAAGCTGCCGGCCTGCAGGGCTCAGAGCCCCCATAATAAAGCCAAGCAGAACCACAGGAACGTTACCTCCAAGTTGATGAATATGGCTCCCATGTCTTGTGGAGTCAAGATCAGCCTTAATGGGTTCATGTAGTTCTGCAAAAGCAAAGTAGAAAATGATAAGGCAGCTGCAGCTTTCTGCTTACAATGCTCCTTTCTACGTCTGAAAGTCTGACCTTTGTATTCTGAGAAGGCGATTCCACTGCAGGGGTCACAGATTAACAGAGTTGGAAGGGACCTTGTAGGTCATCTAGTCCAACCCCCCACCCAAGCAGGAGACCCTACACCATTTCTGACAGATGGCAGTCCAGTCTCTTCTTGAAAGCTTCCAGGGATGAAGCTCCCACAACTTCTGAAGGCAACTTCTGTTCCATCGGTTGATTGCTCTCACTGTCAGAATATTCCTCCTTATTTCCAGGTTGAATCTCTCCTTGGTCAGTTTCCATCCATTATTCCTTGTCCGGCCTTCAGGTGCCTTAGAAAACAGCTTGACCCCCTCCTCTCTGTGGCAGCCCCTCAAGTATTGGAAGAGTGCTATCCTGTCTCCCCTGGTCCTTCTCTTCACTAGACCAGCCATGCCCAGTTCCTGCAACCGTTCATTGTATGTTTGAGCCTCCAGTCCCCTAATCATCTTGGTTGCTCTTCTCTGCACTCTTTCTAGAGTCTCAACATCTTTTTTATAGTGTGGTGACCAAAACTGGATGCAGTATTCTAGGTGTGGTCTTACTAAGGCTTTATAGAGTGGTAGTAGTACCTCCCTTGACCTTGATTGTATCCCTCTGTTAATACAATTTAGGATTGCGTTGGCTTTTTTGGCTGCTGCCTCACCCTGTTGGCTCATATTTAATTGGTTGTCCAATAAGACTCCAAGATCCCTGTCACAATTATTGCTATTAAGCCTGGTTTCACCCAGTCTCTATGTGTACTTTTGGTTTTTCTTGCCTAAGTGCAAGACTTTACACTTAGGCAAGAAAAACCTGGGAGCATGCTGGAGTCTTCCCTCCAGAGAAATAAGGGCCCACGCTGGCTGACCTTTCCGAGGAGCCCCTCACTCACCTTCTCGATCTCCTCCAGCGTCTTGTAGTACTTGGCTTCTGTTTCTTGGATTTCTAACAAGCAGCAGTTCCTCTTGTCATCTTCTGTCATGCCCATTTTCTATAGGAAGCAGCACAAAAAATTGGCACCCCAAAGCCCAGGACGGAATGGGTCAGCATTCAGGTCAAGTATGCCCAACTCTGAGCTGCCTCTGGGATGGTGGGTAGGGACTGTTCCCACCCCGCCTGCAGATGTGGCCCTGGGATGGACAGGAAGGACCTCCCCATGGGCTTCCACTGGTCCCCATCTGCATCACTGAAACACTCGTGGGGGGCAGGTCGTGATGCTGGGCCAGATATCAGGTTGAAGGATCTCCCTGAACCTTGGGCTGCATCTTCTAAAGCAGCAAGACACAGCAAGGCAGGGAAGATCTGGATGGATGGATCTCCAGGAAGTTCACAGAGATCCATTAGAAGAGCAGGGGGAAGAGAGGGGCCACTGCCAAATTACTTTCTACTGAAAGATGGAGGGGTTCCCCAAGAGAGAGAGAGTGAGGGTTGGACAGCATGAGGCCAGGCTGGAGAAGGGCTGACCCCCAACTCAGGCAAGGCCTGAGTCTGAGGCCTAAGAGTCCACTCCTGCCTGCTTGACATCCTGTTGCGTCTCCCTGCTTGTGGCCTTCATGACGGGGGAGGCGCCTATGAGAAGGCCAACCTATTTTGTCCTTCCTTGGAAAAGAGTCAGCTGTGGCCTCTCAGCAAGGACCATCTGCCTGGGGATGAAGCCACCCGAGTTGAGGGTGGCCATAGTAAAACGCCAAGGATGGCGAGAAAGATCAGCTGAGATCCAAACTCATCCTCAACTGTCAGGAGGGAGGGGGGGAATCAGGTGTTTATTTATCCACCACAGAGCACGCTGTGCCTTCAGCACCTACAACCAGAAGGGCGATTTCCACACACACACACACACACACACACACCGGTGTTATTTCTCAGTCAGATTCTTCCAGGCCGGCCATCCAAAGGTGGGGAGGGACCTTGGAGAACAGGTGGATTTATTCGATGAACAAAGCAAGGCTCCAAAATATTCAGCAGGGGCCAATTCTTCTGCTGCTTGCCTTCTCTCTCTGTAGCGTATAACTATGATATTGTGTGAAGTGGGGGAGAACGGACAGAAGTGGGGCCCATGCAAAAGGCTGAGTCCAATTCGGCACATCGGGAATGGTTCTCACGGCAACTACCAATACCATCTGGGAGGCAACTAGAGAAGGATTTCAAACAATCCTTCCAAGAGGGTGAAATTGATCAGGAGACACCCTGGCACCTCCCAGCACCCTTAATTCTTGAGGCAGGAGCTCGCCGGGCATTTGGGACTCCATTCATGTTGTGCCAAGAGCCATTAAGTGGCAATTTTTCTAGCATCCAAAGACCCGGGAAGGGGAGAGGGACCCCTCTTCACTTACAGTGAGAAACTTACCTGCATATACCTGATCTGAAGCATGCATAGATAACAAGCAAAGTGAAGCATGGTTACGTTTGACATCATAACTGCCCGCATAATTTCCCTTCCCCCCCCCCCCAATATTGAAGAAAGTGTAAGAGGTCTTTGGGAAATGCAAGAAAATCTCCCTGCTCTTGCTAAGTAAGCCTCATTCCTGCACATCTGCCAGGGACTGGGGGGCACCTCGGACTCCCCCTTAAACAAAGCAGCTCTTGGGCAGACCCTTAGAAGATGCTACTCCACCACTGCTGGCTAGAAGTCTCTTGGAGGATTCTGCCCCTCAGAGGACCCACTACAACCCTCCTTTGAAGCTAAGTGAGCAATGTCCCAAAGGTGCTTTTTCCAAGAGGCAACTGGACTTTCTGGTTTTTCTTGGAAGACGTTTCGTTTCTCCTCCAAGAAGCTTCTTCAGCTCTGACTGGATGGGAAGAGGAGAGGACCGCTGGTTTGAAAGAGGGGTCCAAGAGGCCACCTATGTCAAAATTGAGCGGCCCTCTCTCAACAGAGGGGGAGGGATACGACATCATCTATCTCCAGTCTACAACACGGTCCTTTCAGCAGTTCCAAGAAGGCTCCACACCCATTTGCACCACTCAGGTGGCCCTCAGGACACAGATAAACCTCCAGGTGGCCTCAACGACCCTCTGAAAGGATGCAAAGGACCAGCTGTCTGCAAGGAGTATAAATCCTTCCATTCCCCACCATCCTGTCAGAGCTGAAGAAGCTTCTTGGATGAGAAGCGAAACGCCTTCAAAAGAAAAAACAAGAAAGTCCAGTTGCCCCTTGAAAAAAGCACCTTTGGGACAACCAGGACCTGGAGGACTGAGAATCTCCATAGACATTAAGGGAGCAATGGTTGTGGAGAACAAGGGTCTTCTTGGTCCTGCCCTCCTCAAAGACCTGGTTCCCCACCTGTTGGGGGCAGCCTCTTCCGTGCTGCCTTTGGGCCCTTCAGCCTGGCGAGGTCCCAGTGCAAGAGAAAATCTCCAGCTGCTCAGAAAGAGGAGTGATCTACCCAGGAGCTGACAGGGAGCACCCTGAATTCATCTGATATGGTGGGTCTGTTTCTCCCCCATTTCCAGGTACAAACTCCCTTCGGTGGCCCAAAGGAGGGCGGGCTCCATTTGTGGCTGATGGGCAGCTTTGGCTTTGCAATGCACCTTCTCCAAGCTCTTTCCTGATGATTCTCACGCTTCTTCCAGAGCCATGAAGACAAGAAACTTCATTCCTGCCCCCAGTTTTAGATAGTTTTGCAACAAGAGCTTTGGATCTCTTTAATTCTTGGCAGATCTGAGGTCCCAAGCGCATAAAACAAAACGAATCTTACTCCTCTTGCAAATAATTTGGTTAGCGGAGCCACTGATTATCCCCGTGGTCTCCACGACCCGGAAGGCAAAGTAACAATGCATCAAAGCAGCAGTCTGTGACCTGGTTCCTATTTGACGCCTTCTCCACAAATTCAGCTTCTTACAACATTTTTTCTCTCTGCCACAGTAATTCCACCTCCTTGGAGGCACCGTCAGCAATAAGGATTGCTCAGAAGATGGGGAGAGGGCACTGAACAGGAACTCTTGATAACCAATGGAGCTCTTGATGGGGAGTCAAGACTGAAGAAGGCCCAAGGATCCACTCCCCTCCCCAGCCTGCTCCCAACTTCTAAAGGGGGGGGTGCCTCCAAAAGGGAGGGGGGGCGAAGGAGCCGGACTCTTCCCTCCCCCCTTCAGCCAGTCCCAGGTTCCTCACCATGGGCTGCTGCACCTCCACTTTGATGATGTCTTCGTAGATGTCGTCTCCTTCATCTTCACACGGGACGCAATCGTAAATGTCCTCCCCCAAATCATGCTCACTAGAATACAAGGCAGAGGCTTCAGCGTCAGGGCTGGGGGGGGGGAGCCCCTTAGCTCCTGGGCTCTGGCCCTGTTGGGAGCTGGGTGTGTGTGTGAGATCAGGGCTCTCAGAAACCCCTGGTCCAGCCAGGCCTCCAGGCTAGAGAATGGACACTTTCTTTGGCTTTGGCCAAAGAGAGCGATGGCCACTCGGGTGGGCAACCTCCTTGTTTGACGGAAAGAGGCTTGTTGCTCTTGGGGTCTGCTTTCCTTTTTCTGCAATCCCGAGATTTCAATGCAAACCACCATCTTATTCCCCTGTAGGGTTAATATTTAGAATGCTGGAGTTTCTTATGGTGGGAAAGACGTAATTTAAGAATTAATCTGCCTGCTTTTACCACTGATTATGCCTTGACTAGTTTCTGATCTATCTTTTACTCAACCCTGCTTCGTAATTATGGTTTAAATCTATGGTCATCTGGTATTGTGTTTATCTGCTGTTTTTCTATAATTTGTTATTAATTTTCCATTAATATTTAATAGATGCTAAAGTGATTTTCTTTTCTTGGCACTGTCCTGATTTATGGACCATTCTCTCACTAGAGCACGAACAATAAAGAAAGAGAACAAGCTGCCTTTAAATGCGTAGCCGTGACAACAAAATATTAACCAGAATCATCATCGTCTTTAATGACCCCATAATCCCTTGCAGGGTGGAGTCTGGGCAACTGAAGGGAGCTGAGTGTTTACTGGCTGGATGCCCTTCCTGTCACCAATGTGGAGTTATATTCAGCAGATATATTTTCAACGTGCCCAGAGAGAGAAACATCTGCCTCTACCTAGGATCGAACTCACAGCCTCCTGAATGTGAGGTGAGAGCTCCACTTCTAGGCTACCGCACCACTCAAGTCTAAATATTAAATAAAATATCCGTAATAAAATCCTTTTACATTATATAATGTACCCTTTATAATATTGACAGTTAAACTGTCTTCCAGATGGCCATCACAGCACAATCACGAAAAACAGAGGAGCACCTTGAGGTCCACATCTGCCCGTGCAGCAGCCAGGAAAGGGGGCTGGGGACATTCCTGCTCTTGAGAATAGGGGCAACTGCAGCTGCTGACCAAGCAAGGGCCCCCGAGGCTGCTGGCTTCCACTGCCAGGGCAGGGCACTCAGCCCCACTCACCAAGCAGCTCTTCCAGCCATCCGCTGAGAGCCAAGCTGACCTGGGCAGGGAAGGAGCCATGCCCTGCTCTGTGCTTCCCGGGACTGCCAGGTAGCCCTGGGGACCCACGCCGAAGGACCTCTGAGGACTGTGACAGCGCCAGAGAGACCTCCCAAGAGAGGGGCTGATCTCAGTGAGAGCACGCAACCACTTTGCAGAAGGATGCCTGGCCCCGAACTCCTAACCCAGCAGGGGACATGGCTGGTGCAGCAGCCAGTTTGGCTTGAGGGCCTTCAGGTCACCCTCGCTAGGAGACTTACTCCGCCAGTTCTTCCAAACTGCGGTAGACATCATCCTCATTTTCGGTGGTCTCCTCTGAAGGGAAGGGCCTGGAGGAAAGAGGACAAGTGAGTCAGTCGCATCAGTATGGGGTGGGTGGGCTTCATTTGGCAGATTATGTCCCTGGCCTTTTCGGTTTTCACCCTCGGTGCACTGCCCTCTTTCGCTGTGAGATGGGCAGTTACATGCACGGTTCAACCAACCAACCAAACAGCCAGCCAACCAGCCAACCAGCCAACCAACCAACCAACCAACCAACCAACCAACCAACCAAGGTCCCTGCAAAGAGACTCCTCTGATGGAGAAAGGCATCAACCCTCCCTCCCCTCCAGAAATGATGGCACAAGTGCTCAAGATGCCTCTGGATGTAGGTTCCGCTTCTCTTCTGTTCATGCAAAGACACACTTCCATGCCAAGGAGCACAAACAAGAATGCAGAAAGGCAGATTCGACTGGAAGCTTCGCGACGAGACAGACTGGAAATAGCGGGCTCCGATGAGCTCCACGAAAATCCAGTCTGACAAACCGTTATCGGGGGGGTCTTCGGACCGGAACCGTCCTGTAGGGACGGTGAAGAAGGAGAGGCGTCTCGGATGACCAAGAGGAGCAGGCAAGTTCCTCGATCGGTCAGAGATAGCTCTTCGGACCAGCGGCGGGGGCAGGGGCCATTTTCAAATGACCGCTACAAAGCTGGGGCAACCGGACTAAGTTTATGTGCAGGAGCGGTGTTTGGACGGAGTGCTGAAACCGGGTGAGAGAGTGGCCAACTCACAGGTAAAAGGCAACTTTGAATTTGGATTTTAAAAGAATTTCCCGAGCGGAAAATAGCTGCGAATTGGCATTCGGGAACTGCATAGAGGAAAGAAAGAAAGTGGAGGCTAAACTACTAAAGCCCAAGGAGATTATTTTTGTTATAATTGCAAATGGAGAAACATAAAATAATAAAAGGAAGAAATCTGGGAGAAAGCATTTTTTGTGTGTGTGTGGATTTAAAGGGTTTTTTTTTTTTTGACAGCTTTGACAACCAGCTGGTTTGAGTGTATTGTGGAGAGAGAGCCATCTGCTGGAGAGAAGAAAATATTGCAACACTTTGTGGAAACTAAGAGAGAAAGTGCAGCTGTGGAATTTGACCTTGACTGTAAGAAGATAACTCGGAAACTCTGAGAACTTTTAAGGAGTGTTTGTTTTGCCTATATTGTTTCGCTTTGTTTTTCTATGGCTGTGGAAGACAATAAATTTTGGAATTGGACTGGATTGGATTAATATTTGAATTGGATACATTAGAAGTTGAAAATAAAAAGAGACTATATGGACCTTAAGTTCTAATTAAATGTGATATAATATAAAAAGCTTAATAGAATAGAATAGAATTCTTTATTGGCCAAGTGTGATTGGACACACAAGGAATTTGTCTTTGGTGCATATGCTCTCAGTGTACATAAAAGAAAGGATACATTTGTCAAGAATCATGAGGTACAACACAGTGATTGTCATAGGGTACAAATAAGCAATCAGGAAACAATATTAATATAAATCGTAAGGATACAAGCAACAAGTTACAGTCCTACAGGCATAAGTAATAGAATAGAATTCTTTATTGGCCAAGTGTGATTGGACACACAAGGAATTTGTCTTTGGTGCATATGCTCTCAGTGTACATAAAAGAAAGGATACATTTGTCAAGAATCATGAGGTACAACACAGTGATTGTCATAGGGTACAAATAAGCAATCAGGAAACAATCAATATTAATATAAATCGTAAGGATACAAGCAGCAAGTTACAGTCATAAGTGGGAGGAGATGGGTGACAGGAACGATGAGAAGACTAATAGTAATAGTAATGCAGCCTTGGTTAGAGATGTAAAATTT
>QLTV01003480.1:222836-236882 GCA_003457575.1 Thermophis baileyi
AGAGCAAGAAATAGGAGAGAAGGTGGTAAAAGGGAATACAAATGAGGAACAAGAAAACAACATTAAAGAAGAAGGGACTGAAAGCAAAAAACAGTTTGATGATTTCACTGGGATTTACAGTGGCACGAAAAGAGTTGATAGAGGGGAGCGTCCCTCAAAAAAGAATCAATCAAAGGGTAAAGAGGGAAATAGTGGGAAGAGACTAGGGAAAATTGGGAGGAGAACCACTCGAACAATATATTCAAAAGAGAGAAAAAGGACTCAGGAGAAAAGATATAAGATACATTAAAAAAAAGAAAGAAGTAGTAGTAGTTAAGGGAATGGGATAAAAGGAGAAAATTAATAAGAAGTGGAATTTTTGAGAGACCAAAAGAAAATGGTTAAAAGGGAGAAGGTTAGTGGAAAGGAGGAAGGAAAATAGGGTTCATATTAGTAGTTTTAAGGAAAATGTATTAATATTATTAATTGTGGATACTTAATTAAGTTAAAGGGTTTTTATGTTAGATTTGAATATGATCATGTATACTGTTTATGGCAAAACAGATCAGCAGTAAAAGTGGGATGGGAAATCTGAAATATTATTAATTGTGGAAGTTAATCAAGTTAAAAGGTTTTTATGTAAGATCGGAAGATGATGATAAAGATTGTTGATAGTAAAATAGACAGCAGATGGAATGTGAAAGGGTAATTTGGTTTAATTTTAAAGACAATTTAAATTAAATTAAGCTACATGATGATGTATATTGTTTATGGCAAAACAGATCAGCAGGAAAAGCGGGATGGGATTAGGAATATAGGGCGATTAGTAATATTGCTTATGTATTAAGAAGAAAATAAGATAAGGAAATATGTAAAGAGAATATTATGGCTGAAATTGAAAACAGAGAGATGATGTAAAATGGATTATGTATATGAAAAGATATGTAAGATTGATCCGGACAACCACTTTGTTCATAAAATATGTATGTTTGGGCGGGGGGGGGGGATAAAAATTGATTTAAAAAAAAAAGAATGCAGAAAGGCACAGGTCCTTTCCTAGCTTCCAACAACAAGCAGCTCTTCCCTGCTTCTTGCTGGACACCCAAACCTTCCCTCAGGGAGAGCGTGGACTGAAGGCTGGGCAGCTGCTGCTTTGCTTGGGTCCTGGACGGAGCAGAGCCGGACTCCTGGGCCTCAAGGGGTCTTTGGAGAGTCCTGGCCTCTGAAGAATCCTGAGTGGCCAGTATCCTGAGCTCTGCAGATGCTTCACCCTCATCCAGCTTTTGGCTGACAGGGCAGAAGACGTCGCTCAGCGCTATTCACCTCTTTCTCGTGGATATGGATGACAAACAGGGTGGTTGGGTCCCTCTCTCAATGCCTGGTCCTGAAGACCACGTCTGGTAGGGATGACTGTATCCCGGCAACCTTTGCTGGGAAGCCCCTCACCCTCTTGCTCTGGGCCAGTCCAGCTGCAGCAGAGGCCACCCATTGTTCCCTCCAGTGGATAGCAAGATGGATCAAGCCACCCAGGCCTTCGGCTTGGTGGGCAGCAATCCTGACTCTGTTGCGGACAGACTTTGTGGCTTCAGTCCCCTTCTGCAAGAAGACTCTGAGTCCTACTGAAGCACCTGCTGACTTTCAGGTAGAGCTCCGAAGCAGCCAAGGNCCCCTCCCCTCCCCGCCCCACACAACCAACCTGCTGTTCTTGCAAGTGCCAGCAAGTGCCTGCCTCTCTGAGCGGCTGGTCCTTAAGATCATTGCTAGGCCAAACTACGCTGGATTTAAAAAACAGCCACTCGGCTCCAATAGAAGTCCAACCCATAGTACCAAACCTCCTAATTTGTAAAAAAAAAAACAACCCAAAACCTTTGGGTCAACCCAAGAGCTGAGTCATCTGCCCTTGCTCTGCCTTCCACAGAGTTTCATTGTGCCACTTAAAGACATGCCTTCGGGGGCGGGGAGCAGTTACGGCTGTTGTTGCTGATCCCACTCCCCAGATTCACCCTTGTCCCCACCTGCCTCTTCTCTGAGAACCCAACCTTCCTCCTGTCTCCCTATGTGCATGTAGGCCTCAACGACTGGGGAGCTTCAGGCTTGGCCCCAAGGGACTCCTTCCATGGGCTTTCCTAAAGGGAGGGGCACACCCTCTGGGCATCCTTGAAGGAGCAGGGGCTCCTGGGGAGTCTTCCTCAGGGCGGCTCCTGGAGAAGACCCCTGCCCAGAAACAGCCAAGGAGCAGCTTCCGGGACAGAAACCAGGCAGGGCAATTCAGGAGACAAGACTGGCAGAGAGAGGAGGAGGAGTCAAGAGAGCAATCAGCTTAGTCTCTACGCAGTCACAAGAGAACAAAGCCCACCACTCCTTTGAATACTTTGAACCTTATCTAATTTGACCGTTAGTTTAGGAAGATTCCTTTGCATAGACTGAGCAACAAACCAGTAATTTTGAACCCTGGGTCTGTGACCGACAACTGACCTGCTAAGGGACTGAGGCAGTGGTGAAATCCAAATTTTTTTTACTACCGGTTCTGTGGGCGTGGCTTGGTGGGTGTGGTGTGGCTTGGTGGGCGTGGCAGGGGAAGGATACTGCAAAATCCCCATTCCCACCCCACTCTGGGGCCAGCCAGAGGTGGTATTTGCCAGTTCTCCAAACTACTCAAAATTTCCGCTACCGGTTCCGAACTACTCAAAATTTCCGCTACCGGTTCGTAGAACCTGTCAGAACCTGCTGGATTTCACCCCTGGTCTGAGGTTAGAAATGGATGTTGGGCTGATCTACGAAACTTAACATATTGTCTGTAGGGAACATAACTTTATGTAAATGAAGACTCAATCATCCAGGCCAAAAGTATCTAAAAAGGTTAAATCATGGCAATTGGACCCACATTTATTAATGTTTCATTTGGCCTGGATGATTGAGTCTTGGTTTACATGTTGCTTTTCATTTTGGGGAGAAACTCCCCGCAGTCTGTATGGCAAGTCGTTCACTCCAATGACTCTGTGCCTACCCAAAATTTGACTGAAGAAGTTACTTGGATGAGTAACGAAACGTCTCAGTTTTAAGAAACTTTGGTCCACGATTTAACCTTTTTAGAAACATAACCTTATATTCTTTCCACCTCTATTGCAAGAGCAGACTTGACTCATAGAGTTGGAAGGGATCCGGGAGGCCCCCCAGTCCACCTGGGCAGGAATCCTCAGGCCGCCCCCACCAATGAGGGAGCCCCACCACCCCAGGAGCCAGCTGGGGCCCCTCCCCGGGTAAGGCATCCACCCGACAGGTTTTTGTTCTCCTCTCAGGCACTACAGAGAATGACCCACCCCCTCTTCAAGGACCAGAAGACACAACCACACCTGCCTTCAGCCTTTCCGCCTTTGGGCTCCACACACACACACACACACACACCCACACTCCCCATTCTTCAGTTCCTTTCATGCTCCCTTACGATAAACGCCTCCTTAGAGGCAGCCAACCAAGTCCCTTTCCAGGAAGTCTCTGTGCTGCTTCCCCGTTGCAGATGCCTGGCCGCTTGGGAGGCATTTCTTTTTCTTTCTCACCTTTTCCCCATCAAGATGTTTGCATTTCTGCAGCCCCTGAGATTTCTCTAAGCAAGTCTTCCTCCCAGTTCTCAGCCGCCTCGTTCAGACGTTGGCCCTGCCTACACTCACAATTCACTGCTAGAAGTGAATCTATGCCGAGTCTTGCAAAGTTGCACCCTCAGGACTGTCAGCTGCCCAAAAAAGCAGACAAGCCCTTAGAAGGGAGCAAAGGTGTTAATCTGTTAAATAACCTGAGTGCTCTGGGCCACCTCGTGAACATCTGGGCACATCTGGGCATTTGCAGACCAGATATCCCAAACAGAGCATGACAGAGAAACCACGTCAATAGATGGGAGTTGTGGGTTAAGGAAGTCATAGATCACCAAGAAATTGAGGCATACAATGGAACATTGATTTTGTAACATCTGTTTAAATGAAATATCGTTTCCTTGCATTAACTGAATTATAAATAATGACATGTTAATGATTTTATTATCCCGAATCCTGATCCATGCAGGACAAGGGCCTCTTCACTGAAGGAATGGCCTGTAATTTTCCATAGTGGTCCAGCACGGGCTGGGTCATAAATGTTTTTTTATCTCCTGTATAGGGCTGTGATGGAGGGGGGGTGGACGGACCAAAATCACCCCCGGCCTCAGGAAGGACAGGAGCCTTGGTCTCCCTGCTCCTAAGTCCAGCAGCTTCACCATTCATGATTTTCACGCTTGGATAATTCAACGGTTACACATTTTGAAGGAGATGCTTGCAATCCTCAAATAAGCCTCCATTTAAAGCAAAGCATTAATTTATTTGTTGCAAAAAAAAGTAGCTTTTCATTAAAAAGGAATCTCAAAGTGGAATAAGAGGATGGTGTTCTACCTGATGCCCTTGTTCTGAGCAATGCTGTGGTGAGAAAGTCTGGAAACCGCTGAGATGACCTGATTGAAAAAAGAGAAAAAAAGAGAAAGTTCAAGGTCAGAATTTACAACCTGCTCTTTATCAAAAGACACCTGAGGTGAGGCCTGAGACGATTCGTTTCACCTGCAAAGGACGTGACCACCGTCTCTTGCTCGGATGGCCTTCTGGCCTGAGCCTACATGACCAAGACAGTGGCAGCCTCCAGCCCCAGTTAACATGCAGCAGATGTCTGGCTAAAAAGTGGCATTGAACTTGGACTACAATCCCCATCATTAGCATCACTCAGAGAACCATGGCTTGCCTCACCACAGAAGTTGGTTGGTCTTTTAATGACCCCGTAATGCCTTGCATCGGGGTGGAGTCGGAGCAACTGAATAGAGCTGAGTGTTCACTGGCCAGATGCCCTTCCTGTCGCCAACGCGGAGTTCGCAGCTGATATTTATCCATTGTGCCCAGAGAGAGAAATATCTGCCGCTACCTGGGATCGAACTCACAGCCTCCTGACTGTGAGGTGAGAGCACCACCTCTAGGTCACTGCACAGAAGTTGGTTGGTAATGCCCCCAAACTAGCTACAGGCTGCAGGGCTACAGGCCAACGTATGTGAGCACCTGGCCATTCAGCCCAAGAAAGGATCTCTGTAGAAACTCTGAAAACCCAAGATGGAACTGGACACGGATGGCCTAGAGCTGCGCTTCTCAACCTTGGAGATTGGACACCAATTCTCATAATTCCCAGGAATGCTAGCTGGGGGACTCTGGGAGCTGAAGTCCAGCTGAGACACATTCCTCTAACCTTCAGCCAGGATTTAGCCAGGATTTGTCATCATGGCCTTCTGTTCACATCTGGAAGGCATCACCAGAGTCCTTATAAGTCTTCCTCCTGCTTTTTCTCCATTTCCCAAAGGGGGGGGGGCTCCAAACTCCCTTCCAGAGACAGAAAAATGCCAACAGAGAAGCCCACCTGGTTGGGCAGGTCTCCCTCCAAGAGGGTAGGAGAAGAGAGGAGGAGCAAGGGGGGCTGCTCCCCCCTTTCCTCCCCTCACCCTGGCTGGGTTATGTGTCCTACAGCTCTGGGCTCAGATGACCCTGATCCTGGATGGTGGGGGGGGGGGAGCACCTTGTTTCCTTTAAGGAAATCAAACTGCCCGGACCTCAAGGGGTGGCACAACTCTCACCCGCTCCAGCCCCCCTCCCCAGGTGAAAGGGGGAGTTGCTGGGAGAGGTTCAACCAGAGGGATGGATGAGATGGGCAGAAGGAATAACTGTGGACATTGAGGCCCAGAATAATGGGGGAGGGGGAGAGCAGGCATATTGTTAAAGCATTGGAGGGGAGAATCTAGTTTCCTACTCAAAAGAGTTTCCATTCATTCAGGAAGGAAGGAAGGAAGAAAAGAAGGAAGGGAGGGAGGGAGAGAAGGAGAGAGGAATGGGGGGAGGGGAGGGGGGGAAGGAAGGAAGGAAGGGGAAGAGGGAGGAGAAAAAGCAAAAAACAAGGGAGGACGGAAGGAAGAAAGGAAGGAAGGAAGGAAGGAAGGAAGGAAGGAAGGAAGGAAGGAAGGAAAGGATTTCAAAGCTAGGCTGCCTCTATGGGATCCGTGAGGAAATGCCGGGGAGCTTTCCCCCTCCCCACACACAGGGAGAGAATTACGCTAATATTCAGAGGCTGATCCGCATTTGGCACCCGGCCATTGAAGCCACTTCCTGCCTGGCAGCTTCTCAGGGCAGCTGGAGGCCTGGGCATGCATGGCTGGTCAAGCTCAGCGCACAGCAGCTGCCACCAAGGCTCCTCCGAGTTAATAGAGCCAGAAAAGCGTGTGAGAAAAAGAAAAGTGCACATGAAAGAGTCCAAGGCTGTGGCTTGGCCCGAGGGGGATCCCGGTGGAGCCCCATTCAGAGCCAAAGAGCAGCTCCCGTTGGGGGTCACCATCCCTGAGCCATCTAGCCAGTGTATCAAGGAAAGTGCCTCATACACAGAGAGTGAAAACGGCGGCATTTTTGTTCTCAACCTTTTCAAAGTCCCTAACAACTTCCAGAAAGAAAATGAGGGCTGCTCTTGGGCCATGAGACCATTAAGTGGCCAGTGAACAAGGCCACCTGCAGAAGAGGTGTCCCGCTTCTCCTGGGCTCCACTGGGCCTCCTGTCTGCTGGCATTTGCTGGCCGAGCCCTTAGATATGTTGCCCATCCTGGTCCCTCTAACTCCCCCCCCCCAAGTTCTTCCTCTAGTGGCTTCTGCAGAAGGATCCCTAAAGTCAGAATCCCCCCTCTGGGGTTTGGGAGCAGCAGGTCAGAGGAGATCCAGGAAGGAAGGAAGGAAGGAAGGAAGGAAGGAAGGAAGGAAGGAAGGAAGGAAGGAAGGAAGGAAGGAAGGAAGGAAGGAAGAAAGGAAGGACCCCCTTGAGAGCAAAGGATGCATCTGTGCCCCCCCCCCAAAACGGGTGCAAGAGGCAGGGCCATCTTAACAGCATTATGGGCCGCGGGCAAAGCAGTGTACTGGGGCCCCTACGACAACTACTCACAGGAATAAAAATGTAAATGGTCGATAAAATTAAACATATATTTATTTTATTGGCACTTTCAACAAAATCGGTGCTGAAACATTAAAAACATGCTGTGCAGCAACAACTAATCAACATGATAAACATTTGAGCAATACACGAGGCTTGAAAAACACAATAATACTCAGCCATACAGTTAGCAATAGCAATAGCACTTAGACTTATATACCGCTTCATAGTGCTTTACAGCCCTCTCTAAGCGGTTCACAGAGTCAGCATATTGCCCCCAACAATCTGGGTCCTCATTTTACCCACCTCGGAAGGATGGAAGGCCGAGTCAACCTTGAGCCGGTGAGATTTGAACTGCCGAACTGCAGCTAGCAGTCAGCTGAAGTAGCCTGCAGTGCTGCACTCTAACCACTGCGCCACCTCGGCTCTATAGTTGCTGTATTTTTATGATACAAGGTGCATTGAAGGGTTAACATACACAGATTAGTATGGGGCCCCTATGCTCGTGGGGCCCACGGGCAAGTGCCCATCAGGCCCATGCGTTAAGACAGCCCTGGCAAGAGGAGTCGGGATCCTCCGCGCAGCCACCCCTCAGGATAGCCTTGTTGGCTGTCTTGAGAATCCATCCCTGGGGAGGAAAACTGCTGCCCCCCCCCTGGTTACTTGGGAGTCTAACTGGGGGGCCTCTGCAGGAACCTCCCCTTACCAGGCTCTTCCTATTTCACTTTCATCTCCACAAAGATTTTTCAAAGCGGGGGGGAGGGGTTAATTCTCTGATGGGAATCATTTTTAAACGTACAACACAGACTTTTGGGTCAGACAGGCATCTCCGGAATATTACTGATGCATTAATAAAATGGCTGCTGATGCAGGCATGGCCGCTAACAAAACACCCATTTTCCAGAAGACAAACTGCCGTCCCTCAGGGAGCCTTTCTGCAGCTCCCCTCCCCCTCCCCCTCCAAAGTATGGTACTAGAGGCTGTTGCTGTGATTCCAGTATGCTGGTTTCTAGGTCATTTTTAACATTAAATCAAAATAAAATTGATAGGACTGCAGGCCCCAAATTGTCCACGCCTGCTTCAAATATTTAACACTGATTACAAAAACTGAATTTTGTTTCCTATCCTGAAAAGTTTGTAGCAGCAGATACATGGGAGGGATGATATTTTATTTGTTTATTTGAATTTATTTGAATTCATATGATGAACGGTTGCAGGAACTGGGCATGGCTAGTCTAGTGAAGAGAAGGACCAGGGGAGACAGGATAGCAATCTTCCAGTATTTGAGGGGCTGCCACAGAGAGAAGGGGGTCAAGCTATTTTCTAAAGGCCAGACAAGGAACAATGGATGGAAACTGATCAAGGAAAGATTCAACCTGGAAATAAGGAGGAATTTTCTGACAGTGAGAACAATCAACCAATGGAACAGAAGTTGCCTTCAGACGTTGTGGGAGCTTCATCACTGGAGGCTTTCAAGAAGAGACTGGGCTGCCATCTGTCAGAAATGGTGGAGGGTCTCCTGCTCGGGCGGGAGGTTGGATTAGATGACCTACAAGGTCCCTTCCAACTCTGTAAATCTGTATCTATTTATTAGCCATTCATCTCTAATGGAGTCTGGACAGTGACATGGGTTTGTATGACTCTAGACCAGCAATGCAGAAGGTCAGGCAGACCCTGGAAACCATGAAGGGCTGAAAACCCTTAATCGAAGGGTCTTAGAGGGTCCGAGGGGGCAAAGAATCCCCGAGTCAGTCCTGACACTGCAGGAGAGTTTTTAGAGACGGGCAAGACAGATGGCAAAACCGATGTCTTGGGAATAAGGGAAATATACTGGCTAGCACCCAGCGATCTGATATGATCAATGGAAGAATATAAGAATAATAGTAACGTATTTGATGAGAGCCAATTTAGTCTAATGGTTAAGGCACCAAGCTGGAAACCAGGAGACTGTGAATTCTAGTCCCGCCTTGGCATGACAGCTGGGTGACTTTGGGTCAGTTGCTCTCTCTCTTAGCCCAGAATGTCAAACTCAGGCGACAAAGAGGTCAGTCAATTTCTGACGCAACCAATTGAACATTTGGTTGATCTGGAAAAAAAAGCTGAGCCTGAACTTGAGGGAAAACAGTCGGAAGAAAAAAATTGTAAGGGAGCAAACTGTAAGAAAATAATCAATAAGAAAAGCCATCCATGAAGGTGATCACATCACGTTGTCATAGGACCCTGTCTAGGTGATGAAGCCTGGGTATCACCGGCAGGTATGTTACAATGCATTTTCAGAAATCAAATATATCTTTGGACATGCCCAAAGGCAAAAAAAAATATTGGACAAAAATACATAAATGGCTGGGAAAAATGGTAAAAGAATATATAGATTTAAAACCAGAAATATTTTTGTTGGGCATTTTGCCGGAAAAATACAATAAAGGGAATACATACTTAATTTTACATGTGTTAACAGCAGCTAGAATTGTGTTTGCACAACAATGGAAAAGTGAAGAGATCCCCACAGAGGAAAATGTAATAAAAAATATTAGAATGCGCAGAAATGGATAGATTAACACTTAAAGAGAAGGAAGATACTGAATACTTTTTAACATGGGACTTATTTTATCAATGGCTAACTACCGTAGTAGAAACAGAAGTTAGAAATTTGGAAGCATAAGAGAATGGTTAATTACATAAGGAAGGTTTATTAAAATGGATAAACAAATATTATTATTAAGTGATCAATATTACTGCTATGAATATTATTGTTATCATTATGATTGCTATTTCTAAAAATTAATTGTACTCAGACAACGCACTGTTTATATAAAAATGGAACTTTTTATATCAAATAAAAACTGTTTAAAACATGGGGGGGAAAGAAATCAAATATATTTTTACTGATATAAATGAAATAGTATATTGGGGATAAAGACAAACTCGTGAGCTTGGTTTCTAGGTTCTCTTGGTTCTTCTAGGTTCTAGCCACAATCCTGAGATAGCCAACCTAAGATTCAGTTAAGACACCAAACAGAAACCCCAGAACCAATAGGAACAAGCTACAGGATCCAAAAGTGATCACAGAAGGAAAACCAAACCAGTGGAGTAAAATTTTAACAAAAATGATATGAATGAAAGCCAGAAAATGGTTAATGAATCACTGATACAAGTTACCAGCAGAAAAAAACTCAAACTGAAATCGATGCAAGACGAAGTTTTAGAGCTAGTACAGCCCTTTTTGTCGCCAAGTGCCGAAAGCGCAAGCGCGCGCACCCGTAATGCAATGTGCACACGACCCATCCGCGCCCCCCGACCCCCCATGCATGTGCGTGCGACCCCCACATGCACCCTGCGCATGCGCGTGCCCATGCACATGTGCAGGCAACCCCTCTGCAGGCACCCCGCCCCTGCGCATGTGCGCATGACCCACATGCCCCTGAGCGCGCGACCCCCCCGCGTGCACCCCATGCATACGCATGTGAACCCCCGTGTGCGCCTTGGCCCCCCGTGCATGCCAGGGGTGGGTTCTAACTTACCTCGTGGCCGGTTCGCTACCTCCTGCGCCTCGTGGGCGCACGTGCGCTTTGCGCGCGCATGCGCAGTGCTGAAAAATCCCAAAAAAATTCCAAAAAAAAAGCCAAAAGCAAGATGGCGACGCATGCGCAGTGCCGGAAACGCATGCGCAGTGCCGGAAACTCGGCTTCTGTGCATGCGTAGAAGAAAAAAAAAATTCAAAAAAAAATTCAAAACCTTTTTTTTAAAAAAAGATGGCAGCACCCATGGACTGGCACCGACCGAACCGGATCCGTGATGTCACTGTGATGTCACCAGCGGGTTGCTACCGGTTCGGGCGAACCGGTCCAAAAACGGGAGGAACCCATCTCTGGTGCATGCGCAGCAGCGACCCGAAAACCAGCTGGCCAGTGGGAAGCACGCGCGCATGTGCGTTGGAGCTGAGCTGGGGCGACGGCTCGCGTGCCTGCAGAGAGGGCTCTGCGTGCCACCTGTGGCATGCGTGCCATAGGTTCGCCATCACGGAGCTAGTAGAAAAACACAGTGAAATGAAAACCATAAATAAGCAAAACTTTAACGTGCATCAAGCAATGGCATCTCTGCAGAATCATTAAAACTAATGGACAAAACTGGCATTGAACAAACATTGTCCAGTATAATCTATAATGCAAGAATTATTCCAAATGTTGGGCTGACATCAATTATTACCACATAGAAGAGACTGGACAGACACTTGTCTGAGATGGTATAGGTTCTCCTGCTTGAGCAGGGGGCTGGACTAGAAGACCTCCAAGGTCCCTTCCAGCTCCTGGTCTGTTCTGTTCTACTCTATATCCCTACTCTACTCTACTCTACTCTTCTACTCTACTCTACTCTACTCTACTCTACTCTACTCTACTCTACTCTACTCTACTCTACTCTACTCTTCTACTCTACTCTACTCTACTCTACTCTACTCTACTCTCTAAAACTAAAGCAAAAAGTGCATTGAATAACTTCCAATAAATCTTAAAATAGTATCCAGAAAGACAAGTCAGGAATGTGAAGCTGTTTTGAATCTAATTTGGATTCAGATATTAGAGTTGCTCTTTTTCATATCCCAAATCTGAGGGGATTGAGATGAGGGAGGTGGACATTTATCCACGTTTAGGAAAAGCACTTGATCCAGGAAGCTTTGCAAGGATGCTCTATATCAGTGATGGTTAACCTTTTCGGCACAGAGTGCCGAAACTGGAGCGCGCGCAGTGCCCAGCTGCTCTTCCGCGCATGCGTGCCGTCAGCTGGCGTACCGGAACCCGAAAGAGCAGCTGGCAACGGCGTGCGTGCCCACAGAGAGGCCTCTGCGTGCCACCTCTGGCACGCGTGCCATAGGTTTGCCATCATGGCTCTATATTGAAGACTGTTCAGTTGGAGAACAGAGACACATCGTGTTTATGAATTTATACTGAAGCAAACAGCAGCATGTTAAAGGAGGAGGAGGAAAAACGACAAAATCATTTCTGACATTATGACGAATGCAACAAGGCGGCGTATTCACAATAATATATATTCTGAAACCATTACAAAATTTTTCAAAATATATGGAAACTTCTTTGCCGTCATGTTTCATTGGGACTTTGCTGGTGGATCCTTTGCTCTCACGTCTTGCCAGATCTTTGCAAGGAGCAGAAGAAGAAGAAGGGACAAAGGCCCCAGGGACAATCAGGAGACCAGAAGGCTTTGAAATGCAGATTTACACAGGATGACTTAAAATACCCTGGGCTGACTGTGCAGAAAATGACAACGCCCGTCAAGGAACAGGCAAAGTATATGACATGGGGAATACTTCAAGAAAACGAAATTGGAAAATTAGAATAAGTTGTAAATAATGGGAAATATTAAGAACTTCAAAAGACTTACATAAAGAAGGGTCCAAGGGCAACAGTGTGAGAAGAAGACAGATGTATTGGCTGAAAAATACATAGATGCTGGCAAATATACAAAGGGAGGAGGAGGAGGAGGAGGAGGAGGAGGAGGAGGAGGAGGAGGAGGAGGACTATGTAGTCCTTGCTGCTCTCTGATCTTGGTTGTATTCTTGCAGACATTTCATTACCCAACTAGAGAACATCATCAATGCTAGAAGGGAATGGGTTGTGGAGAGGAGGAGGAGGAGGATGCCCAGAGCACCGCCACCACCCTACGCACAACACAACCATTAATAATCGCAAGGCTTTACAAGAGATATTGAAAGAGGATGTGTTTCTGCTTTGTATTTCCCATGCAGTCAGAGATTATCTTGGGTCAACCCCCAAACCTTGTGCCCTTGTCAAGCCAAGAGTGCTTGGCCGCCCTAAGCCAAGGCAAGACTGAGGGACAATCGGGTTGCCCCCCCCTCCACTGCCAGGCTGTGGCATCAGCAGGAAAGCGGTGCTGTTGGTCATGGATGGTGTTGGGCACCTGGCCTGGTCCTGCTTATCACCGGGGACCTTGTGTGAGCCAGGAAGGAGGGCCCTTTGAAGGCTGGGGCTGGGGGGGGCAGCTAGGAAGGCGATCTGAACTGAAGAAGCCGGGGAAGATGAGCTGAAGGTGCCCTCACCCACCTGGGTTATTCCTCTGCTCTTCTGGGCCTCCCACAGAACCGGAAGATACGGGCACTTCCTTCGCTTCTGAGCACAGCAAGAAGAAAAACTACAAAACTCTCCCATGACATGGTATCATTAAATTATTAGTATTTAATAAATGAATAATAGGACATCCTTTGCACGGTCTAAGCAATCTTCCAGAAGAGCTTCCTACAGATGACAGAAAAGACAGGCTCTTTGGGCCACTGCATAATTCAGGAAGACACGTCCTTCTAACCTTGCCTATCAATGTCTCGGCAACCAGAAAAGCATCCCACTGTCTTGTCAGGTTGCAAACTACTGGTACATCTTCACAAACCCCTAAGTCTCCTCCAACAACAGAGTCAAAACGTGAAACAACCCAAAGGAAACCACACACAGCCCCAAGGTTGGCTTTTGAGCACCCTTAGGGAACCACCCGTCTCTTCCAAAAAGGATGCGCTAAGGTAGTCGTCGTTCTAAGAGGACTTCCAAAGAGAAGCAGCTCTGGCTCCTTCCTTTGCTGCCCCTCTTCTTCTTCCTCCACGCGGCAACCCCAGGGGTCCACTCCAGCTACAGATGTTTATTTATTATTTTTCAAAATTTGTATGCCGCCCAACTCCCGAAGGACTCTGGGCAGCTCACAGTATATATATAAAAAAGACAACAATAGAAAAAAAAACCAATTTAAAAATACATAAATATTAAAATAAAGCATTCACACAACCATACATGGGCCAATCAGACAACTATTGGCCCCAGGCCTGCCGGAAAAGCCAGGTCTTAACGGCTTTACGGAAGGCCAGTAAGGTGGGGGTAGTACGGATCTCGGGGGGAAGTTGGTTCCACAGAGTTGGAGCGGCTACAGAGAAGGCCCTCCCCCACGGGCCCGCCAGCCGACACTGTCTGGCTGATGGGACCTGAAGAAGGCCAGCCCTGTGCGAACTCACTGGTCGTTGGGAGGAATGTGGCAGAAGGCGGTCACGCAGATAAACTGGTCCTGAGCCATGTAGGGCTTTAGGGCTTT
>QLTV01003480.1:239297-257401 GCA_003457575.1 Thermophis baileyi
GATAGCTAGCTAGTGGATAGATAGATAGATAGATAGATAGATAGATGGATGGGTGGATGGGTGGATGGATGGATGGATGGATGATAGGTGGGAGGGAGGGAGGGAGGGAGGGAGACTGGCTTGCCTGCAGAACACTTTCTGGATGGAAGCATCTCTTCTGTTGTGCAAGGAGAAAACAGAGGCAGAACCGGAGTGCATTTCCGGACCACCTGGGATGGGCAAATCTTTTCCTGCTTCTTCACCAGCAGGCCTGTGACTGGCACAGGCCGCTGGCAGATTGCCAATTGTGCAAGGGTGTGACCGTCTGGTGCATTTCTACGTTTGGTCCTCTGCACTCCGGCTTTATTGCTTCTTGATCTCCACATTACAATAACCAAAACCTGACGTAATTCCTTCCAGATTAAAGAAGCAGAGTCTCTCCAGTGGCAAGTGTGATTTTAAACCATCCCAGACTTACTAACATCTGCTTTTCTCTCTCTGTTCTGTCTCATCTCTTGCCTTTTCTTTTTTTTTAAGCCTTAGATTTATCTCTCACTTTTCCTCCAGGCAGACAAACCAGTGAACCTGACCCTGGCAACTGGTATTTATTTGACTGCACCCATTTAGAATTTTTTATCACTGCGCATCACCTTCTGGAGATATCCCCTGTCTAATGTGTAAGCACCACCCAGCTGAGAAGGAACGGGAGCAGGACAGGATCCCTTCTTCCTGGATCTGCCTCAAGCAGGCCACACCGGGGGCCCCCCACCATGTCTGGCCTCTAACAGGCGATTTGGAAAGGTCGGCCAAGACTAAGAAGATTTTCAGGGAACCAAAGACCCCGGGATTTTGATGGGCCTGGTGGCTGCAGTTCAAAGGGCAGAAGAATCTGCTGGAAACTGGGTTTACTTGGGCCATCTTGAGAGAGGCCCCCAGGGGCCACCACTTGACCAGCTTTGGATCCCAAATCCCCATCCTTTCACGGAGTCAGCGATGCGTCACTAATGGTGCTTAAAGGTGGCTCTTTTGAAGTACCTGCAATGCTCACCTTGGCCTTGGCTTTGGCCCATTTTAAAGGCCAAGAATGTTGCGCCCCCCCCCCCCATATGTGAACTGACATGGGGTGTGGACATTCTTGCAAACGTTTTATTACCCAAACTAGGTAACATCATCAGTGTTAGTAAAGAGTGGAGTTTGCTCTCAGTTTATATTCTAGTGACATCAGACCAATAATCAAGAAGTAAACAATAGCAATAGCAATAACACTTAGACTTATATACCGCTTTATAGTGCTTTAAAGCCCTCTCTAAGCGGTTTACAGAGTCAGCCTCTTGCCCTCAACAATCTGGGTCCTCATTTTACCCACCTCAGAAGGATGGAAGGCTGAGTCAACCTTGAGCCAGGTGAGAATCGAACTGCTGGCAGTCGGCAGAGTCAGCCTGCAATACTGCATTCTAACCACTGCACCACCACAGCTCTCTAAATTACAATGCCCCAAATTAAGAAACTGCCAAACAAGCTAATAGTAAACAACCCAACCAAAGAACCTCCAAGGCCATTTCTACAATACTGACAGGGCAAGTCACTAGAACATCAACTGAGAGCAAACCACTCCTTACCAATACTGATGGTGTTAGGGGTCCTTGGTGCTCTCTGAGCTTGCTTGTTTTCTTGCAGATGTTTCATTACCCAAACTAGGTAACATCATCAGTGCTAGTAACGAGTGCTGTTTGCTGTCAGTTTATATTCCAGAATATAATTTGCTGTCAGTTTATATTCCAGAATATAAACTGACAGCAAACAGCACTCCTTACTAGCACTGATGTGGCATAAAAGCATCTAAATCAGAATCCCCCAACCTCTCTGGGCCAGCAGGGGGAGGGGGATAATTCCGTGTGAGCAGCAAGTGTGCGTGCAGTTCCATTTGCATGAGTGTGTGCACATGCGCCCGCCACTCACGCAAACGGAGCAATGTGCATGCGCTCACCCACTGCTCACGCAAATGGCAGTGTGCATGCACGCACATGCTCGCCCGCTGTTTCTGCGGACCAGTTGCAAACACTGCGACCCAAAGGTTGGGAACCCCTGATCTAAATAGATAAATAATCTTGACTTCAATAAACGTTTGTCATATGGTCGGTCAGCTGTGGGCCTGATGACAATTAAAGGAGATCCAAAAATTGCCTCAAAAATTGGATGCAAAGGGCTTTCTCAAGAGTTCCTCATAAAATTGCAAGGGGCACTGGGGGGCGGGGACAGAAGGCTCCATCACATGGGACTTCTAACCTTTTTGATAATCTTTTAGATGAGCAAGTGGAAGGAATTTGTGTCAAATTTACAGATGACGTAAAATTAGATGAGGCAGCCTACATTACAGAAAGAAAATTCAAATGATCTTGGAGAAGAGAAATGGCTGAAAGTAACAGAAGGAATCTCCAGAGAGGCAAATGCAACATTCTTAAGTAAGGAAATGAAAATAAAAGTGCACCGATACTGGATGATGGGGGGTAACTGGTAACAATATTTGTAAAACAGAATTTGGAGCTACAGACCGACTGCAGACCGAAGATGAATCAAGATGAATCAATATAAAATGCGGATGTAAAACAGGCAAATTCAATTTTAGGCTGCATGACTGGAAGTACGATGTCCAAATCTCAGAAATGAATTATGATAAGCATTTGTAAGCATCAGGAAGACAACAGATCACGTGACAGAAATCTCATTTCTTCCCTTGACAAGGTGATCCATCTGAGCGATGGATGGAAGAGAGTGTCCACAGCGGCTGTCCCTGGAGGCCTTTAAGAAGAGGCTGGATTGTCCCTCTGGCTTTCCTGCCCCTTGCAGACGGTTGGAGGAGATGATTCCAACTGCAACGTGATTCTGCCTGGTCAGATCCCACACAGACAGTGGCCAGAAGATCACAAGCTCACCAGGTCCCAAGTCTGAATAAGAGGTTGTGCGTCTGATGCCAGCATTTCTCTTCCCACCACAGAGACCAAGAGGAAGGGGGAGGGGCATGGATTTCAAGCAGGATATGCAGCCTTAGGCCAGGGCTGGATGTAGCTCTCATTGGGGGGGAGGTCTCCAGAGCGCCCCCCCCCAAGTAGCCATTTAACCTGTAATAATTATAAGGCTACCGCAGGGGAAATGGAGAAATGAGGGGAACCTGATCCTTGCAACCACTATTTCTGTTGGCTCAAATGGCTTCCCATGCCATGACAGGAGTTTACGTGTCCAGCAAACCACGCGCTGCAACTCAACACCGAGACTCGCTTCGATCCAGCACAACTGCAGCTGCAGCGATAAAAGGGAGCAGCCCCAAACCACGCTGCCCCATGGCCTGCCAGTCATCCACCCCTTTGCCATTTCCCTGAGAACAGAATGGCCAATTTGCAGCAAAGTGGTGAAGGGACCACATCAGGGCAGGGGATGATGGGTTCCAGCACACACACAGCCACACTGCCTTCTGAGCCCCAGCACTTCCCACATTTGGGGGGGGGATGCTAAACTGGGGGAGGTCCTGATGGAAATTGGCACTTGCAGCTCTTAGCAGGAATAAACACATAAACAGCCTAGAGAGGAGCAACGACATCTTCCCTGCCATGTTCTTCCCTCCTTCCCTTTCCTGCAGCCCCCGAGCTGACATTTTCATTCAGCCTCCGGGGACCTTCGGAGCTTCCTCAGCTGCCACCACTCCTAAGCCAGGAGATCTGGAAGCAGCTCAGCCTCGGAGGCATCTCCTCTGAGTCTACAGCCCCACGGAAGCTCCAGCAGCCTCCAGGAGTTGGGTCAAGCTTCCTGCAGCGCTCCCGGTCCAGCCTTGGGGGCAAAGAACAGCTGAAGGTCAGCGAGGGGCAAGAGACTGACTTGCTAAAGGCTCCGTGTGTATGCCAAGGAACAGGGGGAGGGCACCACACTGGAGTAACTCAAGCGCTGCCCCCACCACCCCATGATGACAGCCAGGAACTGCCCAGTCAGTGGACGGCTTTGAAGGTCAGGGAGAGTCTGAACGTCCAGGCAGAGCAGCCTCCCCAATCCAGGCCATGAAGGTCCTCTGGCAGGATGGCCAACCCCATGAGGATCTGAATCACAGCTGGCGGGAATCTAGAGAAACCGTTCCTTCTAGGATTCTCTGAAGCTGAGTCACCCCCACGTTCCCAACACCCAAAGGGCAAAAGTGAGCGGCTGGATCCAGGGAGAGCCTCTTCAATCAAGGACTCACAACGCACAACTTCAAAGCAGGCAGCCACTCAAACCTCGCAGCCCTCTTCCTTCCTCAGAAGTCATAATCTCAAAAGAATCCCAGAGAGCAGCTCTGTCTAATCCCAAACTTGCTCAAGATGATGGAGTCAGTCCAACTCACATCCAGCCTGGAGGGGACTGGAGTTGACCGTCCACCCCAGCAAAATCATCCTGTGCGTCTGCCCATTTCCCCGAAAATGGTCCAAGGAGCAACCCACGATGCAGATCGAGGCTTGGCCACTCCTGCTGCCCTGGTCAGACCTTGGCCAAGTGCCCGGCGGTGGCCCTTTGCTTTTCGCTCCAGACAGGAGTTCAGGCATCCATTTCTCTAAGCAGGAGAAGACTTGGAGCAGCAGGTCCTGGCTGCATTAACATGAGACACAGCTACATTAAAAATAAAGGAAAAATTAGCTGCTGGGCAGAAAAGACCCCAAGAGTCGCTTTTCCAGCAGCCTGGAAAAGATTCCTGAAACGGGAAGGAATCAGCGTAGCCTTGATGAGATGCTGGGACACTCCCCATCCCCTCAGATGCCCCTGGGAGGCCCCCCCCCCGACCCAGCCCCCTCTCAGAAGGAAGCTTTCCAGGACACACAGCCTGCTTTGTGTGGTGTGACATGCCTCCGTGGTAGGAAAGATTCAGATGGAGAGTTCGGGCCTTTTGTGAACAGACGTTTCTTGTTCAGTAGGACAATCCTTCTTCACTTTAACGGCAGGCTTGGATGGATGTGGAGAACAAGCGACATTATCCGCATTATGGGAATGGTGCAGCAGAGCAGCCCAAGAGCTCTGCATGGAGAGCACAGGCCCTGCCTCTGCCTTCAGCTGCTGCTGAGCAGGCCTTGGGGACTGAAAAAATGTCTAAGGACCCAACATCCCACTACAATTGCCACTCTTTGGTGTACTTCCTACCACCACATTGCCCACATGGTGACTGAGCAGGAAATGCACTCCCTCGATCACCCATTGAACAAATACAACCCTTAGGGAGAAATAAGGTTCCTTCATCGAGTGGAAGTGCGAGAAAGTCCCAAGTGGGTCCAATGCTTGCATGCTTTCCGAAAAAACAAGCTATTTATCAGATGACACAATTTCAGAATGACAAGGCATAGGGCAGAATGCCAGCAGCCCAAACAAATTTGGAGGCTCAGTTGGCAGGAGAGCCCTCAAGGTGGTCTACAACCAGAGGTGGGTTGCTTCCGGTTCGGACCGGATCTATAGAACCGGTGGCGGGAATTTCCCCCCGCTTGCCGAACTGGGAGCGATGGCCGGCTGGCCACACTCATAAACCGGGTCTCTCGACGGCGCCATAGGCGCTGCCATTTTGTTTTTTGCTTCTGCGCATGTGCAGAACCTGGGTTTTTGGCACTGCGCATGTGTGTGCACGTGTGTGAAGCACGTGCGTAAAGCGCGCACGACCATACAGCACAGCCGTACAGCACGGCCGTGCAGCACGCAACACATGTGCGCCCACGTGGCGTGGGAGGAAGCGAACTGGCGGCGAGGTAAGTTAGAACCCACCCCTGTCTACAACCCTTTTAAAAGGCCAGAAACACGCTATAAAAGGTCACCACACTACAAAAAAGACATTGAGACTCTAGAGAAAGTGCAGAAGAGAGCAACCAGGATGATTAGGGGACCGGAGGCTAAAACATACGATGAACGGTTGCAGGAACTGGGCATGGCTAGTCTAGGGAAGAGAAGAACCAGGGGAGACATGATAGCAGTCTTCCAATATTTGAGGGGCTGCCACAGAGAGGAGGGGGTCAAGCTATTTTCCAAAGCACCTGAAGGCCAGACAAGGAATAATGGATGGAAACTGATCAAGGAGAGATTCAACCTGGGGACTAGATGACCTACAAGGTCCCTTCCAATTCTGTTAATCTGTTAAACGTTGACCCAGGAGCGGGACTCACCCCAACGCTGCTCCCTGGCCTTCCCAGGGACATTAAGGGCAGCTGAGGGTGAAGCAAGGCTTCAGGCAGGCAAATTCAAGGAACAAAACCACTTGGACCCCCAGAATGATGGGGATGGCTGGTAGGGCCACAATTGTTCGCATCTCCTGAGCGGTTCTTCAAACCCACAGAAGGCCAGGACGGTCTGAATCCCTCTCCCCGACTAAGTCACGGCCCAGCTTCTCCACCAAGTCCCCCAGCTGAGCTAGGCCAGGGCTCCCCAACCCCTGATCCGGGGACCGGCACCAGTCCACAGCATGCCAGAAACCTGTCTGCGCAAACAAGCAAAGCCCCATCCACGGGATGCAGGCAGCACGCGAAACCACATGCCCTCCGGCCTGCAGAAAAACGTCTCTCCACGGACAGTCCGTGGTGTCTGAAAGGTTGGGGGTTGCTAGACTTTCCATTACGTGGAAGTTAAGAAGTACCCAAGAAAGAAAAGGGGAAGTGATGCTATCAGAGGCAACTCCCAGATATATTCTGTGTAGCTCCGAGCACAATCGATCCTTCTTCTCAGGCTGAAAGCCCCCATTTTGGCGAGATAAAAGGCTGCCTAGAAAAAGGCTTCCTGCTCGTGCAATCGATTGCTTCGCCCTCTGTGCCACATCGACAAACATTCCTGGACAATTGGGGGTCTCCTCTGGTAGAGATGCCCTCGACCCCAAGCGGAAGGCCCTCCCCCGAAGTCCGAGAATTGTTAACGGGACAGGAAAGACATAGTCCATATGCAGGGAATAATGGTAGACATTCCTTTTTAGTTCATTACATTTCATTGTCATTAGATTTAAATTACATGAAACCAAACTGAATTTCTTTTTGGGGAGAGAGGCTGTCAGCATCTGCTCAGCAGCCGGGGTTTCCCTCCGCCTTCCTGCCCTGGGTCTGGGTCTGGGTCTGGGTCTGGGTCTGGGTCTGGGCTACATACATGGGTAGGAAACAGCTTTGCACGAGGTGGTGAGATGGTTTCAGGATCATTAAAAACATGCTCCCTCAATCAACTCCTAGGCAAAAAAAACAACACCTTCTGGGGTTAGTTTAGCATGCCATGCTTCCTAAATGTGGCTTCAGACAAGCCAGATTTGCTGGTTCGCCCGTCCGGTGGATTGAACCGCAGGAGCGTCTGCGGCTCATGCAGCCGCTGGCATTGGCAGGAGCCGCAAGCAGAGGTGCTTTCAACAGGATGTCCCAGTGCCCAAGACCAGCCACGCTTCTCTGCCTGCACAAGGCTGGAGATTCCCCCAAGAGAGACCAGACTTCAAAAGCTTTTGACTCAGCAAACATTTGTATTTGTTCAATTAATCCGCTCCCTCCATCGTCCAAGGAACTCTAGGTCAACATATGGGGGAAGGATTTAAAGCCTGAAGGGATCGCACAGAAATAACGGCAAGAGGCAGCAAGCGAAGTCCGCCCTGGCGTGGGCAGGACTTGGCCGAAGCATGAGCCGCTGAACCAGCCCGCTGCTCTCATTCATGGGGCAGTTACAAAACGGGAAGGGAGAAGTTTCTTTTGGCAAAGAAAGGGATCTGCTAAAATAGACGTGTCTCTGTAATAAGAACTTGGTTTTGACAAAGGTCAGCTGTGAGCGAACAGTTTCCAGGACAGGGGTGGGGAAGGGCAGGCCGGACAGCTGGACTTCAGACCAAAGGGAGCCTCCGTGGCTGTGCAGGGGCTATTGGCGTGGGGGAGCAGAAGGGGAGCAGAAGGGCAGCCCACGTCACAGGTGAGCTGGAGGGGAGGCCCAGCAGGGCAGTAGGAAGAGGGTTTCGGGCCCAGGGCTGGGACTTTGGCCCTAAAGTCACGTATATGGACACTGTGCAAAGCGAAAACGATCTTTTTGCAGCTGGAGAGAGTAGTAACTCCAGGCGTCTCCCACCGTTATCCACATAGAGGGATAAACAGATCGGGTACAAATGCTTCTAGCCTCCAGCTCAATGGGTGGCAAAGAAGAACCCAGGTTCAGCTTTCAGGCTTCCCAGTGCAGAATTATGAAAGCCCAGAAGCCCTGCTGGGCCAGGCCAAGCCCCCTGTCCCTGCACCCCCAGAGGGGGAGATGGGGAGCAACTTCCCTCCTGCCTCCCAGGGTGATTGGCAGACAGGCATATCAACCCCCTGGGATGGGGGGGCTTCAGGTCTGTTTGTGAGGGGGAGGCGCTTCCACCTTCAGAAGCAGCAGCCACGGCCGTAATGAGAGGAGAAAAGCTTCAAGGCCCTCGTGGGGGGGGTCCTGGGGCTGATTTTTCTGGAGAGCCCCCTCCCCCAGCCAAGCCTCAAGGTCCGGCAGGAATTCAGCTCCGTGTGGTGGTGGTCCCCACTTTCCACACTGCTTTGGGGACAGTTTCACTGTTGGAGGGTCCCTCTCTCCTGCTGAGTTGCCACCCCAACCCAGAAAAGAGGGGGTGGGGGTGGCCGAGAGCGTTTCGTCCTTCCCCTCACTTCCCAATCCTGCCTTGCAGAGCATCAACAGTAACAGAATATCAGAGTCAGAAGGGACCTTGGAGATCTTCTAGTCCAGCCCCCTACTCAAGCAAGAGTTGCGGTGGCGCAGTGGTTAGAATGCAGTACTGCAGGCTCCTTCTGCTGCCTACCGGCTGCCTGCAATTTGGCAGTTCAAATCTCACCAGGCTCCAGGTTGACTCAGCCTTCCATCCTTCCGAGGTCGGTAAAATGAGGACCCGGATTGTTGGGGGCAGTAGGCTCTCTGTAAACCACTTAGAGAGGGCTGTAAAGCACTGTGAAGCGGTATATAAGTCTAAGTGCTATTGCTATACCATTCCAGATAAGTGGCCATCCAGTCTCTTCATAGAAACCTCCAGTGATGGAACATCCACAACCTCTGAAGGCAAGCCGTTGCACTGGTTAATTGCTCCACTGGTTAATTGCTCCACTGGTTAACCTACAGCCACAAGCAGCAACCCCTTCGGCCAGCTGGGGGTACAGCCAGAGAGGGAGGGGCGGCCCCTTCAGCAACAGCCATGCTCCAGCTA
Organism: Thermophis baileyi; assembly: GCA_003457575.1. Lineage (NCBI taxonomy): Eukaryota > Metazoa > Chordata > Lepidosauria > Squamata > Dipsadidae > Thermophis > Thermophis baileyi. The sequence goes on from QLTV01003480.1 coordinate 248,458, forward strand.
TCCTCCTTCATGCACAGTGCTGCCCCCTCCTTTCTCTTGAAAAAGAAGCTGGGGGGGGGGCAGGGGTTCCTGAGGCGGAAAGACCCCCCCCCCGATGAGGACCAGCAGGGTGGCTGTACCATGTTCTTTAGGAGGCCCAACTGGCGAAATGGACTCCTGCAGGAGGGGAGGGGGCAGTCAAGAGATTCCACAAGGACAAGAGGGGGAAGGTCTTGGGGGGGGGCATATCTCCTGGGCAGCTCCAGAGTTGAAAGTTGGCCCTTTTATTTAAGGGAGGGGCCTCTTGAGAGGGACAGCTGCTCTTCTCCCTTCCCCCTCCATCTGGGGTCCCCAATCGACCCCAATCGGCCTCTCCAGAGACACCCAGAGGGAGCAAAATCTTATTTATCTGGCCTTAAGGAAAGGAAATGCTTGTTTCTCTTTTCCTGCCTTATTTTAGATGATAAATTGCCACATCACAAAGACCAGATGACGGTATTTCAGGTCACAAAATAGTAACTGCAAAGCAGCAAGGAAAATTGTGTTTTATAGAAGCACACCTATGGAATTAATTTGGCTTCTCTCCGTCCATTACACAGGCCAGGAACCTCGCAGGCTCTCCTGGCTATTGCTGGACATTTAATTGGGAGATCAAAGGTGGCAGCCATTAGGAAGATTGAGCTGCCGAAGCCCGGCACAAGGAGACGGCCATGTTAATTATTAATTCTCAGTGCTGGAACAAACCGCACTTAAAATCACATCGCCCCAGCAGTTCTGCAGGAAAGGGGCCTCCCCACCTTTAAAGCCCCCCCCCATCTCCCTGGCCTCTGATGGGCGGGGGGCCGCGGGGGGCTTCCAACCTGTGCCCCATCCCAACTCTTTCTCACTGGCGGCTATTTTGCTTACTCTTTTGGCTCCTCAGAAGACCAAAAGGAGCCCCCCCCCTTGCCGGATCACAAGGTGTCACCTCTGCCCGGCAGTGTCCGGCTCACTGGCCAAGGAAAGGGCAGCCTGACAGAGTCACCACAGCTCCAGCCCCTGAATGGAGGGTCTCTCTCTGCATCCTCTTCCCCCCTTTCCTGGAGCTAGGGTGGGGCAGGAGGGGAAGGCAGTTGCAAGGATGCCGATACAGTCCCCCCCCCCCGAGGGCACCTGCTGCTCCCCCAGCCTCTCAGGCACTGCCGCTAGTGGGACCAGCCCCCTCCTTAAGCCCCATCCGCCTCCAGGAAGGCCTTCTAGGCTGGCTCTTCTCCAGGCCTTGGGTGGGGGGGCTGCACAGGGACCGGGGGTATCTATGCATTGGGAATGCTAGCTTGGGGGGCTAGGAGTTGGTTTACTTAGATTGTGTTTAAATGTTTCTCTCTTTCATCCCTGAGCTGCTCAGAGTTACGGTATATAAATTGGGCGGCCATCACCATGCAAAGCAGAAGATGGACCCAGCCCCGCTCCCCTGCTAAGGGTGGGGGGGCAGATCCCAGCAGAACCACAGAGTGGGCTGGGGGTGAGGGGCATTGAATGATGGTCACAGATCTGGCACTTTGGGGCAATGAGGTGTCTGGGACGTCCAAGGAAAGAGAGAGGCCCTCCTGCTGCTCCCGGTCTTGAAAATGGCCTTCCTCTACAGGAGGTGCCGAGGGAAGGGCCGATCGAGCGCCCCTCCGTCTCCAAAGGAGTCTAGGAGACATCCCGAGCCTTTTGCAACGCATTTCCACAAAGAAAGAAAAGCCTCACTCCGCCATTCGGTGCTGCTCATTTGGAAAGCAAACGCAAATTCTACTTCCACAAACGTTTGGAAAACGCTGGCGAGCTCTCGTCCAAACGTGGTGATAAAAATTACAAATGATTTTACATCTATGAAGTACAAAGACAATAAACTTTCTGGACAAAGGAATTCTAATGAACATTTGTTGCTGATGATGTTATTGTCACCAACGAGCTCCCAATTATTCTCGGCACCCCGCTTCTCCATACAATTTGCACAGCAGAATATTAATTATTTCCAATGAATAATACATATCCGAATATAAAGTCCACGGAGTGGCGGGTGCGAGGGAGACTTTCTGGGAAGTGTTTGTGCTAGCCCCCCCCCCCATGAACCGAAGAGAAGAATGGAAGAAAAAGGCCCTATGGTGAGCAAGGGGCATTTTCTCAGCACCCCACAGCTGACCTCCTCCCCACCTCTGTGGAACAAGGCCAGCCTCCAGGCTCTGCCACTGCAGAGAAGGCCACCAGTCTTTGGACACCTCTGGAAAGAGCACAGAGGAGAGCAACCAGAGATGATTAGGGGACCGGAGGCTAAAACATACGACGAACGGTTGCAGGAACTGGGCATGGCTAGTCTAGGGAAGAGAAGGACCAGGGGAGACAGGATAGCACTCTTCCGATATCTGAGGGGCTGCCACAGAGAGGAAGGGGTCAAGCTATTCTCCAAAGCACCCGAAGGCCAGACAAGGAATAATGGATGGAAACTGAACAAGGAGAGATTCAACCTGGAAATAAGGAGTGACAGTGAGAACAATCAACCAATGGAACAGCTTGCCCTCGGAGGTTGTGGGAACTTCATCACTGGGAGCTTTCAAGAAGAGACTGGACTGCCATCTGTCAGAAATGGTGTAGGGTCTCCTGCTTGGGTGGGGGGTTGGATTAGATGACCTACAAGGTCCCTTCCAACTCTATTAATCTAATCTAAGATGGACAAAGAGACAGGCGTGGTTCTGCTCAGCGCCTTCTTCTCAGGGCATCGGAGGAATGGAAGGCACTGGCCGACATAGAGGGAATAGGGAATAGGAAGGTCATTGGTGAGAGCTAAGATTGAACACCCCCTTTTTGGCCTTCTTGACAATGGCAGGTGAGGAGATTTTGCATTTTTTTTCCTGCAAGGAGAAAACCATCTTAAAAAGTGACCCCTTTCCAGAGCCACACAGGTCCTTGGAATGAACAGCCAGTCCATCCTGCCTGCCAGGATTCAGCCCATCCTGGCCCTTAAAGCCTCCAGATAGCGATATGGTCCTCCACTGCATCTCCTTTTCACCTCTGGATGGTGCTGTATAATAAGATTCTGATATTACCTCACCTGGCACTAGGGTTGATGATAGTGCGGAGGAGAGCATCCCATATCAATATCGAATCTCTGATCAATAGCAGGGAGGAGAATCACTCTGCCCATCACAGCTAAACTCCCAATTTCCCCAGGAGAATGCCATGCTCAATTGTGGCAGAAGATCCGAGAGGGGCAGGGATCACTGCACTCCCACTTTCCAAATAAATAAATAAATTTATCAAACAATCAAATGTATCGGCCACCCACAGGATAACTCGGGGCGGCTTACAAATCCTAAAGGTTTACCTGTAAAAATGACCGTGTCATTCCTGCCCCACTCCCTGGTCTGAATCCTAACTGAAGGGGATCCACATAACCAGCTCCATGCAGGATCCTTTGCAGTTGCAGGTCTCCAAGATCCTCCTGGGGACTGGGTGAAGTTTTCTACAAGTGTGGAGTCCAGAGATGGCTCTTTAACTACTTCTTCAAGGTGGCAAGTGCTCCTCCCTCCCTCCTTCCCAGGCCTTCAGCATTTCCTCCCCTTCTGACCGATCTCGGAGGGCAAGAGTTGGGTCCACAGAGGGTAGAATTCAACTGGTCAAGAACCCTGAACACGTCCTCCAAGTTAGCAGCCTCAGAAGAGGCCCAGGTGGTGTCCAGGCAAACAGAACAGGTCTGCTCTCTTTGGGGTGTAACCACACCTCAGGTATTTGAAGACTCCTGTTTCCACTCATTCATTTTTTAGCAGCTTCATGGCGCCACCGGCTCACATTTAACTTGTGGCTGACAAGGAGATCCAAGTCCCTTTCATACATGCTGCTGCCAAACAAACCTCACCCAACCATTATTGCCTGTTATATGTTTGTCCCCCCCCCCGCAGATCATATGTTGGCATTTCTGCCTGGCAAATACTATCTTGTTTCTTTCAGCCCATCCATCGCTAAGTCTAGAACTTTTTGAATCTTCTCTCTTTCTTCTAATGCTTTATACACACACACACACACACACACACACACACACACACACACACACACACACACAGCTTTCTGTCATCTACAAACCTGCTAAGTATCCCCTCAAGTCCCATCCAGGGCACTGATAAAAATGACAGACAAAAAAGGGTTTTCTTTTATCGTCATCAAGACATTCCTGAAGTTCCTCCTCACGTCCAGCTATCTAAGCAGGATCAGCTAAATATTAAGGCTCTTGAAATTTGTCCTCAGAGGTTTAATTTCAGTTTCTATTTCTTCTAGTCCACTATTTCTGTTGACAAGTTAAAGCCAGTAAGGTAAGAGTATGTATGTATGTATGTATGTATGTATGTATGTATGTATGTATGTATGTATGTATGTATGTATGTATGTATGTATAGTATGTGGCTTATATGCTTGCTCATCTCATGAGCTTTAATTCTGGTTGGCTCCTAGCAACAGTGATAAGATCCTTTAAAAAAACCCAACAATAAAAACCATCATCCCCAATCCCCAATTTGTGCCCTAAATCATCACTCTGCAATGCACAAAACGCACAGCTACCAGGCTCCAAGCCCCTGCTGTCCCGATGCCAGTGCACAACCTCAGTGTCCTCTCTTTCCAATTCTGGACCCCTAAGTTGCTCCACATTGCACGAAACTGCCCCCTCCTCTTCCAATTCTTCAAGAGGCAGCCTTGTATAGCCACGTTTTTAAGGGCTGCCAGCTTGGCGTTTGTGTAGCCCAAAGCCCCAAAAGGTGGGTGCCTCCGGGGAGCCTCCTCTCCTTTCCCACTGCCCCCGAGATGAACCTGGGTGCCCTGGCAGCAGCCACAAGTCCTCCGTCCCCGAATTGCTGAAGTCGGCCTGGCCGAATCTGGACCTTTCTCTTCCTCACACGTGAGACAAGAGGTTTGTTGGGCTACTGAATTGTGAATTAGTCTTTTCCAGTCCTTTGGCCACTGCTCTATTTCCATACTCACCCAAACACCAAAGCAGCACTTGCTTTTCTCTAGAAATCAGAACTTTAAGTGGATGCATTTCCCCCTCCTCTCTTGCCTCTCTTCAGCTGCTTTAATTAACCAGCAGACACGCGTTTCATCATCACGTCATTTTCTGTATTTGGGGGTTTTGTTTGTTTCATCTTCAGCGGTGTCACGAATTTCAGTCCAAAGCTCTGTGATCATCCTATTTATCAATTCAAATCCCTCAAATCCCTTCTTTACTTCCACCATATAATCTTGTGGCATTTCCTGAGGTTGGACCAGGGGTGGGTTCCAAATTTTTTTACTACCACTCTGTGGGCGTGGCTTAATTTTGTGGGAGTGGCTTGATGGCCATGTGACTGGGTAGGAGTGGCTTGACGGCCATGTGACCGGGTGGGAGTGGCCAACTTGTAAAATGTGGTGGAAAAGTGACTTATGACCATTTTTCACACTTAATGACCATCGGTCATTAAGTGTGAAAAATGGTCATAAGTCACTTTTTTCACTGCCATTGTAACTTTGAACAGTCACTAAACTAAACAAGTCCATCATAACAACAAGGCCCAGATGTCAAGTGGCTTCCCCGCTGGGAAACATCTGGCTCTTGAATAATATCATTAGGTTTGCACAGGAGCAAAAAAGGGCATAAAATACAAGCCTTGAAACGGTTATTCAAAGATTTGCTTTAAGCTTATGGGCGCTGGTTTTCTGCTTAATTAATGGGGGGGGATGACTGACCAAGAAGGGCCCCCCCCCCAAATCTCTGCCTCTTTGCCTTCACATGCCGGTCTTGGGGAAGGCTGAGAGTCGGCAGGGCTCTGAGCAAAAGCGGTGGCAGTTCTAAGACTCCAGATGGCAAACGGTAAAAGGTATTTATTTGGGGATACTTAGAAATTAGGATTAATTAAGAATGCGAAATGAGAGCCTCAAGAGAACCTTCAGCCCCAAAGGAGCCATGGGCCAGCCCCAGAGCCGAGAGGGAGGGCATCAGGTGTGGTGACCCTGCTGGCCAACCTTGCGCATTGCCTGCTCCCACCCCTTGGCTTTCCCCTCCCCTCAAACTGGACACGGGAGGCAGGTTCCCCTCAGAGATAAGCTGGACCGAGTCCTGGGGGATTTGTGGTTCATAAGCATTACTGTGGACGTAATAGACCGGTGCCTGGACGATGTAAGGGTCTGGATGGGAGTTAACAGACTCAAGCTAAACCCAGACAAGACCGAGTGGATGTGGATATTACCTCCGAAGGACCATGTTGATCGTCCTTCCGTGGTTCTGGGGGGAGAAAACTTAATCCCCTCAGAACGGGTTCGCAATTTGGGTGTCCTCCTGGACTCACAGCTGAGATTAGATCAATACCTGACAGCTGTGGCCAGGGGGACCTTTGCACAGGTGCGCCTTGTGCACCAATTGCGGTCCTATTTGGATCAGGAGGCTCTGCTCACGGTCACTCATGCCCTCATCACCTCACGGCTTGACTATTGCAATGCGCTCTACATGGGGCTACCCTTGAAGAGTGTCCGGAGGCTACAATTGGTCCAGAATGCAGCTGCGCGAGCAGTCGTAGGGCCTTCTCTGTAGCCACTCCGACTCTGTGGAACCGGCTTCCCCCCGAGATCCGTACTACCCCCACCTTACTGGCCTTCCGTAAAGCCGTTAAGACCTGGCTTTTCCGGCAGGCCTGGGGCCAATAATGGACTGATTGGCCCATGCATGGTTGTGTGAGTGTTTTATTTTAAATATAGATGTTTTTTTTAATTGCTTTTATATGTTTTATTTTTTTATGATGTAAGCCGCCCAGAGTCCTTCGGGAGTTGGGCGGCATATAAATTTTATAAATTAAATTAAATGAATTAAATTAAATTGAAGTGGATCCTGAAGCCCCTGGACAACCAGAACGATTGTGCTAGGAGAGTTCTTACTTCAGGCGGCCCAGATCTAACACTAATCTGGAGGGGGGGGGAAGGGGTCTTGAGGGAATGAACTAGCTTCCATGGCACTCTGCTTCAAACACAGTTTCTGCTGTTATACCCAGGGAAACTGGGCTCCCCACTGCCAAACAAGCAGAACCTTGGAGAACTTCCAAGGTTGGAGCCTGCTCCTGAAGGGGGATCCAGCCCCTCGGGCCCCTTCTGCCCAGCCTGACCCCAACCTTCAGCACCTGCAGAGCCCAGAACCAGCCTGGCAGACAAATACCACGCTGAGTGACCTGCCTCACCGGTATTCAGGGCTGCCCCTCGGGAGTAAGGGCATCATCCCTATGACCGCTGGCACTAAGGAGTGGGCTCAGATCTCAGGAGTGGGAAACTACTTGGTGAGTTGCCCCCTTGCTGCAAGCAACTCCTACAATTTTCAAGAGCAGAAATGTGCCCAATGCAAACCAAACTGGGATAGAATTAGGAGTAGGGAGAGAGAAGGCTAGAAAACAGACCCTACTTAGATTTCTCCCACCCCCCACCCCTCCAGTCCTGGGGCTCTGGGACTCTGTTTCTAGTCTGTCCCCTTAAGCCTAATACTGCATTCACTTTCTTAAATCTTCATTTATGTTTCAGTAAAATGTTTCGGTCAATAAACTTTCCATTTTATTGAAAATGACCCTGAAATCACATGAGAAGTTCCACATTCATTTTTGCTCTATTCCACTATTCTAGTTTTAGTGCTTTTGGCTATCAGAAAATATCTTCCGTATTAAAAATGCCTGTAGAAACAGCATTGCGTTTTTTAGTATTCTGGTTTTGGTTTGTTTCCTAAATATGACATCAATAAGGCTACGAAATAAACACATCAATCTGAAGCAGGAGGAGGAGGAGGAGACAGTTCCAGATTTTAGACAAAGCCACTTCCAAGGCTGGCGGAAGAACGGGCACTGTGCCCGGCAGGCAGAGGGGAAAGGGGATGGGCGAGGGGGGGTGGGGAACGTCTCCCCCCAGGAACTGACCAACCAATTTAAATTCTTCCCAAGGATCCCTTTTGCCCCATTCAACATTCAGAGCATTCCGCCGAGTTGCTTTCGATTTGCTAAAGTCACCAAACCAAAGAGCAATTATACTTCCTTCCCCTTGGAATCAAACCGGACACTGGGGCCCAGCGCAAACTTCTGAATGAGAAAGTACCTAATTTTGCATTTTTGGAACAATAAACGAATGAAGCCATACGCAGAAGACATGTCATTGTTCAAAATTCTCAGTGGTTCCGCATTTGCAACTCGGTTTGCCAGTGTGAGAGTAGCTGAGAAAAGGCCGATGAAAAAGAAATACATTAATGAAAATGGTAAGGATTATATTTAAAACATTGTTTGCAAAATTATGTACATAAAGCAAGATTGTCAACGAAAATGAATCTTCAGAGAAATGTGCCTAAAAATTCAAATAGTAGCGAAAACTTTAAAAATATTTCAAATTCAGCCCACTAACTCCGTCAGATTCACAAATGTGTGAACTTGAGAGGCACTTGGTCTGAAAGATATACTACTTTGGTCTGATGTTTAAGGTCCCAGGCTGGAAACCAGGAGACAGGGAGTTCTAGTCCCACCTGAACAAGCATGAAAGGTACCTGGAATTCTGGGTCTGCATTTTCTGTCCGCCCAGTCCACCTCACAGGGTTGTTGCAGGGGTGAAATTTCACCCTGCCGGTTAGGTGGGCATGGCTTCAGGTGGGCGTGGACTGGGTGGGTGTGGCCAATTTAGCAGTCCATTTTGCCAGGGAGCAGGGGGTTGGACTAGATGACCTCCGAGGTCCCTTCCAGCCTTTGCTGTGCTGTTTCAAAGCATCCTCTGAAGCTGTGTCTAGTGCCAGCCAGGTTTGTGGTCCTCCCTCCCTCCCTCCCTTCTTTCGTTCTTTCTTTTTCTTTCTTTTGTGGGAAGCAACCCCCCCCCAAATAAAATATTACTCATAATAAAAGGCTCACAGAAAAACAAGGAAAAATCAAGCTGCTAAAGAAGAACCTGCCTGAAGCTCATTCCACCATTCCAC
>QLTV01003480.1:257581-279202 GCA_003457575.1 Thermophis baileyi
GAATGTCACTTCGCTTCTGCAATTACCGAGCAGCTTCCGAAGGCTTTTCAATTTAAAGCAGGAGTCTCCAAAGTTTGCAACATTAAGACTTGTGGACTTCAACTCCCAGAATTCCTCAGCCAGCCATGTGGCTAACTTTGGAGACTGCTGAATTTAAAGCGACAGCATTTCTTTTTCTTCTTTGCCAAGCGATCTCCCGGCTGGAAAGTGAGTCCTGGTTTTTTCCTTCTAACACCTCTCTCTTTCTTTCTCTTTCTTTCTCTTTCTTTCTCCCTTCCCTTCCCTTCCCCCTCCCTCCCTCACCCCTTCTCTCTTTCTTTCTTTCAGGGGAACCGGCAGGGAAAATAGGCTTTAAAAAGTTTAAAAAAAAACAGGAAGTAATGATGTCGGGGCAGGTGGGTGGAGCCTCGTGCTGCCATCCCGGTTCTCCGAACCAGCTGCTGCAACCGTTACCTACTCGCCTGAACCGGGCCGAACCGGGAGGATTTCACCCCTGGGTTGTTGCTTTGGGGAAACTAGGATGAACATTGGTATGTTAGCCTGTTTGAGTTATTTATAAAAAGAATAATGGCTGGGTAAAAAAAAATCTATTTAAAAAATCACGACTCCTCCCATCAACGGGCAAAGTACATGCTTGAAGGCAAGCAGGATCAAGAAGGGATGACCCCGGGGGGCCAAACTGGAAGTGGCATCCTTTGAAGGCAGCTGAGCCCAAGAAGAGAGGCAGAGGTGGGCAGATGAAACACCCGAAAGAATATCGCAAGTCAAAAACTCTCCCCTCTCTTCTAGAATTCTGGATTTACCTGACCAGACGGCAGATGCTGATGGAGTTTAGGAAGAAGTGGAGAGAATGGGATAGAGGAGTCAGTGACCCACCCAGAGAATGCCCGGTTTCTGGAAACGGAGGCTGGGCTGCTCTTTCACAGAGGCCCTACTTTGGCTGCACTTCTCTCTCTTGCTCTCTGAAGAGACACACAACCATATCAAGGCGAGACCCCTTTCCACGGAGAGAGGGAGAATGATGTTTCTGGATTCCAAAGGGATAAATCATCTCCCTCCTCCTCCCATAACACAACCTTGCCTGACCTCCAGAGACAGGGCTCCACCTAGCCCCTCCCTCGTGCTTGATGCCCCCCCCTTTCCTCCCCTCCCAGAGAAGCTCAGCCATGTCTGAAGCCTTGCCAGGAAGACAGGTCCTCTCCCTCCCTCCCTCCCTCCCTCTGAGCCTGGCCATCAGGGCCTGCTGTGGAGGGGAGGGCTGGGGTGGGGGCTGTGGCCAGAAAGTTACTGAATACAACCAACCACCTTGCCCTGCCCTTGAAAACAATCAGATAAGCCAAGAACATTGTTGAGGCACAGAAAGCCTTGAGATTCCTCTCATTCTTTGGCATAGCTTTGAGGTCTTGCGTAATTATAAAACTCTACACTTGGCTGCAATCTTTTTAGTCCAGCTCCCAAGCTATGCAGGACAATCCCCCACCCACCCAGTGGTTCTCCACCTTTACCTAACCCCCCATCCCCAATCTAAAAGACGTGCCATCTTCTGGGGCAGCTCCTTTCTCAGGGCATTTTCCCTTACAACAGACCCTCTGGGCTGGATCCTCGGAGTGACTGCATGGCTGGTTCAGGAAAGAAGCATCTTCTGGCCGATTTAACCTCCACTGCGAGGTAAGGAAACCCCAGGTGTGCTACAGCTGCCAAAGAAAGCCAATGCAATCCTGGGCTGCATTCACAGAGGGATAATATTATATTGCACTGGTGAGACCACATTTGGAATACTGCATGCAATTCTGATCACAATAATATATATATATATAGATATGTGTGTGTGTGTGTGTATGTGTGTGTGTATGTATACACACACACACACACACACAGAGAGAGAGAGGGAGAGAATCTGTGTGTGTGTGTGTGTGTGTGTGTTGAGACCCTAGAAAGTGTGTATCAGGGTTCCGACGGATGCCGGAACTAGACCTCAGAGAAGCATACTACCGAGTCCGCACCAGGGAGGGAGATGAATGGAAAACAGCATTCAACTGCCCCCTAGGGAGCTTCCAAGTCAAAGTGATGCCTTTCGGACTGCAGGGGCCCCCAGCGGTGTTCATGCAGTTAATAAACGAGGTGCTGCACGAGCACCTCTATAAGGGGGTCCTCGTCTACCTGAATGATATCCTCATCTACACCGAGACCATGAACGACCACATACCCCAAGTCCGCCAGGTACTGAAAAAACTTCTGGCAGCCAACCTGTACGTCAAGCTATCAAAATGCGAATTTCACCACGCACGGCTAGACTACCTGGGCTACCGAGTGTCAAATGAGGGCACAGAGTACAAAAAAGAGCAACAAAGGTGATAAGGGTTCTGCAGTCTAAACCATATGATGAACAATGGTATATCTAGTTTAACGAAGAGAACGACTAGGCCTGACATGATAGCAGACTTCCAATATCTCAGGGACTGTCAGAGAGAAGAGGGTCTCAACCTCTTCTCCAAAGCACCTGAGGGCAAGACAAGAAGTAATGGGTGAAAGAATGATCAAAGAGAGATCCAACCTAGAACCAAGAAGAAATTTCCTGACAGTGAGAACAATTAACCAGTGAATGGTTTCCCTCCAGAAGTTGTGGGTGCTCCATCACTGGAGGTTTTTAAGAAGAGAATGGAAGCCATTTGTCTGGAATGGTCTAGGGTCTCCTGCTTGAGCAGGGGGTTGGACTAGAAGACCTCCAAGGTCCTTTCCAACACTGTTATTCTGAGACCAAAGTAGACTGGATCTTGGCCAGATATCTGAAAATGTTAACCAGGATTCTTAAAAGAGGCCCATCTCGACAGGGAAGAGAATAAATAAATCAAAAATCACTATTTGTAAAGCTGCCTAACATCATAAATATTTTGTGTGTTAATTTTATTTAACCCTTTTTATTTTGCCAAATTGAGCTAGGTCAAGTCTATGAAGCATATTCTGCAATTTATGTATTTACTGTAACTGAACCAGCAAGAAAACCACCTCAAGGAGACAAGGAGATCAGATTGACTTAATGCACCATAAATAGAAGCCAAGGAGAGTAATTTTTAAAGGGTGACAACCCCCAGCCCTGCCTTCAAACCACCCAGTCCTGTCTGCTGGCATCACCAACCTATGATTGGAGGTGGCAGACCCAGCCTGCCTCGTTCACCTCTCTGAGCTAAACCTCTCCAACTTATTCAAAATGACACAGCCCATTTCCTCATCCATTTGTTTATCCGCATGTTTACGCTGCTGCATTCCCAAGCAACTTCCAGCCATTTGTGACAATTTAAAAAAAAAAAACCTCACGGATTGTAATTCCATTCAAAAGCAGAAAACGTGCAAAAAAAAATGTGCACTTCTGGGCCAACCAGGGTAAAATGTTCTCCTCAACAATAGCATGAGGCCACCACAGAAAACCCGCTGCCTCCGTCCTGGAGCTTCTCCCTGCCAGAGGAGTGACTGGGCCGGTCACTTCTGGAAGGAAACCGCAGTGGAGATCCATGAATAGCAATAGCACTATAGCACTTAGACTTATATACCGCTTCATAGTGCTTTACAGCCCTCTCTAAGCGGTTTACAGAGTTAGCATATTGCCCCCAACAATCTGGGTCCTCATTTTACCCACCTCGGAAGGATGGAAGGCTGAGTCAACCTTGAGCCGGTGAGATTTGAACCGCCGAACTGCAGCTAGCAGTCAGCTGAAGTAGCCTGCAGTGCTGCACTCTAACCACTGCGCCACCTCGGCTCCTTATGAAGACAAGCCACCCAGGCCCAGCACTCGGACCTCAACCCCAAAGCTTGGTGCAAGCCAGGAACTGCCTGCAGAAGCAGGACCTGCTAACCGCATGAAGGCAACTTCTGAGTTGGCTTCAAAGGTAGCTCCATGTAAAACCCATTGTAGCAGTCCAGCTTCAAGGAAAGCCCCCAACTGCTGCCCCAGCTGAAGCTGGACAAAGGCTGTTGTAGCTACAATCTCCACCTGCAGATCCAGCGGTAGCCACAAGTCCAGGAGGACCTCCAAGTTATAAGCCACTCCTACTCGACCCCCCTAAAGGCCTGAACGAAGCCCCCGGGCACCCCTGATTGGTGCTCCTCCCAAGACCACAAGCACAAGTCCTGGGTACGGACCCTCAGGCAGCATGAACAGACCCTGACTCCCACGAAGAGGGGAGGATACGAGGCCCACGTGTTGCAAAGGAATCTCTTAGCCTATTTTGACAAAATAGCCCAAGTTTTCCCAGCCAGTTTCAGAGATCAACAGTACCTTTTCCCAACGTTTTGAAATGCCCAACAAGCATTTAGTATAACTCCTAAGCTAGGCACAATATGGTTTTAAACACACAACTGCCTCTCCAAAAAGGGTAAAACAAGACTGCTGCCCTTGGCAATGACACAGCCACATCCACCCGCATTGGCACCATTTGGCCTCCCCTCCTGATCTTGCAAAGGCTGCCCAGCTGACCAGAGAGCCCGGATTCTGCTCGCCCTTAAGATGCAGCTTCCCCCTTAGGCCATCGGCACCAACGGCCAATACCATCAAGCAGGGGACTCTGCTACGACCCATTCCCACCGAGCCGAGCCAAGCAGCAAGCAGCGGGAGGGACTGGAAGGGGGCCATTTCAGGCGGATGCCGGCATGGCCTCCCCCACCTCCTTGGCTGCCATTGTCCTGCGCCTCGTGCCAGGAGTCTGGCTGCGCAACGCTGCTCCTTGGCCGTAGCTCTGTGGCCCTTCCTGTTTGGCACAAGGCCGAAGCAGCAACAGCCTGAATGGTGAAATGGCGTGGGAGGCTGAAGCAGCCCAACAGGGAATGTCGGGCTCCCACCCCTGGCCCCTGCCTCCCAGCAAAGCACGGGGCAGCCTGCATGCCCGCATGGCGACAGAGGAACACGAGAGGACCCAAATGCACGTGGGTCAGGCCGGGGTGGAGGCAGAAGGGCAGCAAAGGAGGGAGCAGGTCCTGCTCAGTCTGCCCGTCGCCTCCCACGGGCAGTGATCGGTGGGCATTTCCCCTGCAGAAGGAGGAGGGTGGCAGGCGGATTCCACTTGTCTTGTGCTGTAGCCCCCTTCAGCAAGAAGTCCGAACAAGGAAGGGGGAGGCAGAGGAACCTCCTTCCTCCTGTCCATTCTAGGCGGGGCGGAAAATGTGTCACTTCTACTGTGGCGAAAGGCCCAAGTTCCCCCCCTCCCCCCCAGGCCAGAGGAGGGGCTTCTGCTGAGGCAGCTTCGTCTGGAACCCCTGGGGTGTGGCACAGTCGCTTGACCTTCCTCTTTGCCAGCACAGGGACAGGCCAGATTGCCTCTGGGGCCCCCAGGAAGGGAGCCTCCCCAGAGGAGGTCTGTTTTCCCAATACAGAGGATGCTTGATAGGGAATTTAAGAAGGCAATGAAATCCCCCTGACCCGAGTGAAGATAGGAGTGGAGTTATGGGGCATTGCCCCCTCCCATCTGGCCACAAGCCATTCTAGGGATCGGTTATCAAGATTGGCTAAAACAGCCCCAATTTCACGGGACATTTGCAGGCCCCCCCCCCCACGCTAAGCATCCCATGGGTTGAAAAGACCAGCAATTTCCCGGACATTTGCAGGCCCCCCCCCCCACGCTAAGCATCCCATGGGTTGAAAAGACCAGCCCAGCAGATGAGCTCATTTCCTGGCCATCAGACTCGAGGCTTTCAGTGGCTGCCAAGAGAAGACGTGCCCAGCAGGCCTTCCCCAGCCTCCGATGGATTCGTGCACGTCACCTGGGACTCCCACACTGGACGGGGGAGGGGGGGAAGGAGTCTTTCACGGAGGCTTATTTCGGCTTGCAGAAAACCAGCTGATATTTCATTGGACTCAGACAAGGAAAGCCCGACTGAATTGAACCAGCAGCACCCGTCTCTTTATGGGGAAACAGGAAAAGGAGAAGAATATGCCTAGGTCCTAGGAAGATGGGCAAGGGGAATTGCAGGGCAACTCTTGCCACATCAGGCAGTCCACGCTTGCTTCCAATGGCCTCTGAAGATGCCCTCAAGGGAAGCGATGCCCACGTCTCCTGGAATCCCTGGTCCAAGCAGGACCGGCCTCTCTGAACCCTTCCCGTGCCTTGAAAGTCATCTTTGTTATTGCCAGGCCTGAAGTGTTGGCACAGGGGGCTTTTCTGTGATGCCAGGGGCTGTGCTCACATACGTAGCCCCGCCCTCGGGAGAAAAGCATCTTCACCTCCCTCCTAATTCGCCAGGGGCAAAAAAGATTGGGCACTCGGGGCAAAGACGCTAGCCAAGAAGAGATTGGCAGGCATGTTGTCTGTGGGGGTTTTTCGAGGAGATCTGGACCCTACAAGCCCCGCGCTGGTGAGATCCTGTTAACCAGCAGGCCCTGGCATCCCTTCAGGATTAAGTCACGAGTTGCAAGGGATGGCAACTCGGGCATAGGGAGGGTGGCCACCAACATTCGTCCCTTTTAAGGGCAGAGAATTAGGGTTTTGCAGAGCTCCAGTCCAAGCCAGGGGTGAAATCCAGCAGGTTCTGACAGGTTCTGGAGAACCGGTAGCGGAAATTTTGAGTAGTTCGGAGAACCGGCAAATATCACCTCTGGCTGGCCCCAGAGTGGGGTGGGAATGGAGATTTTGCAGTATCCTTCCCCTGCCATGTCCACCAAGCCACACCCACTAAACCACCACGCCCACCAAGCCACGCCCACAGAACCGGTAGTAAAAAAAATTGGATTTCACCACTGGTCCAAGCATTGTAAGTGTCCCCATCCCTTTCCCTGCCCACTGCACAATGGGCAGTTCCATCACAACTGGGGTTTCATGAACCATTGTTAACAGATTCAAACCCACGTGCGAATTGTGCACTAATAAACCATGTAAAAAGTTAGGGGTTTGTCCCAAATTTTAGGCTCTTAAACTGACAGAAATATAAAGGAAAGGAAAAAGCAGTATTTTAATTCTAGGAGGCTGCAGACCGAGAAGCTGCCACTGATCCCTCCAAGGCACCATTTTGCAGCTACTCCAGATGCCACCCCCGCCGTGATCATTTCCGGCCAAGGGCAGATTCCCCCTCCTCCATGGCTGCCCCCTCTCACTTCACAGCTGGGCTCTTCTAGCACCCTTCAAAACGAAGGAATAGCCCACCTGGATCCCCCACAGCAGGGCCTCGCTCAGCCTGGCCCCCCAAGTGATCAGGAGGAAGACCGGTGGCTGCCTCTCCTGATGGCAAGCCACGGTTGGGGGGAGGACCAAGCCACTGAACCCCCCAGCCACTTTCCTAAACTGGTCCCTCATTAGCCTGGAAGGAAAGCAGCAGCCCCCGCCTGCCCACTGAGCCATCAGGGCCACGCAGTCCCTACCGACTCCCAGACCAGAAGGGCACGCACACGTGCGCCCGCCTGGCTCTTCCCCAGCACCGAAGGATGCGTCTGAGCAGCCGAGAGTGAATTAGGCGAATGTGACGGGCCAAGTTGCTGTGTAAGCACAACAGGCAGAGCCCGTCACAAACACAACCTCCTCTGCCTGCAGCAGTTGTGCAACGCTAAAGGAAAGAAAGGAAGCCATCTGAGGCCCACGAACAGGAATGGCCCTCCATGCCCGTCTGACCAGGAAGACCATTTGTGAGTTAGGCTCTTACCCCCACCCCCCCACCTCCCCAATAAACTCTGGCAGCCCTTTTACACTTTCAACGTGTGTGCCTTTCACCTCACCTTGGTTCCCGCCAAAGTCTTCTTCCTTGGACCCAGGGCTTTTCTGCGCAAGACACAGATGCGTTTGGACAGGCGGGCAGGCAGGCGGGAGAGTGGCAGGGAAGCCGTCCAAGCGGGACACGCATCGCTTCCCACCGACTGTTCCCTGGTATGTTACGGCTGATCTTTATGACAACCTTGTCGTGTTTTCACAAGTCATGCTTGCAAGAGAGTCCAACTACCCTGACATCTGCTGCACGGCCCAACCTATTCCTCTCCTGTCTTGCTGACAACGTTATTTGTTGGGAGGTGGGAGGGGGAGGAGAAGGAAGGGGAGGGGGAGGAGGAGGAGAGAGGGAGAGGTAGCAGGAGGAGGAGGAGGAGGAGAAGGAGGAGGAAGGAGGAGGAAGGGGAAGAGGAGGAGAAGGAGGAGGAGGAGGAAGGGGAAGAGAAGGAGGGGGAGGAGGAGGAGGAGGAAGGGGCCTGCTTCCCCGGACCCAATCCCACCGGAAGCGAAGTGCTGTCAAGGGAAGGAGGGAGAGAGAAGAGCATCCTGGGGGAACAGAAGAGCGTATTTTAATCATCACAAGGGGAAGGTAGGCCAGATCCTCCACTGGCATCAAATCCTGAAAGAGAAGACGGAGCAGGAAGGATGAGAAATCCTGTGAAATATGGTGCAACCACAAACAATACCAAGTAGGAGAAGAAAAAAAGGCATCTAAAGAGACACAGAGATTTCTAAAATGCTGGGGGGGGGGGGCGCATATTGAGAAGGAGCAGCATCCAACCAAAGAATGAAACAAAACCAGCTGCCATAAAACCCAACCAAGGCTTGTATCAGAAAGGCTGGAGGCCAAACCAGCTGGGACTTGTGGCAGAAAAGAGCAGAAGCAGAGCAAAGAGGCGGCAGCTCCCTTTTCAGGGAATTGGGGGGGGGCACTAATGGGGACTGCCGTTTTCCCAAGTTTTATTAGCTATTTTCCCGCTATTGGGACGAACTTTTCGTTGAAAGCGATGTCCAAAAATACAAAGCAGAAAACAAGGACAAAAATCCATTGAGGCCGATGAACCAGAGCCAGGAGGGGCTGTGACGGGAACCCAGTTGGCACTGCTGAGCAGCACTTCCTCCCCAGAGGGCTCTCCCCACAAGCCCAGCCCTCAGGGCAAACTGGGGACAGTGGGTCCCCCACAACCTGCTTCTGAGCCCCCCAAGGGTTTCGGAGGAATCTCCAGGCGCCCTGCCCGCCATTCCCTTTAAGAGCAGGCTGGGGAGCCATCCTTCAAAGGGGGTGCCCCCCTCCAGAGCCAGGGCTTTCCAAGGCAGCCTGGCCCCGGTCAGTCAGTCCCCTGGCCCGCCCGGGAGCTCCTACCCAGCAAGAACCAGCTCTGCAGCGGAGCCCACCTTCTCTACCCAGGATTGGACATTTATTTATTTATTTATTTTATTTATTTATTTGTCAAACATGTACAAGATAGCAGGTATAGGTATAAACATAAACATAATCAAAGTGAATACAGATAGATGAGGACAATAGGACAGTAGGACAGGGACGGTAGGCACGCTGGTGCGCTTATGCACGCCCCTTACAGACCTCTTAGGAATGGGGTGAGGTCGACAGTAGACATTAAGTTTGTATCTATTGTGTGCTCGTATCATTCGAGTGAGGCACACGTCCTTCCAGTTGGTGGGCCTGCCCCCCCCCCGCTTTGTTCTGCAATTCCAGACCACTCATAGAGAGTCTGACTGAGTCTGCTCTTTGCCTTCTTTTATTTAAAACACCAGCATGCGAAGTTTGTTTGGAATCACAAGGAGTTAATAGGCTCTGGGAGAGAAAACAGCCTTTCTAGAGACTCAGGGCCCCCTCCCGCTCCCTAAAGATCCATTTTCATTTATCCACAGTCAGCTCCAGCTGCTTTCAGCCTTCGTAAATAAATGCCAAAGCATAATGAGTTTTGAACCAACTCTCCTGGAAGTCACAAAAATGACAAGGGCAGAAAAATCAAGAGGGCTTGGAGCCAAATCCGAACGGCAGACGTTTTAAGGTGGCTCTGGAGCAGAGAGGGCTGTGGGCACGGAGAACCTGTCTCCCCCCATCCCCTTTCCCCCTCCTACAACCCTTTCCTCACTAGGATGCCAACAACTGGCAGGAAGAGGCCGTGTCCAGCCAGGGTACCAGGTCTGGTTCCTGGAACTGGCCGAGTCCCGGATGTGGGGCTGGAGTCCTTAAGCAAAGACCAAGAGGTAAGAGAGGGCGACGGCTGAGTCAGCCCAGCTTCCTCTCTTTTTTCCTGGCTTTCAGTAAACCCTTCACAAGAAGAATGTCTCCCAGCCAGCCACACAGACAGCAGCCTTGTCTGAAGGTGGAGCCGGTTGGGGAGAGAAGTCTCCTCCTCCTCTTGGAAAGGACTTCCCAGAGTAAGAGTCATGATGGATCTGGAGAGCATTTCAATGGTTGCCAAAAGATCAGGAATGCTGCCAGCCATTGATCCTTCTCTATGAGGGCATCCCCGCCCCCGTCCTCCCTTTTCACTCTGGGTGACAGCTGGGATGGCCTAAGCGCCAGACAACAGTTTGGGTGTCAGCCTAGACCCCACCTCAATTCCTTGCAAAACATCTGACTGTGAGGAGAGGGGGAGGGGGAGATGATAGAAGGGTCTCAGGGAGAGCCAGTGAAGAAATCAGGAGACAGTGAGTTCTAGTCCTGCCTTACGCCTGAAAGCCAGTTGGTTGACTTTGGACTGGTCATCTCTTTCAGCCCAACCCATCTCACAGGATTGTTGTGTGGAAAATAAGAGAGGAATTGGAGTATTAATGTGTTTGCTTCCCTGAGTTACTCATAAAGCAATAAAGGTGGGATAAAAATCTAACAATAGATAAAGTCAACGGCACAAAAGAATGAGATTGCTTAAGATCAAGTGGAATAGGCAGACGGGTTGCATGCATTTACAGATGAACATTCAAGGAATGGTGAGCTGTTCTTCATCATGGCCTCCATAATACATAGAGTAAACTTTTTTACCCCAAGGAAGGAGGGTCGCCCTCTTGTAATCTGACCGAATGCCAAACGTGGTGGCCGTTCAGAGTGCTGGGCTAGAGAAAGGGGCAGAGCTGAGCCCGTCTGGCCACCTGACACAGTTACAGGAGGGGAAGACATCAGAGGGAGGCTGCCAAGGGCACTGCCAGCGCCCCCAGAGCAACGGCACCCCAGAGATTCACAATGGAAAGGCTGAGAATTATCTCCAGGACCTTCGGTGAGCAAGGAAGTTCTTCATCCCAGGATGGCTTCTGGGAAGAAAAGGATGTTGACCTCATACCTCAAGCCAGGCTCAGCTGTAATATTTTGCTGCCCCAGAAACTCAACCCTGCAATCAGGACAGCAGCAGCAATTTCAAGAGGTTGACACCTACAAAAAAGGTGACTTTTGCAAAGAAAAAAGCAATCATACAGAGAGAGAGAGAGAGGGGGGGGGGGGGGAGAATGAGAATGACAATATCGACCTGCTGCCAAACGCGGAAACCATAGCCCAAGTCCATCCTTCAGCCCCAGGTCCAGACCCTTGAGTCCCTGGGAATGGAGAAGGCTTCGCACATTAGAGATAAAAGAGGCTGTGGGAATCTAATTAATGTAGTTGGGGAAGAAGTGAACATTCGATCTCATGCACACTTGCGACAAAAGTAAAAAATAACAAAAAAAGCTTCTTCCAACATGTTAAAAACAAGAAAAAAGTCAAGGAAACAATTGGTCCATTGCTGGGAGAAAATGGCAAGAAGGTGACAAGCAACAGGGAGAAAGCAGAACTACTTAACTCGTTAAGCACCACAAAAAACAGATTAGGAACACAAGTTAAAATAGGGAAGAAAATGGTAAGTGAGCACCTGTCTACCCTAGATGAGTTCAAATCACCAGGACCAGATGGATTATACCCCAAGATTCTGAACGAAATGGCAGACGAGATCTCAGAACCACTGAACTATATCTTTCAAAGATCCTGGAGCACCGGGGAACTACCAGAGGACGGGAAAAGAGCTGATGTAGTTCCCATCTTCAAAAAAGGGAAAAAAATAAATCTAGGAAACTACAGACCTATCAGCCTGACCTCAATACCAGGGAAGATTCTGGAAAAGATAATCAAGCAACGAATCACCGAACACCTAGAAGCAAACAAAGTAATAACCAAAAGCCAACATGGTTTGTCAAAAACAGATCATGCCAGACTAATCTTATTGCATTCTTTATTAAATTTGCAGATGACACCAAACTGGCAGGAATAGCCAACACTCCAGAAGATAGGCTTAAGATACAGAAGGATCTTGACAGACTTGAACATTGGGCGCTATCTAACAAAATGAAATTCAATGGTGAAAAAAGGAAGGTTCTACATTTAGGCAAGAAAAACAAAATGCACAGGTACAGTATATGTGGTACCTTGCTCAATAACTGTGAGAGGGATCTTGGAGTCCTAGTGGACAACCATTTAAATATGAGCCAGCAGTGTGCAGCAGCTGCCAAAAAAGCAAAGCTCCGTTACGGAAGTGAAAACAGGGATGTCCCAGAAGGGCTCTGAGCCCTTTCATGCTTTGACTTTATAGAGCAAAAATGCCACCTTTATCTTGGAAGAGAACACAACGCCCAACCACAATAATTGGCCTGGTTTGCCAGGTAGCACAAGGAGGACTCTGTGCGCTCTCCTCCACCCCTTGGACCAGCAGTTTTGGCACCTGCAGGGCCTGCTTGAGACCATGGCAACCATGGACAGGAGGAAGGCTTCCCCTCCGGAGAATAAGGCTCCTGACCCCTTCCAGGCAGGCGGGAGGGCTTGGAAGGGGTTTGGGACAACCAGGGTTAATCCATTCAGGTTCTATAATGCTTCGTTTGGTCATTGGTCACACCTCTGCAGGGTCAGCTCATGTTATTGTCATCCAGATGATGGTTTATAGAATATCTCAGCAAGCGTGCAAAGCCCATGGCCTAAAAGTTTTCCCCTGAAGGTTCTGAAACCTGGAAAGGTGAGGGCCGAGTGGGGTGGACTCAAAGTAGCCCCTTCTAAAAGGACATCAATAAGCAGCCAACTGCTCTTCAGCCCTCTTTTAAACTCTTGCATTTGATGGGCGTTGCATGTGTCTTGAGTTCCAACGTTGCGACTTCCTCTGCCGAGGCCTTTGGAACGGGGCACATTCAGATGTTTGCATGAGTGGCTTGCAGGAGGAAGACCAGGCACATCAGCACCATGTTCTGGGATATGTTGATGGTAGTAGAAGATGACGAGTGATGCTCAAATCCATTTACCAGGCAGACAAACAACGTGCATCACCTGAGCGAGCAGTGCAGGAGGCAGCACACCTCTCTGTTTAAATAGCAATGTGCAAGCTTCCAAGCACACACACACACATAAACACACGGCTCACTGCCTTGACTTTGTCTGAGGATTATCAGGATTGGAGGGCTTCTCCTCCAAAAAAGCCAGTGCAATCCTAAATTGCATTAACAGAGGGATACAATCAAGATCATGTGAGGTACTATAAAGTCTTAGTAAGACCACACCTAGAGTACTGCATCCAGTTTCCAGTTGCCTTCAGAAGTTGTGGGAGCTTCATCACTGGAAGCTTTCAAGAAGAGACTGGCCTGTCAGAAATGGTCTAGGGCAGTGGTTCTCAACCTTCCTAATGCCGCGACCCCCGCCCCGCCCCCGCTGAGGTGACAAAGGGGGCGTGGCACCAAGATGGCGGGCTAGCGCGCGCTTAGGCGACCCCTGTGAAAGGGTCGTTCGACACCCAAAGGGGTTGCGACCCACAAGTTGAGACTGGTCTAGGGTCTCCTATTTGGGCGGGGGGTTGGACTAGATGACCTACAAGGTCCCTTCCAACTCTGTTAATCTGTTAATCATCCTGACCAGGAAGAGGGGGCTCTAACAGTCAGCTCTCAAGGAGCCCTTTGACCCCTTTCCCTCTGGAAGGAGCTGATGTCCAGGCAAGGACAGAATCTACGCCAACCCAACGGTTAATCTGGAAATGCTTGTGGGGAGCCATTAAGCGGGCAACCCCTCCCCCGTCCCAAGCAAGATCGCTTGCATTCCTTGATGTGAGCTCTGTGTTTGGAGGCTGCGGGGCTGCTTTCTTTCAAGGTCAGAGGACACAGGATGTCCTCCATAGTCTTGCTAGACTTTTACAAAATAGAACTGCTACATAAATACTTCATCGGATACCGGAAGCAGAGGTGGTATTCTGCCGGTTCGGACAGGTTCAGGCGAACCGGTAGCGATGACTGCGGGTGCCCCCCCCGCCCGGACATAATGCCGTCCTATTTAGCCACGTTTTCGAGGCAGGGCGCATGCGCGGAAGGCACGTGCGTGAGTAAAGAACATGCACGGGAGGCTTTGCGCATTTGCGGAGGTGGGCGCGCGCTCACATTTGCGAACCGGTAGGGAAGGTAAGTGAATACCACCCCTGACCGGAAGGCTCTCCCATGAGGCCTTGGTCTCATTGAAAGAGGGGTTTCTGGGCATGCACAAAAGGTGCCAGCAGACCAAGATAGTGTGTCCCAGATGGCTAGTCTAGTGAAGAGAAGGACCAGGGGAGACAGGATAGCAGTCTTCCAATATTTGAGGGGCTGCCACAGAGAGGAGGGGGTCAGGCTATTCTCCAAAGCACCCGAAAGCCAGACAAGGAATAGTGGATGGAAGCTGATCAAGGAGAGATTCAACCTGGAAATAAGGAGGAATTTTCTGACAGTGAGAACAATCAACCCATGGAACCGAAGTTGCCTTCAGAAGTTGTGGGAGCTTCATCACTGGGAGCTTCCAAGAAGAGACTGGACTGCCATTTGTCAGAAATGGTGTAGGGTCTCCTGCTTGGGTGGGGGGTTGGACTAGATGACCTACAATGTCCCTTCCAACTCTGTTAACCTGTTAAAGATTCAGGAGCCAGGGCAGGAGGGGTTACAGTTACCATCTCAGGGCTCCAAGGCCAATCCTGAGGGCTCCTTAACATCCCATTGCTCGTTTTAACCAAGGAGCCAAATTACCCCCGAGACGGCACTAGTGGCAAACTAGAATTACGGGCTTTCCCAGCTCACCTGGATAGCTCCGGAGAACCTCCACCTGCTCAGCCACCTACACCTTTCCTGGGTTACCAAGGAACTGTGGGCAACGCAGAATCTCAGCAGATGTCTGGAGTGACAGGAGCAGAAACTAAGCAGCAAACATGGCCAAGCACAGCTGAAGTTGATTGGAAATCTTTTGTTATGACAGTGGAAGAGAAAAAAAAAAGGGGGGGGTGTCCTGCCTCCTTTGAACTTGCTGGAACTTGCTTGAGGGAGAAATTACTTCAGCTGACTGCTAGGCTACTTCAGCTGACTGCTAGCTGCAGTTCGGCGGTTCAAATCTCACCGGCTCAAGGTTGACTCAGCCTTCCATCCTCCCGAGGTGGGTAAAATGAGGACCCAGATTGTTGGGGGCAATATGCTGATTCTGTGAACCGCTTAGAGAGGGCTGTAAAGCACCGTGAAGAGGTATATAAGTCTAAGGGCTATTGCTATTGCTATTGCTAAGTTCTGGCTGATGCGAGAGCTGCTTCAGACCAGCAGGGCTGCAGGAGGCTTCCTTGACTCATTTGTGGTGAGTTGTGAAGGCTTTGAGGTTTTTTCAGATACCTTCCTCAAATCTATTTCCAGACTAATGACTCTTTTAGCACGCCAGGCAAGAAGAGGCCAGCAGGGCAGCTTATTATGCCTTTGCTTGATCAGTTTCAACTTGTATCCCTGGGGCTGCAAACAGGGTGCCAGTAAAAGATGGGGCCTCTCCCAGTAATGTAGAACCAGCTCCCTCTGGGCTAACACTGGTCAGGAAGGATCAATTAAGAGAGGTGCTGATTGCAATAATTAGTGCTTCCCTCCACAGGGGGGAAGAAGCCTTGAAGGGATAGCAAAGTGCCCGCCTTCTCCAAACTATAACTTCTTATTTCCAATTATAGGCATTCTATTTTTTCATTTCTAGAAAATACGGTAGCAGAAAAATCAAGCATTCCTGGATGAAACTGATTTCCTAGATGTCTGTAGAGATTCTCAGTCATCCAGGTCATGGTTGTCCCAAAGATGCTTTTTCAGGAGGCAACTGGACTTTCTTGTTTCTTTTCTTTTGAAGACATTTCGCTTCTCATCCAAGAAGCTTCTTCAGCTCTGACAGGATGGTGGAGAATGGAAGGGTTTATATTCCTTGCAGACAGCTGGTCATTTGCATCCTTTTAGAGGGTCGTTGAGGCCACTTGGAGGTTTATCTGTGTCCTCAGGGTCACCTGAGTGGTGCAAATGGTTCCTGTAGTCTGCATTTTTTTCCTCTGGAAATCCATTCCTATTTCCTAGATCTTATTCTTACAGAATATAGAATAACAATGTTGGAAGGGACCTTGGAGGTCTTCTAGTCCAACCTGCTGCTCAAAGCAGGACACCCTATACCACTCTGGACAAATGGCTGTCCAATCTCTTCTTAAATACCTCCAGTGTTGGAGCACCCACAAGTTCAGGAGGGAAGCCCTTCCACTGATCGATCGTTCTCACTGTCAGGAAGTTTCTCCTTAGTTCTAGGTTGGATCTCTCTTTAATGATCTTCCATCCGTTACTTCTTGTCCTGCCTTCAGGGGCTTTGGAGAATAGGTTGACCCCCCCCCCTTCTCCATGAGTGCCCCTCAAATATTGCAAGACTGCTATCCTGTCATCCTTAGTCCCTTTCTTGATTAGACCTAGACATACCCAGTTTCTGCAACTCTTCTTATGTTTTAGCCTCCAGTCCCCTGATCATCTTTGTTACTCTTCTCTGTATTCTCAGCATGTTTTTGTATCATGGTCAACAAAACTGGGCACAGCATTCCAAGTGTGGTCTTACCAAAGCAGTATAAAAAATGGTACTAACGTTTCACGTGACCTTGATACCATCCTTCTGTTGATGCAGAACAGGCACTGGCTTTTTGGGCAGCTGCAGGAGGAGGAGATCAAACAAAGGGGGTGGAGTAGAGACACGAAAGAGTAGAGACACCAACATGGAAGATAGCAATAGCCCTTAGACTTCTATACCTCTTCACGGTGCTTTACAGCCCTCTCTAAGCGGTTTACAAGAGTCAGCCTATGGCCCCCAACAATCTGGGTCCTCATTTTACCCACCTCGGAAGGATGGAAGGCTGAGTCAACCTTGAGCCGGTGAGATTCGAACTGCCAAACTTCTGGCAGCCAGCAATCAGCAGAAGTAGGACTGCATTCTAAGAACTGTGCCACCACCATGTCTCAAAAGATATTCCCTACTTGTAAGAACCTCTGGTACTAGAAGTTAAATCAGCACTCTGGACACTGCCAAGTTAAAAAGCTGCAGGGACTCCTGGAATACAGCAAACAACGGAAGAGAAAGAATTCGAAGGATTGGACCAAACTATGCCAAGAAATGCAGAGGATTGGAAAGGTCCATCAATATTCCCATTCCAAAAAAAAAAAAAAAGGAGACTTAACATGCAAACTATGGTTCAATATCCTTTATTTAGCATGTTAGCGAAATAATGATTAAGATCATCCAACTCAGATTGGAGTCCCACATGGAAAGAGAGATGCCAAATGTTCAAGCTGGTTTTAGAAAAGGATGAGGGATACAATATTTGTTGTGACGGAGAAAGTCATTTAATATTTTAAATTTCATTTTGTATTTATTTGTACCCCACCTTTACTATCTTTACAAATAACTCAAGGTGGCACATACCTCCCTCTTTCTATTTCCCACACAACAACCACCCTGTGAGGTGGGTCAGGCTGAGAGAGAGCGCAACTGGCCCAACGTCACCCAGACATCCTTCATGGTTGGCAGGACTTGAACTCACGCTCTCTGCTTTCTAGCCCAGTGCCTTAACCACTAGACTAAATTGGCTCTAATACATTTATATATCTCTTTCAATTTACTATTTCTTTTCTTTTCTTCATTTTCTATTTTTTCCTTTTTAAGATTTATAGTAGTATTTATATTTTAACTGCAACATTTAATAAAGCTACTGCTAACAAAAGAATTGACAGTGCAGATATCAAAGTGGTGGATAGCTGCTGCCTTTTGGGATCCGGTCCAAGCGCTCACCAGCCACCCTGCGGACCAGCCCTTGGCAGAGCAGCCACGAAGGTCTTGGAAAAAGCGGCTCAAATCCCGTGATGTCTCCGTGTTTACAAAGATCACAATCACGCAAGAGGGCTTCTCATTCAGAGAGTTCACAAGAACAACCGGGGAGTGTGCAACCCGTGTGCATCAGAGAGCGAGAGGAGGCTCCCTTTGGCAAGGGCCTCCAGGGCGAGACCCTGCCCAGCAGGCGGTTCCCAAGGGGCTCATCAGGACACGAGGAGGAGGAGGAGGAGGAGGAGGAGGAGGAGGAGCAGGGAGGCTGTAAGAAACCCAGCTTCTCTTAGCAGTGGGGGGGGGTTTCGCTTCCCACAGGGGCACTGAGTGCCCTGCATTCATGCCAACAGCTGCCACTTGCCCCCACGGAGAAACAGAAAAGGAGGGCCTGCTTGAGGAATCAGAGGGTGGGTGAAGCCGGAAGCACACAGTGGGTGTGTTGCCCAGCAGCCCCTCCCTCTCCTGGGGCTCCTTTTGCAGACCCTTCATCTATTCTCTCTCCTAATCGTGGACATTTTGCTGGCATCGCTTCTTCCTCAGGCACCAATATTGTTTTTACAGAGTGCCCAGAGAGCTCCAACCTCCCTCTCAAAGATCGAGCTGGAAAATGCAGGGGAAGCTGCATCTCCCTGTGGGAAGCTGAAGTGGGGGGCGGGCGGGGGGGGGGCAGCCAGTCCTTTGCAGCTCCAGAGAGAGCCTGGTGGAGAACCTGGCCAGCTGGCTGCTCTCAAATTTGATGGGCAGAAGCTCTGCCTGCCACCCTCCTGTTGTATAAACAGAGGGGCTGCTCAGAGAGAACAATGGCGTGGCTGCCTCCGTAGGTGGGAGGGAGGCATCGGCTGTATTTTGGCAACAACCCCCTCCAGGAGAGCTCCGGCAGACACCTCCCCAACTGGGCAGGGTGGGGCTTTCACACAGGAAGTGCCAAAGAGGGGGGGTGGGCTTTGGTCCTCTAGCCCAACCCCCAGTCCATGGCACCGGGCCGTGGCATGCCAGGCCACCCAAACAAGCGAAGCCCCATCTGTGGGATGCAGGCAGCATGGAAACCAGGCCCCCTCCGGTCCGCGGGAAAACCTCTCTGCCCGGAACCCTGGTGCCCAAAAGTTTGGGCGCCGCTGCTCTACCCCCTTTTCTAGGGTTAGCAGAAGCGGACACACGTCCTGGAAGAGGCTCCCCAAATGGTTGGAGTCCCTTAATGGATGAAGAAATGAAGTCACTCGAGGTTGGGCTTCCTCCCGGCCAGGGTCATTAGGCCTCCCTGCTTCTTCTCGGGCCAACCATGTCGGCCTGGCTCAGCTCCCAGATGCTCCCAAGCCGAGAAAAACCAAGCCGGGCATTTCTGGCCTTTTCTGTTTAATGCAAGGGAAGAACCTAACAGTCATTTGGCAGCCCCCCAATCTCCCAACTTCCTTTTTCAGCCAAGGGTTTGGAGATGGGGAGGAGGGCTTCGGCTACTGAGGACCCCAGACCTCACAGGGCTGGCCTCACCTGGAAGCAGCCCTGCTTGTGCTGATGGACAAAGGATGTTGGGGGTTCCTGGAGGGGGGGCTTTTGGGGGGGGAGGTGTTCCGTGCCATCAGGCAGGTATCCTGGACAATCTGTGAAGTTGGCAGGCAGCATTTCAAGCGGTTCAGCTGCTCCCGGAGTGGGTGTGCCACTTGCTGTGTCAGGGAAGAGCGCCTTCACATCCACACCATGCTCAGCTCTGCCCTCCATTCTGCTGAACGCCTCCCCAAAGGCCAGAGAGATGACCCACCGGTGGGGGACCAGGAACCGTCCCCGTGCCGGAGACGCTGCCCAGGTGAAGGCCTGGCTCGGCCAGACAAGCCCGAGGAAGCCTCTGCCAGGCATCCTTGCCGATGCCCGATCCAGCTGCAGTCCAGCGTCTCCAGCATGTGGCCGGTTCCTCACCCCCCACCGGTGGGTCATCCCCCTGGGCTTTGGGGAGGCTCTCAGCAGAATGGAGGGCAGAGGTGAGCCCAGTGCAGTTGCACAGCATGAGTGCGTGAAGGTCTCGAGTTCAGGAGACGCCTACTAGAGAGAGACTGACCAGGACGAGTGACCCTTGGCTCGGAGGGCGATCTAGACAGCCGAGCGCCTTTGGCTGGGGAAGGAAAGAGTTCAGAGATGCAGGAGAGGCCCACCTCCCACTTGCAGCCCCCCTCCTCAAGTCCCCCAAGATCGCTCAGGATCCTTGCAAGGGAAATGCCCACCGTCCCTTCAAGCCCATCCTTTGCTTCTCTGGAGCCATCCTGGGGCGCACCTTCTTGAACAGAGCAGTGGAATGGGGGGGGGGGCAGGGAGGATCAAACACAGATGGCAAAAGAGCTACACTAGATCTACTTCTGACAGTCCATGGCCAAGCACAGACCAGGGTGGTCCCTGAAGGAGCTCAGAGAAGCCCCAAAGTCTTTCTTGGTGGTCCCTCTGGAGCTTTGCCCACCCAGAGAGGAACCCCAGGAGTCCCAGCCCCGCCAGTGACCAGCCCCCTCCAAGCACTCTCCCACCTTCCAGGCAGCTTCAATCTTGCCAGGCTGAGCAACGCAGGGACCCCTCTCCCCCCCTTCTCAGCTTTGCGTGTTTTAAGAGGAAACTCTTTGACCGGGGAGATTTTAAAGACTCCAGGAGGCACGAGAAACACACCTAATGTTCTCCCCTCCCCTCAAGATTCCCCAAGAAGAAATGAAATGGACCACCAACTTCCTTCTTTAGCTCACAGCTGGACCTAGGCTTTTTTTGGGGGGGGGGGGAGCTGAGAACTGCTCCGGTCCAGTTCTGCTGAGAGCTGCAGAGCAGCGGTGGGCTTCAAAAATTTTAGCAAGGGGTTCTCTGCCCGGTTGCTGGGTGGGCGTGGCCATGGTGGGCGTGGCCTAGTCGGCCTCCTGCACCATGGCAGGGTGGGGGGACGTTTTTGCCCTCCCCGGACTCCGGAGGCTTTCCTTGAGCCCCCGGGAGGGCGAAAACGGCCTCCCCAGGCTCCAGAGGCCCTCTGGAGGCCAGAAACAGGCCCGTTTCCGGCCTTCCTGAACTTCCGGTAGGCCTCCGCGTGCGCCCTGCACTTACCTGCATCCAAAACGGGCCGCGTGGGGACTCCTGGGAGGGGACGGGAGGGGAGGGGAGGGGAGGGCCAGCCAGGAGTGGGATTTGGGGGTTCTCCGAACTGCACAGAATCTTAGCTAGAGGTTCTCCCGAACCCCTGCGAACCCCCAGCAGCCCACCCCTGCTGCAGAGCCCTCCAGAGCAGGGTTTTCCCCCTGCCCCACTTGCCTTCTTTAGGAGGGTCTGCTTTGAAGTCAACGCTGGGCTTCTGGGATCCATCGCGGACCCTGCAGAACCAGCCCAAATAGCCAAGGAGTCAAAGGGGAAGGCCTCTCATCAGCCACGGGAGGCGAAACATTGCAAAATGGAGATGGGGAATGGAATCTAAAAATCAGCTTGCAAAAATCCATTTTTTAAAACTGAGGACCGTGTTTAAAAAAACCAGGACCTATGAAAGATGGAAGCCGGCTTGCCATGGTTTCATTTTACCTGCAACTCCGGCCTCCACCCCCATCCCCGCCCTGGTGGCTTCCTGAATGCTGGAGCTGCTGTTCTCTGCGGGCTGCGGCTCCCACAACCAGCACAGATTGCACCAGCCAGAGCGAGCTTGCTCCGGATGTTTCTCTGCTGAAAAGTGGACCAGAAGAGGCAGGCTGCACCTGCCCCAGTCCTGCCCTGGCACACTCCAGGCACCAGGCTCTGTTGCTGCGGCACCTGGGGCTCGGCATGCTAAGGGCAGCATCCCAGCCCCCCCCACCACCACCACCCTGGAGCCCC
>QLTV01003480.1:279341-291696 GCA_003457575.1 Thermophis baileyi
CTCCACCCGGGAACATTGCTTCCAGCCACTGGATGCCAACCGCCCCCCCCCCACAAGCCTCCATTGTTTAATTTGTGACTCCTGAAGTTTTCCTGCACCCTCCTGTGCGGCATGGGGTCATCCTGCAGACCCCTCCCACAGCAGCAGCAGCATTAAAGAAAGCAACTGCTAGACTCTCGTGGTCTTAATTGTCCCAGAGACCCTCCTGCAGAACAAGATTATACGCAAAGCCATAAAATTAACCGAGCCCTCAGCTACTGGAGTGGATTTGTGCATTTCAAAGGGAGCGGAGAGACAGAGAAGAAAGAAAAGAATAATCAATGCCCAAGGGAAACCACACATTCAGTCTCGAAACAGTCCCTTTCAGGGCAACGAAACAGCACTTTAACTCTGGGAGTGTCCACGACCGAATGGCCTGTCTGACTGGGCCAGTGCGCTGCTGGGCCAGTGCGCTGCTGGGCCAGCCGCACTGAGGAATTCCAGGACCACTCAGGGAAAGGACCATCCGGACAATCATCCACAGCCACTCCATCTCTCTCTCTCTCTCTTCCCGACTGTCAGAGTGAATGCCTGGATGAAGGTGGACCACGAACTGGTGGCTGCCCTGGCACAGAGATTCACTCAGTTTCCCTCCCCATGGCCTCCCTCCGCCTGGCCTACCTCTCAAGGCTGTTGTGAGAACCCAGCTGCAATTAAAGAATGCCGCCACAGTCTCCGGCCAGCTGCCCTCCTCACCTGAGAGACGCAGACCCTCAACTGTTCAGAGGGCTCAAGGCACCAGACGGCTCTTCCACGGACCGGAGGGGGGGGAAAGGGGTAGGGAGGCATTCTGGAACAATTTCCCCCAGCCCCACCACAGCAGCTGTCTGAGAGAAGTGCAGCCCCCCCCCATCCAATTCTCTACCTCTGCTTTGAGCGACCTCTCTGGAAGGACCCCGCTTCCTCCAAGGCATCCAACCCCCAACTCCCACCCCCCAAGATACTAGGGGAAGGGAACAGCCACACAACCTCGCCTCTTCACAGCCCCCGCTGGCCCTGAGCCTGGCTGAGCCTTTGCCAAGGGGCAAAATCAAGGCTCTGCTGATAAATACAAGGTGGCAGCAGAAGCCATGCAACCCACCCCCCCGCTCCACCAATAAACAGACCAACAATTCTGCCAGCAGCCAGTGATGGCTGGGCAGGTCCCTGGGGCTTTTTCCGCAGAGGGGCCCGGACTCTCCTCATCCTTCCAGCTCTCTTGCACGAGGGCAGTTCTACCTTTGGGTCCAGCTTTGGGGCAGACCCAGATGTACACCCTCCTTTCTTCTTTCTTCTGGAAACTCAATCATGGCTGTGAGAACCATGAGGCCTCAGCAGAAGATTCACAGAAGTTGCTAGAGAATTGCTTCACTGCAGACAAGGAAGAAATGCCCCCCAAGGGGAAGGGTCTGCCTGTCGCAAACGCAGAGACCCTGCCCGGTCCAAGGCTCCTGGCCCAGGACTTCAGCCGCCAGCCATCCTCTTCCTCCCACCTGCAGGGGAGGACACAGCTGCCCCACCTTCACAGAGCCATTCGGTCAGCTCCGCAGGACTGGTGGGGCTGCAGACCCAAACCCCTCCAGGTGCCACGGCTCTGCCTTTGCTCTGGCATCCCACCAGCCCCCTTGCTTCCCTGCCCCTCAAAGAGGGGAAGCAGCCAGTTCCCCCGCCTGCCTCTCTTCCTCCCAGTAAGTCTCTTGCCTTCCAGCGGAGCACGAAGGCCCAGACTTTGGGCAGGAGATGGCGGACCGACCGTTGTGCCAGGCGGCCCGAGGATCTCCCTGTCTCTCAAGGCGGAAAAGGCCCCTGCTTTCCGCCTTTCCTTCTTCCTTTCCTCAATGCAGCTTGGCCAGCAGGAGGGCAGCAACTGACATTGTCTGGCAAACGTTATGCTCATGAAGTATTCAAGAGTTAAATTATCATCTCATAGTCTTGAAAGATTAACACAATAACAGAGTTGGAAGGGACCTTGTAGGTCATCTAGTCCAACCCCTGCTCAAGCAGGAGACCCTACACCATTTCTGACAGATGGCAGCCCAGTCTCTTCTTGAAAGCCTCCAACGATGAAGCTCCCACAACTTCTGAAGGCAACTTCTGTTCCATGGGTTGTTCTCACTGTCAGGAAATGTCTCCTTATTTCCAGGTTGAATCTCTCCTTGATCAGTTTCCATCTTGTCTGGCCTTCAGGTGCCTTGGAAAACAGCTTGACCGCCTCCTCTCTGTGCTAGCCCCTCAAATATTGGAAGACTGCTATCCTGTCTCCCCTGGTCCTTCTCTTCGCTAGACTAGCCATGCCCAGTTCCTGCAACCGTTCTTCGTATGTTTTAGCCTCCAGTCCCCTAATCATCCTGGTTGCTCTTCTCTGCACTCTTTCTAGAGTCTCAACCTCTTTTTTATAGTGTGGTGACCAAAAACTGGGTGCAGTACTCTAGGTGTGGCCTTACTAAGGCTTTATAGAGTGGTATTAAGAGAAAGAGAACACAGGGAGGGAGGCTGGCTTGTCTTTCCGCCTCCATTTTGAGCAGCCAAATTTGGCCAAGCCGACCGCCAGCAGGTGCATCAGTCTCCAGGCAGATGTTTCCATTTTCAGAGGCTCAAAATCCCCCTCAGAGAAGCATGACTCATTTCAGAGTCCCTGCGTGCTCAACTGTGCAAGAGCGGAGGTCTGCCTCCGAGCGGAGGGCCTCCGTGGGGTCTGTCCCTGCTTCAGCCATGTCCCTGGCCCTGCAGATGTTTCTCCCCAGGCCAGGCCAGGCCAGGCCAGGCCAGGCTTCCATGGGGATGGAGTGGGGAGGAGGCTGTGGTATTTGTAGCCTGGGGGATTCCTCAGGGCTGAAAACAGGAGTCCTTGCACAGGGGGATTCCCAGACCAGCCCCCTCAGTGAGGGGCTCCCAATTTCAGCCCCACCCCAAGGGAAGGCCTCTCCATCCCTAAGGCCCCACTGCAATTTTTCCTCCAACAGAGGCAGGGTGACTGTGAATGGTAGCAACTGGCACCCCGATGGATTCGTGCCCAGCTCTTCAAGCAGGAGCTGAAAGTGCAAGGGACACGATGCAGCCCCCCCCCCCCCGTTCTGTCTGAGGGAGGCCACCCACCCAGGAGTAAAGATGGAAAGTCCCAGACTCCAGGAGGATCCCACAGCCACAGCCACAGCCACAGCCACCACAGCACCACGGCAGATGCTGGGAAAGAGCCTGCATGGCGGAGCCAGGACAGAGGCACAACAATGGCCACCCTCAGCGCCTGATCACGTCTCACCCCATGTCAGTGGATAGTTTCCCCCAGAAGCTTCACTAGGATGGGAGCAGGAAAAGGGGAGCACCTGGGGCAGCCCCCACAGCTGAGTCTCTTCCCCACCAACACTGCCTATAAAGGAGAACCACCCTGACCATAGCACAGGGCCTCGCACCCCCCCCCCCCAGAGGACCAGGAGGACATCAGGGTTAAGATCCCAAAGGTGCTTTTCAAGAGGCAACCGGCCTTCCTTGTTTCTTCTCTGAAGAAAACAACGGTGACAATCATGGATGACTGGGAGTCTCCACAGACACCAGGGTCAAGGATATCAAAGCTGCCAAGAGGTCAAGGTGGGCCAGGAAGAATGCCCCAGACCCAGCCAGAGGCCCCTCCCAGCAGGACCTTCTTGTCTCGGGACTTAATCATGGTTGGGGGCCCTCTGCGAGAGCCCCCCCAGAGCACTTTAGGGTGGCAGACAAATCCAATAGAATTAGTCTCTGCCTGACCTCATTTCATTTTTTTTTCCTTAACTTTTTTATTAGTTTATCAAAGTATAAAATACAAAGGGAAAAAAAACCATAGAAAAGTAAGAAGAGAGGGAGGGGAAAAGAGGGGGGGATAGTTAACGGGAGAAAAGAAAAAAGAAGAAAGCACCAACTTCCGACTCTCTTTAGCACAGTAGAAGGTAACAACAATACAACCACAACTTCTTACTTTTACACAACAGTATGTACAAGCCATTTCTGTAACAATAAGCCTGTCTGACTTACAAAAACAGAATCAAAGTTTCATTATTATTTTTTTCTCATTGCAAACACAAAGCCATTTGAAAATAGAGACAAAATTAAATACAATCTCTTATTTGGCTAAAAGAATCAGCTTAACCACCTCTGCCTCCCTTTGCTGTGGGGAATAATATATCATTCATTCTCATGTTTTCAAATCTAGTCCATCATATTTCACCAGCTTTGGAATATGACCTCATTTCATTTTCAGGGACTCTCACTTCTAGAGAAAGCAACGGGACTCCCGCAACTGGCCGTAGGAGTGAAGCCTCGTCCCCCTTCTAATCCAAAACAAGTCTATCCCAGTCATTAAAGTCAAAATGGAGGCTGCTGAATGAAAGGGCGCTGGATGTGGCCGAACAGGAGCCTTCAGCATCAGGGAAGGCGCTCTTGCCCACGCCAGCCTGGTGCAACTACACAGGGCACAAACCTCCCAGTCTCAGGAGAACATCTTCTCATGAAGAAGGCCACCTCTGCAAAGGGATCAGGGCCTCTGTGGCTGGCCCTCCCTCATCGGCAGGAACTGACCTGCTCCTTTCTGGATGCCCACCAGCTGGCAGAGAAAGGCACTTTTACTCCTGGCTACAGGTGGGACTCCCGCGTGTTCACTCGCCGGAAATTCGGATGTGGCTTTTGCCCAACCTCCCAAACTCTGACCTCAAATCCCGGATCAGCTGCTAAATGTGCACCCCATGGAGTACTTGACACCGAGTTCCAGCTGGTGTCTGCAGCCCAGGCATGCCTGAGAGGAGGCCAGGAACTCCGTGATCTTCTCCATGGTGGGCAGACAGGGACCCCATTCAGCGGAGCCCTTGGGAGCCGTGCCAGGCTCAAGCAGACACACCAATGTGCGCAGCCTTGGAAAACTGCAGTCAGCTGCACGA
This sequence comes from Thermophis baileyi, assembly GCA_003457575.1. Lineage (NCBI taxonomy): Eukaryota > Metazoa > Chordata > Lepidosauria > Squamata > Dipsadidae > Thermophis > Thermophis baileyi. The sequence goes on from QLTV01003480.1 coordinate 284,264, forward strand.
CTTAAGACCCATCATTAGAGGCCTAGAAACTGAAACGCGATTTCTTGCTTAATGGACTCTCCAATTTCTGAGGAATTATCACAATGGTACCATTGCTCACACCCGCACCTACATTTCCGTGAAAACATATACCCTCTGGTCGAGGCATGAAGCTAATGAAAATAAATATAATTCTTTTTTTTTTTTTTTTTTAAACAGAGAACTCTGAGCATTTTGGGGACAGAGTGACTTTGTGTTGTGCAACATGCTCAGCCCAGCTAATGTGAAATGGTGGATTTGTGGTTCAGGGAACTCAATCTATGCATCGCCGGCACGTAGAAATCGAGAGATAAAATATAAAGAGAAAACATTTCAAGCATTATTACAGGGCTGGAAGCAGCAAAGCCTCAGCCACACAGCCTGAGGGCTCTGCAGTCAGCCAGGGAGCCCCTGGATTCTTCTCCCCTGGATTCTTCTCCCCTGGATTCTTCTCCCCTGGATTCTTCTCCGGGGTCCACGTGAGCTTCTCCACGCATCGCTTGCAACTGTCGGATCGCCCATCTGCTTTCCCCTGAAACAACTCCAGGCAAGTTCAGACATGGAGTCAGGCAGAAGAGAGGCGAGGGTGGGCTCAGCAAAGACCCCTCCCAAGTCGGGTTTCTCAACAAGAAAACTCAGACCGAGGCTGAGCTTCTTTTCCTCTCTAGCCCCCCCCCATAAGGAGCCCGGTGCAGTGTATATATTTACATCTACGGCCCCCCTGAGAAATTAAAAAGCCCGCAATGCACCAGCTATAATGTCACCACTGCCGTTGGAGAAAGAGCTTGGGCCAAAATGCTGCACACTAAAATGGGGAGCTCAACGGGCAGAGAGGGAACATGCAATTTTTCCACGCAGCCGCATTTTGTTTCAACCTTCCCCTCCACCACAAAAGATTTCTTCCCTACGTAATAGAGTTGTGATTTTTGGAAGGTCCTTAATGAAAAAGCTACTTTTGCAATGATTTAGGTAGCACTGGTAGTTCTTCCCCTAAAGATGTCCAGCCTCAACGGGTAGAATAACTGCAGCTGTTCTATGAATTACAAAAAGAATTCCGTTCACTCAACAATGCAACTTTCTGTGATTTTGGTTTGAAGGGTGAAGGCAACACAACAGCTTCAACCCTCCGTGTTCACAGGGTCTCTCCAAGCACCACCAGATGCATCTGTCCAGCGGCCTCTCGCAGGACACGGAGGCTTCTCTGCAGCGAGACCCACGTCCAAGCATCAGCAGCAGGGTGGGGGGAGGCTTCTGCTCTGTGTGAGGCCCCCCAAAGCCTGCTTGGGGCCAGGTTGCCAACGGCTGCATAAACGGCAGCGGCTGTACCTGGAAGGGGCTGCCAAAACCTCAGGGGTCTTCTGGGCAGTTGCCAAGGTGCTTCTCCTCATATCTCGAGCCCCTCTTCAGAGGCATTTTCCTCTGGGGGTGCTTCAGAAACTGGAAATAGCCACTTCACACTTGCCCCCCCCCAAAGCCCCACTTACTTTTCCGAAGTCCCGCACATCAAAGAGGTCGAAGGGGTCGAAGAGCTCGCTGTTCCGGAGGCCGAACTTGTCATGACACACTTTGAGGAATGTCCGGATGTTCTTCAGGCAAAGGAACTGCAAGAGAAGGGGAGCCCTTGAGTGCCTTTCCCACAGAGACCCATAATGGGGGGGGGGGTCTGAAACGAGAACCCCCACTCCCTCCGCACAGTTTACTCCCCCGGTGGTCTAATCCCAAACACCAAGTCCAAGCGGGGGGGGGGGGAGAACAAGGGGGAGCAGTCTCTCCCCCTTAATCCTGGGTTCACCCAGCTTGACAGGCTGGTCTTCAACAGGTTCGGTGCCAAAAGAAGAGCCAAAGATCGGCCCCAAGGAAGCCAGAGAGACCCCTGCCCCGGCCCCCTCTTGCTCAGACTTGGTGGCCAAGGTGCTGGGAGTCGAGGGCTTGTGGTCTCGTCAGATGCGCCAGAGGGAGCTCCAACCAAGTGGGATTAACCACCCCACTTTTGCATGTGCACACAAACACAAACACACACACACACACACACACACACACACACACACACATACACACACACACACCATTCTGCTCAAATCCCCCTGTGTGTCCTGAGGACTAGTCACTTCTCAGCCTTTGGTGGAGGCAGAAGAGGCAACCCTGCAAAGGGGTTACTAAACAAGGTTGTTAAAAAATCAGGACCTGGATTTTTTTTTGTATGTTTTTTAGCTGCAATATTGAATTTGGTAGGGCACAGATTGGTGCGGTGGCCTAGATGTGGAGCTCTCGCCTCACAATCAGGAGGCTGTGAGTTCGATCCTAGGTAGAGGCAGATATTTCTCTCTCTGGGCACAATGAGAATATATCTGGCTGTGAACTCCGCATTGGCGATAGGAAGGGCATCCGGCCAGTAAACACTCAGCTCCATTCAGTTGCCCCAACTCCACCCCGAAAGGGATTACGGGGTCGTTAAACGACAGAAACCCCCCCCCCGATGCTGGTGAAGCTCTGATGCCCCTGGACAAGACACTGCCAGCCTGCAATTCAAGCAGGACCCCGCTGGGGCTGGGGGGGGCAGTTCTGCATAGAGTCCGATGAGCCTCCTTCACTTCCCTCCCCCCCCCCGGCCTACAGCTGCAGAGAGGGATGGGAGGGGGCTTTCTTCCCAGGCCTTTACTGCCCTCTGGACCCTGCGAGGGGGTCTTCCACTCCTGCCCTCCAAACGTAGAACAAGCAGGGGCAGTGGGCAAACCAATGGACTGAGGTCTCCTCAGAGCTCCGGTTCAGAATCGGGAAGACCCTCTGGGGGCTACCCCCGGGCACACCCGCATGGTCCCTGGCCGCCTGGTCAGAGGCTGTGTGCCAGGCTGGGGGTGTCCTGGGAAGCTGCAGGCTTTGTTTGGCAGGAGGGGCGGCGATGGAGAGGCCCTCCCTTGAGCCCTTTCTGGCTGCGAGGCAGGGCTGGGCCGCTGCTCATCTTGCTGCAAGCAGAGCCAAGAAGTCACTGAGCTAAAGAAAAATGCCTCTCTTGGGGGGGGGGCGCTCGGGTGTGTTAAGGGGGTGTGTTAAAAGAGTTGCTGCTGCAGCTGTGGGGGTAGGGGGGACAGAGTAAGGGGTGGAGCCCCAGCTGGTACTCCCCCCCCCTTGCTCAAAGGCCCCAGAGGCAGGCCTCCCCCCCCCCCAATTGCCTGTTGGTCTTGCTCTGCGTTTCTCCTCTGAATGGCTCCCTTTTCCTTGCAGGAGAGGACAGAGGCCGCCACTCTCGGAGGGCCTCTGCACATTGGGAGCCGCCCCACCCAGAAGAGAGCCTCCCCCCTCCCCCAAAAAAGACAGAGACAGGCTGTTCTCCGCAGCCAGCGGGTGAGCAAAAGGCTCCGAACATTTCACACACACACAAAAGGAGCATCTTTGAAAAGCTGAAATTCTGTTTCCTAAGCCTGGGAGAGCCTCCCCATCTCCCATCCCTCCTCGCTCCACTGGCCTTTCCCCAAAGCTGAGGGCAGCCCCCCTTTCCTGGGGACCTTCTGCCTTCAACCTTTCCCTTCATTGCAAAGCTGGGCTCACACAAAGCAGCCCTAAAGATAGTTGGGGCTGGGGCAGCCTGGCCAGGGACCCACCTCCTGGCCAGGTCATTCGGGTCCCCGATCCGGCCCTTAAAAGGCTGTCCCCCCTTCTGCCCCCCCCTTCACGACCGACACAACTGCAGCAGGATAGCAGGAGAAAAAGGGCGGAAAGCCCTGGGGGGGGGTCTTGCTGGAGGGAGGCCTGGAGTATGTTTGGCCTGGAGGAGAGGCGACTGGGGGAGACAGATCCTCTCTTATCAGGCTGGGCAGAAAATAAATTAAATCCCAGCGAGAGGAATTAGATCTTGCTTCCGCCTCCACTGATGAGCAGCTCTTCACCAGGGGATCAGGCCCACCCCCCCCCACCTGGCCACTGATGGGGTGCTCCTCTGTATGACGCAGGGGTCTGTGAAGAAAGCTGGGCAGGGAGACCCTCCCTCCTCTCGCAAGGCAGCCCCACTGGGAGCTCCTCCTGCAACTGCCCCCTCCCTGGCGAAGGAGGGCGGCCACTCCAGCTGCCTTCCTCTGCCCACCCACCCACCCCCAAAGCCTCTGCCAATGGGAGGCCGTAGCGAAGGGTGGTGCCAAGCATGAGTTTTCTTCACGGGGACAACCGAAAATCAAAACACAGATCTCTTTAAGTTTTCACTACTGGGGAACTACAGACACCTCGCTATGTCACTTATGGAACTCCCCACCACAAGAACCATAGCAGGATTATGGCAGGGCGTGGGGGAGGGGAAGACTCCTGGAAACAAGGTGGTGAGCCCAGCCACCCAAGACACCCAATTCCAGAAGCCGGGCCCATATCTCTGCCCCCACGGCCCCTTCTTCACACAAACACACACACACCCCTGATTGCTGCCTCGCCTTCTTTCTCTCCGAGGTCCTAAGCAGGACTAAGAGACATTCTTGGAAATGAAAAAATGGCTGCATTCATTCCATCATTTGTAAATTTATCAGGCTAGAAACCCTAACCCTTTCCTGCAAGCCGCCATCTGAAGCCACCCACCCGCCCCCGTTTCTAAGTAACTCAACTCTGTTAATGCGTAAGCTCCTCCACCCCAGTCAGAAAAGAATCGGGGACTTGGGAGTCAAGAGCACAAAAGTCTCACAATCTGCAATGAATCCCATCAGCTCAATTTCAGCCAGAAAGGACTCTGCCCTCCCCTCCCATGGGGGAGACAGGTCAGCCATTCAACCCCCACCCCAAAGTCTCCAGCAGCTGGACCTGATCCCAGTTGATGGAGCCTCAGCCTTGCTGCCCAATGCCCCAGGCAGTCCCCGGGCCAGCCCCTCTCCCTCAAACTTAGGAATGCCCCAGCGGGCATTGCCCAAAGCCTCCCAGTTGATGATGGGAAAGGAACGTGGCCTGGGGGCATGGATGGTGAGCTGCGCCGGCTGCCCTGTCAGTGAAGAGGATGCCCACAGCGTCTCTGCATGAGATTCTACTCCAGGGCCAACTCAGAACAGCAGCGGCAGCTCAGCTGTTCCACACACCAGACGGACATCTGGAAGATCTGCTTTTGGGGGTCAGTCTGGAGCCAGATGTGCGCAAAATATGACTTCAGCAACAGAGTGATCAATGCCTGGAATTCACTACCTGACTCTGTGGTTTCTTCCCCAAACCCAAAAAACTTTAACCTTAGACTGTCTACTGTCGACCTCACCCCATTCCTAAGAGGTCTGTAAGGGGCGTGCATAAGCGCACCAGCGTGCCTACCGTCCCTGTCCTACTGTCCTATTGTCTTCATCTATCTGTATTCACTTTGATTATGTTTATGATTATACCTATACCTGCTATCTTGTACATGTTTGACAAATAAATAAATAAATAAAATAAAAATAAATAAATAAAACCCCACAGAGCAGCTGCAAGGAGCTTCACAGCATTCGGGAAACAGAGCCAGAGCAGGCAGGGCCCGTGTGCCAGGCACAGCAGCCATTCCTCAGAGAGGGGCAAGACCACAGCCAGAAGCCCAAAGCACAAGTCGCTCCGGATTTTCTTGAAGCTCAGATGCTCCCCGTGGCTCTCGGGGCGTCCTGCAGCCCCAAGGCCTCCTCCTCCCCCCTAAGAGCTGGCCCAGGGCTTTGGGGCCGGAGAAGCCTTGGATGCTGCCCCCCTCGGCCTGCTCTTCCCCTGCTGAGCTTCTTCTGGGTTGGAGCCCCCACCAGATTCAAGCAGTGAAGCAAATTTCTCCTGAAAACGGAACTGAGCCCAGCAGGGAGGCTGGGCATGAATTGCAATTGTCTGCCAGAAAGGAAGGAGGAGTGCCAGCCCCGGGCGGGCGGGCGGCTGGGGCACTAAATCAGAGAGTAATGAGGAGGCTCCTCCGCCCTGCACGGCAAAGACAGCCCCAGGCCACGAAGTTCACCTGTGAACCAAGCTATAAGGTATGGAAACCTGAGCCGCTCAGCCTGCAGGGGGGTTGAGATGTGGGGATAACTAGCAGGGAGCATCGGCGTCTCCCTCCACAACAATGAGACGCCTTCGGCCAGTGTGGCTGTTTTGCACAACTAGGAAAAAAAGGTTCAGCCCTTTCAGCAGAGAAGAAATGCTGAGCTTTGTTTGATCACTGAATGTGTTTCCAGCAAGGGGGGGGGGGAGACCATCTTCTCCCCTCTCTTTAAAAGCAAAGCCCCCCCCCCGGCCGATGCCAGAGCCCAACTGCACAGCCTCCCTTCACCCTACCAGGAATGAAAGGGGCCTGTTCCTCTTTGGCAAACCTGCAGAGTCTCCACCTGGGCGCCTCCCAAGCCTGGTGCCCAGGGAGCAAGGGGCACCCACCCACCTTATCCAGTCAGGGCGAGGCAAGACAAGAGAAGGAAGTCTTCTCAGCCAAGCGGGTCTCCACAAGGGAGAGGGCTTCCCTTCCACCTGCAGCCCCATATGATTACCAGAACACAGCACTCCCCCCACCCAAAAAAGTCTGCCTGGAGACCTCGTGCCAGCCAACCTGGGGAAGGGGCCACAAGGCCTCAAGCAGGGGCAGCTCATCCACTCATCCCCTCGGATCAGCACCCTCCCAGAGGCCCCAAGTCCACCCCAATGCATCCTTCTCAGGAGCCTTGAAGAGCCAACGGCCCCGAATACCACAGAGGGGCCCAGCTGCCCCTCCCTTCACACACGGCATCCCTCATTCTGGGGACCACAAACTCAGGATGAAAAGGCAAGAGTTCTGGCAAAGGAGAAAACGCAAAAGGACATGCCTTTGTTTTAAAAAAAGGGTGAAGGAAACACCCAAACTTTTTTTAGTTTTTCAACTCCAAAGAGCCAACTAAGAATGCTGGGCTTGTGCAGAGCCTGGGCAAGACACTCCCTTGCACCAGTGGAAGCCTCTCCTGTGGGTGGCCACATGGACACAGGAATCCCCTGAACTGCAGGTGGAAAGAAGCTCCAAAAAGCAGATTAATAGAGTTGGAAGAGACCTTGGAGGTTGTCTACTCCAGCCCTCTGCTCAAGCAGGAGACCCTGTACCATTTAAGACAAATGGTTGTCCAATCTCTTAAAATCTTCCAGTATTGGAGCACCCACAACTTCTGGAGGCAAGCCGTTCCACTGGTTAATTGTTCTCCCTATTAGGAAATTTCTCCTTAGTTCTAGGTTGGATCTCTCCTTGATAAGCTTCCATCCATTACTTCTTGCCTTCAGGTGCTTTGGAGAACAGGTTGGCCCCCCTCTTTCTTTTTCTTTTTCTTTCTCTCTCTTTCTTTCTTTCTCTTTCTCTTTCTTTCTTTCTCTTTCTTTTTCTTTCTTTCTTTCTCTTTTTTTCTCTTTCTCTCTCTCTCTCTCTCTCTCTCTCTCTCTCTCTCTCTCTCTCTCTCTCTCTCTTTCTCACACACACACACACACACACACACACACACACA
>QLTV01003480.1:291732-302245 GCA_003457575.1 Thermophis baileyi
TTTCTTTTTCTTTCTTCTTTCTTTCTTCCTTTCTTTCTTTCTTTCCTTCCTTCCTTCCTTCTTTCTTTTCACCCTAGGCAGGAGTGAGGTGTGTTTCCCCCCCCAAAAAAATAGCTGAATACTATCTCCTGAAAGGGAGTCTGATCCCACTTTCCTCCCTCCCCCACCACGGGGCAGTTGAAGTAGCCCTAAGGAAAAGGCAGGGGGGCACCACCTCCCAGCCTAATCGAAGTCCTAATATGGGGACCCTCTTGGAGGAACCGGGGGTCTCGGCTCTCTGCAAACTCTTAATCTGACTTCAGGCTTGGCTGTATTCTAGAACTTGAGGCGGGGGGGGGGGTGTTGCTCACGGCTGCCCCAGGATTTTGACACAAACATACACACAGTAACCAACCTGATCCAAAGCAAAGCTGGGGTCCCAAGGAAGGGAGGAGATCACATCTGGATTACTTATAACAAGGGGGAGCAACATTAAAACCGAGGCTTTTCTGACGTAGATCATCCAGCCCTGGGGAAAAGTGCCTGCCATTGTATCGAGAGGGCAAAACCAATAAGGAGCTTCATGAATAAAAGGATTTTAATGAATTTCACTGAATGGCTTTGTTCCCATCCTGATCCCTAATATCCCGCAGACTATCCCAACTGCCGGGCGTAGATTGCATTCAGGGCCAGTTGCAGATTTGCCACAAATCCCCAGACTTTGCTGGACGGCTTAAATCCTCCATCCCAAGGGGTGGGGGTGGGATGGGGGAGAAGCGGAGGGCTCACCCCACAGGCCAGTCCCCATCTCATCCGACCTTTGTTAGCTGCCAATTAGTGATGGATGGTCCGACATGTCAGCTCACCCTTTATTATTTTCACAAATAACTTAAGGCAGAGAACATACCTACTACTCCTTCCTCCTCCTCCTCCTGTTTTCCCCACAACCACCCTGTGAGGTAGGCTGGGCTGAGAGAAAGTGACTGGCCAAAAGTACTGAAGGCAAACTTCCCCTGACTGTGGAGGCTTCCTTCTAATCCCTTGAAAATACTCTGCCAGGAATGTTGGAGCCCTTTGCCCAGCTGGGCAAAGACCAAGCAAGGGGCGAGGAGGGGGGGCATGAGAGCTCCGGGGTGTTTTCAGAGCTCTAGCCCACCCCCCACCCCCGCCACCCATTCTCTTTTCTACTGGAGCAAAGTTCCTGGCAGAGGGAACAAAATGCCCGTTGGGTCCACAATGCCAGCAGGCAGGAGACGTTGAGCGATGCTGCCCACTTGTCCGGGGAACAGGCCCCTCTGCCCCATCCGCCAGGAGGGCAGCTCTCCCAGGGAGGCGAGGGAAAAACAGCAGCCAGTTCCAGGCCCTGGACTACAGCAGCCCCAACTGTAGGTGAGGATCCGATGATGGGGGGCACCATGAGGAGTCAGAAGCCCCCCTTCCGAAGAAAAGGGCAAGGCCTCTACTAAAATATCGGAGGGGGGGGGCTCTTCCTGAGGCTGCAGAGGAGAAAAGCCCTGTGCTGTCAACTCTGAATCCCGACAGATCACGGGGATAGCAAAAACTGAACCCCAAGCCTGCCCCACAAGGGAAAGCTGGAGGGAATGGCCAAGACCCAACATGTGGACCCAGTGAAGGCTGAAAGGCCGCTTTCACATCGCAGGAAGCCAGGAGGGACCTGGCCTCCCTCCTCCTCGCTCCTCAGATGGCTTTTCATGCCACTGGCACGCGACCAAATCCTCCTTCTTGGAGGTTTCCTCCAATGGATATTCCCTCCTCACTCAGCCAAATTAAATTAAGTCAGCCCGGGCTTCTCCTGCCACCCTGTAGAAGCTGCCCTCGGCCTCTGGGATTCCTTTCAGGCATCTGCACCGCCAGGCCCCAGCTCCTGGGTCGTCCAGGTGGGGCAGAGCCTGCACAGCAAAAGCCCCCCCCCCCCGGCATCCTTTCCCCAATCTTAGGACAGCAGCTGGCAGTGGAAGAGGGCAAGGGGCTGCCAAAGCCAGTTCTTCCTCAGGTGCTTTTTAGGAAGGAAAAAACCCCTGAATTCCTATGTGGAACCTGTTTGAAAATAGCCACATCCCCAAGGGGGGCCCTCAAAGGCTCCCTCTTCAGTAGCAGATCCATGCTGAATTGGCTTTCAGAGGGGCCTGGCAGGACCCCAAACCCACCTTTGTTGCCTGGGACAGAGAGGGTAGTAGCATAATGCCTGGAGCAGGATTAGACTCTTTGGACAAGGGGGGCTCCTTTGACCCTCACTTTCCAACTGTCGTTCTATAATATTAGCTGCATTTTACACATTACACAGCATCATACTCAGATTCGCTATCTGGAAAATATCAGTGGGGCAAAGAGTGACCGGCAGGAGGAAATTCCTGCTTCAACCAATATGGCGATATGCCCGAGCTTTCAACCAGACCGTTGCAAGAACCCGCCTGCACTCTCCTCCCGACCACTCATCCCATCAGAGACGCTTGCTGCTTATCACCCACCGAGCCTTTGAAGTGGACCATCCAATCACCGGTCAAGCAAGCGGACCACTGCCCAGTGCTCTGGACCAGGGGTCTCCAACCTTGGCAACTTTAAGGCTTGTGGACTTCAACTCCCAGAGTTCTCCCAGAGCAAAGCTGGTTGAGGAATTCTGGGAGTTGAAGTCCACAAGCCTTAAAGTTGCCAAGGTTGGAGACCTCTGTTCTGGACGGTTTCCAGCCCTGGCTGCAGGAACCTCCAAGGCCTCCTCTGTGCCAAGAGAGGGTGGACACTGGTTCTGCCCAACAGAAGCCACCACAAATCTGCAGGAATTAGTGCCAAAATCTGCTTAGGGCCTTTCAAACAAAGCCGCCTCTCTTCGGCCAAAGCTGTGAAAGTTGTCAGGGAACGTAATTCAAAGGGGGGGAGGGGGGGACAGGGGGATTCTCTGTCCATAAAATTCTTCTGGCAAGACATGCCAGGTGCGTGTGCAGAGAGCAGCCCGGCCTTCCCCAGGTTTTCATAGTTTGGCTTGTCGCTTTGTCCTTAACCCTGGTCCTTATGAGTCAGCCCTGGCAGAAAAGGGAGAGGCAGCTTTTGGCGAGCGTGGGCTGCCCTTGACCACACTTGGGCACAGTGGATCAGATAGAATAGAAATAGAAATGGGAATGGGAATGGGAATGGGAATAGGAATAGCATAGATGGGAATAGAATCAGATAGGAAATGGGAATGGGAATAGCATAGATGGGAATAGAATCAGATAGAATAGAAATAGAATAGAAATAGAAATAGAAATAGAATGGGAATGGGAATGGGAATAGGATAGCATAGATGGGAATTGAATCAGATAGGAAATGGGAATGGGAATGGGAATAGGATACCATAGATGGGAAAAGGATCAGTTAGAATAGAAATGGGGATGGGAATGGGAATGGGAATAGGAATAGCATAGATGGGAATAGAATCAGATAGAATAGAAATAGAATAGAAATAGAATGGGAACGGGAACAGGAATAGGATAGCATGGCATAGCATAGATGGGGATAGGATAGGATAGGATAGGATAGGATAGGATAGGATAGGATAGGACAGGACAGGACAGGACAGGACAGGACAGGACAAGAGAGTTGGAAGGGACCTTGGAGGTCTTCTAGTCCAACCCCCTGCTTAGGCAGGAAACCCTATACCATTTCAGACAAATGGTTGTCCAATCTCTTCTTAAAAACTTCCAGTGTTGGAGAATTCACAACTTCTGGAGGCAAGTTAATTAGTTAACTTGTTAATTAACAATTAACTGGTTAATTGTTCTAACTGTCAGGAAGTTTCTCCTTGGTTCTAGGCTGCTTCTCTCCTTCATTAGTTTCCACCCATTGCTTCTTGTCCTGCCCTCAGGAGCTTTGGAGAATAGTTTGTCTCCCTCTTCTTTGGGGCAGCCCCTGAGATGTTGGAACACTGCTATCTTGTCACCCCTAGTCCTTCTTTTCATTAAACTAGACATCCCCAATTCCAGCAACCGTTCTTTATGTGTTTTAGCCTCCAGTCTCCTAATCATCTTCATTGCTCTTCTCTGCACTCTTTCTAGAGTCCAAAACTGGATGCAGATAATGATGTAACATGTGGCTTGCCTGTCCGTCTTTCCCCTTGGTCCTTTCCCACCTGTTCTCTGGCCGAGCCGTCTCCAGGTCTCCCCTTCTGGCTCCATCCATTCCCTCATGCAGGAGGCTCTTCTCTTCTCCGACTACGATTTTGCAAGCACCTGTAGCCCTCAACTTACAACAATTCATTTAGTAACCGTTCAAAGTTACAGTGGTACTGAAAAAAGGGACTTATGACCATTTTTCACACTTATGACTGTTGCAGCATCCCCAGGGTCACATGATCAAAATTCAGACTTTTGGCAACTGACTCATATTTATGACGTTTGCAGTGTCCTGGGTCAGGTGATCCCCTTTTGCGATCTTCCGTCAAACGAAGTCAATGGGGAAGCCAGATTCACTTAACAACCATGTTACTGACTTAACAACTGCAGTGATTCACTTAACAACTGTGGCAAGAAAGCAATAGCACTTAGACTTACTGGTATATACTGCTTTACAGTGTTTTACAGCCCTCTCTAAGCAGTTTACAAGAGTCAGCCTATCGCCCCCAACAATCTGGGTCCTCATTTTACCCACCTCGGAAGGGTGGAAGGCTGAGTCAACCTTGAGCCTGGTGAGATTCAAACTGCCAAATTGCAGGCAGCCGGCAGGCAGCAGAAGTAGCCTGCAGTACTGCACTCTAACTACTGCGCCACCGCGGCTCAGTGGACCTCAGAAAGGTCGTATAATGGAGCAAAACTCACTTAACAAATGTTTCACTTAGCAACTGACATTTTGAGCTCAATTGTGGTTGCGAGTTGAGAACTCTCTGTATCTGTTCTACTGATATGCCCCTTTTCCCACCTCCTGCCTTCCCCTTTATCTCTCCATCCCCAGAACTCCACACCCTGTGCTCACATTTGATAACACAAATCTTTTTCACTGTTTTCCTTGCTGCTTCCCCAACCTCTTTCCTTACCTCCAATTTCCATTTCTCCTGCTGGGAGATTAATCTACTTCCGACACTGATACTTCTTCCTACGGTCCTGTATCCCCTGGTCATTTCCCAAGATTCACTCCTGACAATCCCAAACCAGGATAAGCCTTAGTAAGACCCCACCTAGAATGCTGCATCCAGTTTGGTCACCACACTATAAAAAAGATGTTGAGAATCTAGAAAAAGTGCAGAGAAGAGCAACCAGGATGATTCGGGGACTGGAGGCTAAAACATACAATGAACGGTTGCAAGAGCCGGGCATGGCTAGTCTAGTGAAGAGAAGGACCAGGGGAGACATGATAGCACTCTTCCAATATTTGAGGGGCTGCCACAGAGAGGAGGGGGTCAAGCTGTTTTCCAAGGCACCCGAAGGCCAGAGAAGGAATAATGGATGGAAACTGAACAAGGAGAGATTCAACCTGGAAATAAGGAGAAATTTTCTGACAGTGAGAACAATCAACCAGTGGAACAGAAATTGCCTTCAGAAGTTGTGGGAGCTTCATCACTGGGAGCTTTCAAGAAGAGACTGGACAGCCATTTGTCAGAAATGGTGTAGGGTCTCCTGCTCGGGCAGGGGGTTGGACTAGATGACCTACAAGGTCCCTTCTAACTCTGTTAAATCTGTTAATCTCTGACATTCCACATCAGCAATCCATTCAATGCTTTTCAATACATGCCCTGCATGTAAATGCAGGTACAGATTGATGCTTAGATGAGACGCTTAATTATGCATCTGAAGTCCACAAGTTGGGTTTTCTTCCCTCAGCAGAGTCCCCACTCTCTTTCATTCTTAAATTGTTTTTCTGTCCTCCTTCCTCTCCTTCCCATCCATCCATCATGTCATTCTTTCAGAACATTTTATAAAGGTTTCCAAAACTGGAATTCAATCCTTCCGTGATCACTATATTCACTGCAATGTAAAATTCCTAAGGTATGAATTCTTGTTTTCCACAAACACCCCAAAAGCCCCAAATTCACCCAATTCCTCCTATTTCATTCACAATTAAACCTGGTTCTTCCCCTCCAGGCAGGCGTTCATGATACCCTTTCGGTTCCCGGCCCTTGCAGCCTCCATCTTTTTCTTGGTTTCACAACAACATACTGTAGCCGAGTTTCTTTATTTTGCTCATGAATGCATGCTAATTATCATTTCCTCCTCTTACACACTGAGCTACAATCTTCCCTATGCCAAGGGCACCACCGGATGTTGGCCCCCATTGCTTCTCCCAGAACACTTTTTAGTAATATGCAGAAGGTGCAGACGAGGCTATGAGCCTTAGTGGCATCCATGCCACGTGCTGCATTTGGTGCAAATAATGTGAATGCAAAACCAGCCCATTTTGGAACAGGGACAGCCTGGTGTGTTGCTCCCCCTTCTCCGCAGAGCTCTCTGGAAACTACCTTTCCAGTCAACCGACAGTTGTCGAAATCCCACAGAGGAGGGGCTATGCGCAGTGCATAGTCAGAATAGGACGGTCAAATCTAAACTTCAACAAAGAGAAGATGGAGGGGGTGGAGGAAGAGGAGGGAGGAGTTAGGAGGAGAGGGAAGAACGCCTACGCACATAATAGGGAGGGCAGAGCCAAGCAAACGAAGGTTTAAAGAAGACTTCTAGGATAATTGAAGTCGGTCTCCAAGGGTTTTTGACTCCCAAAAGCATAATAATTCCACCTTCTTTTTTCAAGACCTCTGTAGATCTTCTAGCACTCGCTTCTCTTTCACTGTCAGAGCCTGGCACGCATAAAATGTGTGCATCTTTGTCAATGTTTTAAATTTATAAATGCAGTGATGGAGTCACACATTTTTGAGAGCGGGCTGGGTTAGCTCTTCCTTTGGGTCACCCTCCTCTCCGAGTCCTGGCTAAAAGAGAAGAAAGGCCGATCTGTGAGCCTGCAGCAGGGCGTGGAGGCCAAGCCAGCTGCCAAAAGCCAAGGAGAATTTGGAGTCCAAGAGGAGCTTCTGGGCCAAAGACGTTCACTGCCTTCCTGGAAGCCCATTAGCTTTGAGGGCAGCATTCAGCAGCCTCCTCCAAGCAGGGATCCGCCGCCCCCCCCCCCGCTCTGCCCCCCAGCTCTGTGGGGATTAGGAGAGTTCTCAGCCAGTCAGGATGGATCTGGGAGCCCGGCAGTAGGACAGATCAAAGGTTCTTACAGCCCGGCCATTATTTATTTATGATGTTTTAATCAGGGCAGCAGCCGGTTTCCAGGCTGGGCCAGCCAGGGGGCCATGAAAACAGCCGCCCTCCTGGCTTAATCCCCAGCAGGAAGGGAAAATCTCCTGACAAGACCCTTCCCTCCTGGGGGGCTCAGTTCTGAGAGCACACAACATTTTTCAGCTGTGCGGCTGCACTTATACAAACACTGTGGTTGTGGTGGTGGTTGTCATCCTCATGACTACTTCCAGCCAGAGAAGTGCAAGGAATGCAGAATCCGAGTGGGCAGGGGGCGGAAAGTGCTCCACACACACTTTATTGTGCATTAAACCTTCAAGCTTAACTGAAAGGAGAAAAGGCACGGAAGTAGTGCTATTAAAATTTAGCATTTTGCTCCAAATTTTGATATTGTGACCTACAACATCAGTGACTCACCCTATTCCCCAACCGACAAGGAGTTCAAAGAAATGTGCTTCTACACACACACACACTCACAATCACACACAATCACAGAAAAGTATCGGCATTCATGCAAAGGCTTCCATGGGGTGCCAGCAACGACATGGCTGCCCACAACAGCGAAGGCTCTCGCTCACTGCAGGCATCAGGCATGGGATGAGGCCAAAGGGTTTGCTTAGTTGCACAGATACAGATACAGATTAACAGAGTTGGAAGGGACCTTGGAGGTCATCTAGTCCAACCCCCCCCCCGCCCAAGCAGACCCTACAACATTTTTTACAGAAGGCATGGAAAGGGCAGGGGGGGGGCTCGGGCAAGGGCAGGGGCTGGTCTCGGACACACACACACACACACACACACACACACACACACACACACACACACACAACCAGCCAAGTGCCATAGCTAAAAAGGAAGGGGGGCAGCAATCAGCCTGGGAAATGAGGCAGAAGCTCCCCACGCAAGTAACAGCCAACCTTGGGGAGAAGAAAGGGGCCCCAAATGCTTCCAGGACATCTTGGGACACCCCACCCCACCCACCCCCGTCAGTCGCAAAGGGGGAAGTTCTTCCACTGGCAGGGCCGTCTTCTCGCAGATTTATGCCCTTTTTCTGTGTTTATGGTTTCGGGAAACTTCGTGGGCAGCAGGGATACCTTGTGCAGCAGGATTGTGCTCTGCAGCCCTTTTGAAGGAAAAGTAGACACAACGGTGAAAACGGCAAGGAGCCCGATGCCCCTTTTGGAAGCAGCAGGGCCAATCCCCAGGTCTGGAGGGGTCCACGGATGCCCCTTTGCCAAGACCGAGAAAAACTCAAGCCTCCCGCCGAGAGAAAAAAAGCAGGAGAAGCCAGCCAGATTTCACCGTTTTGGTGGCTGAGAACCCAGCAGCTTTACCAGACCTGATGGCCAAGAACTTGAACCTTGGCCGTGAACGGAGTGGCAAGGTCTTTGAGTGGAAGGCCTGGGCTTGAGGGGCCCGAGGCTGCAGGGCATCATCCCTTGGGTTGAAGAAGGGCAGATTGGTCTAAACACCAATCGCAATTTCTTCGATTTCTCCATTTTTAATTTCTAGGGAAATTCTAGGAGATTAAAAATGCTGTAAGCCTTTGTCAGCCTGATAAGGTTAATGCTTAGAAGTTTCATCCTGGATTCATTCCAGTGCAGGGTGGGTTATCTTACAGCTGACAGCCTTCGGAGTGTCCTTCCCCACCCCCAACCACCCCCCCACTTTCTTTAAAATAGGAATCCTTCTTTGACTGAGGGGTGGGAGGGAAGATGGCCACATTCGCTTGGCAGAGCTGAGCAAGGACGGCAACTGCGAAGAAGAGCTTTAAGCCAACCGATGGCACAAGAAGCGCAGCGAAGACAGGCATGAGGCTCCTTTGCCTTCCAGCCAGCAATTCCATCCTGCCAGGGCTGCCATCCCCCTCAGCCAACCCTGCACCCACCTTTGGCTCTGAGGCCAAAGTCCTGCTCAAATATTACACCACCACACAAACCAGGCAGAGTCCACCAGCTGCTGCCAAGGAGGTCCGACCCCGGGCTCACTCACCATCCCTGCCTCTCTGGATAACTCGCAGGGGCAGCAATGACTCCCATCCTCTACCTGCTCCCCCCCCCTTCTTTCAGCCTTCAGACTCAGATGATGGGCTGCTTTTTGTTTAGTCCCTCCTCTGCTTGGACCACCTGGTCTAGAGTGCGAGTTCTGCTTTCAGACAGTCTCTCTCAAGGCTTGGCTGTCTCTAGGAAGCCCAGAGGAGAAAAGCTGACCACCTTAATACTGAACACTAACCCAGATTCCTGGCTTTGGGTTTTTTCCTTCCCTGAATTACCTCTTCTGTGTTTTCCTTGCTTTCTGCGCACAAGAGATGCAAATGGGAGCCTTTAACCCACCAAACATGTGTGGAGAGCAACATGGCCAGCGCATGGATAAGCGGACTCCTCGAGACCAAACTCTGGGCCAGCAGCACCCCACTTTGACGCTGCCGTGTTCCTGAAAGTGCCTTCCTAGGCAAGAAGCCGCCACCCTTCCAGGAAGGGCCAGTTCTTCCCCAAAAGCAGGACTCCCCCTCAGGACCAATTTAGAGGAGAGAGTGACAACTCCTGGCCTCCCTTTCTGCCAGGCTGAAGGTCTTGTCCAGCGATTAGATTCACTTCAGAAGCAAAGTGAATGAATGGCAGGATTTATCTGCACAACACACAAAGACCCACACACTTTTAAAGCACAGGATGACCTTCACTTCCCCCTTGCCAGTCCACAGTCCAGGGCACAAATGCAAGCTGTGAAGCTCTGCAGCTGGTCCTAGGCCCACAGCAGAGACCCCCCCACCCCCTCAGAGTCTCCCCTGAGACACAAGGGCCTTTCCCCATCACAGCCTCTCTTGCAAGAAGTCAGTCATCATTGCAAAATCTGCTTCACTAAACTTTGCTAAGGTTCAGATTTCTGCTCTCGGGAGCAGCGGCCCCTCCCCCCTCAACCTTCAACGGTATCCTCCTCCCAACCAGGACTACAGAGACCATCAGCCCAGCCCCTCCCTGGAGTCTCACTCTGTGAAACAGTCCAGGGTGGAAAGCCCCCAGCGCTGCAACTCCTCTCGGGGCTCAAGGGCCGGAAGGCAGCAGCCGCGCGCGCGCGCGCGCACACACACACACACACACACACATACACCCGTTAAAGGCACCCGGAATCTGTGCCCCTAACGGGAGATGCAACCCCCCCCCCCGCAAACCCTGAGCAAGAAGCCTGGGGCGGAGGGAGGCTTCAGCAACGGGCCCGCCTTCCCCGGGGACTCCCCCGCCGCAAAGCCCGAGGGCCGGCCTGGCTAGGCAGCAGAGGCAGCCAGCCGCCCAGCGGACCCGGGCCCTGCGGGGAGAGCAGCGGAC
>QLTV01003480.1:341532-351610 GCA_003457575.1 Thermophis baileyi
CTGATTTTTTCCTTCTAACACCTCTCTCTTTCTTTCTCTTTCTTTCTCCCTTCCCTTCCCTTCCCTTCCCCCTCCATCCCTCCCCCCTCTCTCCCTCCCCCCCTCTCTCTTTCTTTCTTTCAGGGGAACCGGCAGGGAAAATAGGCTTTCAAAAGTTTTTTAAAAACCCAGGAAGTGATGATGTCGGGGCAGGTGGGTGGAGCCTCACGCTGCCATCCCGGTTCTCCGAACCAGCTGCTGCAACCGTTACCTACTCGCCCGAACCGGGCCGAACCGGGAGGATTTCACCCCTGACTAAAACATATGAAGAACGGTTGCAGGATTTGGGTATGGCTAATCTAGAGAAAAGAAGAATTAGGGGTGACATGATAGCAGTATTCCAGTATTTAAGTGGCTGCCACAAAGAAGAGGGGGTCAATTTATTCTCCAAAGCACCCAAAGGCAGGACAAGAAACAACGGTTGGAAACTAACCAAAGAGAGAAGCAACCTGGAATTGAGGAGAAACTTCCTAACAGTGAGGACAATTAACCAGTGGAACAGAAGTTGCCTTCAGACATTCTAGGGCAGGGGTGTCAAACTCAAGGCCCGGGGGCCAGATCTGGCCCACAGGGTGCTTAGATCTGGCCTGCGGGGCCACCCTGGAAACATCAAAGGACCAGTCCGCGGTGCCTCTGCCAGCAGTAATGTCCCTCCCGAGCTCTGTTTTCGCTGGCAGAGGGTTGCAGGAGGCCGTCACAGCCGAAAACAGAGCTCGGGAGCCCGTTTTCTCTGGCAAACCACAGGCGCCCCCAACATGAGTGACGTTGAGCTGGCCACGCCCACCCTGGCCCCCCAAGGTCAAACACAACCCTGATGCGGCCCTCAATGAAATCGAGTTTGACACCCCTGTTCTAGGGGCTCCATCACTGGAGGTTTGTAAGAAAAGACTGAACAGCCACCTATCTGAAATGGTATATTATCTCTTGCTTGAGCAGGGGGTTGGACTAGAAGACCTCCAAGGTCCCTTTAAGCTGGATGATGATGATTGGAAAAAATATTTTTCAAAAAATGGGCAACGAATTTATAGAAACAGGGGAAGAAATTATACTATAAAATGAAAATATCCCCTTTCCTGAGTGCCATGGATGAAGAGCAGTAGCAACAGCATAATTTATGGAGCCCTGGTGGAGCAGTGGTTAGAATGAGTATTGCAGGCTAACTCTGCCCACTGCCAGGAGTTCGATCCTGACCTGCTCAAGGTTGACTCAGCCTTCCGTCCTTCCGAGGTGGGTAAAATGAGGACCCAGATTGTTAGGGGCCAGAGGCTGACTTTGTAAACCGCTTAGAGAGGGCTGTAAAACCACTGTGAAGCGGTATATAAGTGCTGTTGCCATTTTGTGTTTTCCTGCCTTTTATCAGAAACAAAATGTTGAGCCAGACTGGTAGTCCCTTTTGTTTTACTTGGCTTTGTTTCATTTGAGATAGAGTGCCAAAGTGCCATCATTTGGTGTGAGTGGTCATGTTTGCTAAAATTCAACAATATTTGGGGAACGGATTCCTTATTTTCTTCTGGATTTCAAATAAATAAATTAATTAATTAAGTGGGAAGAGAGAGAAATTAGGCTGACCGGCTGTTCTGCTTTGGGAATCTGGAAAGTTAAGGCAAAATCCTGCCGGATCTGAGCGACTTAACAGAGCCAGGAAGCCTCTACTGCAAGACATCAGAAAGCTGTTATTTTTGCTGTTATGGTGAAGGTGATGCAATGTTTACTCTCCAAGGATGGGGTGGGAATCTCACCATTTAGCAACACAAGCACATAGAGAGTGACTAGAGAATTCTCTTAGGAGGCAGGATTCTGACTGCCACCTCAAAACCTAAACTCCACATGCACAGGGAAACCGTGGCTGTGTTATGGACCGATTGTTCCATCTTCAGGAGCACGTGCCTATCAAACATGGTCTTCAGTTGGAACCAAAGAGCCAAGAAAGCCTCCTGAATCTCGCTTTTCACCCAAGGTGACAATTTTAACTCTGTTTGCAGAAAGCTCCAAAAGACACCTTCACACAATATGATCTATAGCAGAGGTGTCAAACTGGATTTCTTCGCAGGCGAGATCAGCATTGTAATTCTCCTCTGTGGGCAGGGGAGGGGGGAAGGGGAGTGGTGGTGGGAGATTGGACGGACGCCTCCTGCAGCATTGTGCCGGCCAAAAACAGGCCACGTGGAGGCCTCCCAAGGCCCCCGCGCGGCCCATTTTGGCCAGCAGAGGCACCGTGGGCTGGTCCTTTGATATTTCGAGGCCGGCCCCACAGGCTGGATTTAAGCACTCCGCGGGTCGGATCCGGCCTGCGGACCTTGAGTTTGACACCCCTGGTCTATAGCATGTCCTGATTTTAAATTTAAATTTAACCATAGTGCAGAAGTTAAATGTTAAATGTCTTGAAAGCCACACAACACAGGAAATATCACTCACCGGTAAGTTTAATTTAATGGCGTCAACTGGCTGATAGAAGGGCCACGCAAACTGGTGCTTCCACAGGGTCTTCACCACCACATTCTGCATGTACTGCAGTTGGTTCGTCTTCCTCCCAGGCTTGGTAGGGTTGGTGACCTCTGGGGGAGGAGGGTTGACTGGCCCCTGGGGGGCCTGGATGGCTGATGTAAGGGCAGACATGGTTCCCCGCCTCCTGGCTTCACTGAGGGCAGCAGCAGCAGCAGCAGCAAAAGGGAGGAGGAGGAGGAGGAGGGCCGCCTTTTATGCTCCCCGCGTGGGATGGGCATCCCATTTCCAGGGACCAGCTATGCAGCCTGGAAGGGGCAAGGAGAAAAAGCATGTCAGTTTCTTCAGTGGGAAAAAGATGGCATTATGGAAAGCGAAACGTTTTGTGGACAAAGCATCCAACCTCTTTTCCCAGATTCCGTGATTACTTGCCACCCCAGATATAAAGTAAACCATTTGAAGAGTTTTAGTCTCCTATCTTGCATCCCCATCACTCACCCCAGAGCAGAGGAGGAGGCAACCAACTCTGGGGCCATAAGCCATCCAGGTTGATGGCTCAAATAAAAGACCACCACATGCAGAACAGAACATTCCTAAAGATACCGAGAGACCCCTTCAGGGATATGCTTATTAAGTACAGTAAACTGCCCCCTAGCAACCACGGGTGATTTGCAGAGCGAGCGAGCGAGCCTTTGTGAACAACCGACAAGCTCAGGGATGTCACTGGGACCATTACAAACGCCAGGGAAAGGAGGGGGGGGTCTTCCATCGCATCCTCTCTTTCTGAGGCCAGGGCTACTTCTTCCCATTGGGCAGAGGGAAACGTAGCACACACTCTGAAGTCTCAAACCCAATTTAGCAACAGTTATGCCTAAATAACCAGATCTGCCCCAAAGAAGAAGTGCCTTTATGGTTTAACGAGGGTTGGATTCCCACAACATACTGAAGCATTTTGTGTTGGCCGCCTCTAGTGTGTTACACAAAACCTCCAGTGAAATTTGAACTGGAGCCCTGCCAATGCCTGCCTCTTGAAGAAAGAGCGAATAATCCTACAATCATCAACGAAGATAAAGGAACGTCTTCAAGAAAACAGCCAAGCTCAGAGAGCACCAAGGACCTCTATAACTACAAGTGATTTTTCTTTTTTTGGAAATTGAAGTCCGTCAACATTTGCCTTAGCCAAGTACAAAATGGCAAATAGGATCCCATATTTTGGGGTCAGAATCTTTACTCCAAATAAGTCTTTACTAGTAGTTTCTTTATGGCAGGGGTCGGCAACCTTAAACCCTCAAAGAGCCACAAAGGTCCTAATCGGAAGCCTCCCGTTCAATTCTGGAGCCGACCGGAAGTCCAGTTCCCCCACCCTAGAGTCTCCTCCTAGCGCGGCATCCTTTTTCCTCTACCAGTACCTAACCGAAAGCCCTATCAATTGTGGAGCTGACCGGAAAACCCACCCCTTGCCATAGAGTCTCCTCCTGGCACACCCTGCTTCCCCCCCCCCCAACCGGAAGCTCCTCTCAAAATCGTGGTGCCGACCGGCGACAGGGAGCCACAGCAGAGGGATGAAAGAGCCACATGCGGCTCCAGAGCCACAGGCTGCTGACCCCTGCTTTATGGAGACAAAGGTCCATAACTGACTTTCTTTGTCCCTGGAGGGAACCTGGTGCACGCAACGGGGTTCAAAGACAGTGGCTCGATCCATATACGTGGCAAGCCATACAATGACTTGGTTTTCATTTAACATGCATAAGGAAACTAAGCAACAAATATTTTGTTCAAGGTAGCTAAACATTATTTTTTTACATTAGGCTAAGACAATGTGAAGCAAAGTCCTAGCAAAGGGACTATATTAATTTAAAACTATTAACCGTAAGGCTCTTGGGGCATTTTCATTCTGACAGTAACATAAAAACCAATTTCTATACCATCATCATTTCAAGTGAATAAAGATTTGATCTTTTCAAGAATTCACATAATAAATCAAAGTATAATTTGTTTAAATATGGGAGATGTCCCGAAGAAGGCAACAGATAAATCTATTCCAGGAGTGACTCTCTTTTTTTCCCAGTGAAAACTGCAAACTCCACCAAATGCCTCCCATCACTGGGGGAAAGGGTGTAATAGTCACAGAGCTCCCCATATGAAGAGATGAGTCACGTAAGAGTTCAGCTTTTCCTGAGGGTAGAGTTTCAGTGAAATAAAAACTTCCAAACATTTCTGCCTATCATGGGCCAATCCATGTGGCCAGAAAAGAGTGCAAAGAGCAGGGATGGCCTCCTGCAACTGACCTTCCAATCTTCAGGGAGCCCCACCACTTTGGAGCCATCTAAATGGGGACAAAATTGGGGACGGTTTGCAAAACCTCCCCCTCTCCCCTCATAGGCACTAACCAATTCCATCTTTTTCTGATATCCTGAAGCAGTTTTTCATCACCATAACCACAGTTTATACTTTGGTATCAATCCCCAAAACTTTGGAATAGATTAAAACAATAGTTCCCACAGCCTAGAATTTGCAAAGTTACTTCTGGCTATAAATGATGGGAAACTATCCAGTAAGTTCTCCTGATTGCACACAACGTTCCGATTCTGTTTCGGCTACAACTACCTGTGTGTTAACAACCCAAAAGTATGTTGTTTTTTTCTTGTTCTTTCCCTCCTGAAGAGATGCAAGAGAATTGGGGGGGGGGCCCTCTGGAAAGCTCATTCCAGCAGCCTCCCTGTAGATATTATATACAAGCTCAATAAAGACATGAGTAATGCAGAACTCATGGAGCCACTTCCTATCTTTCCCAGGGCGCCTCCTGGGCACCACCACCACCTCTCATTATCCAGGCCTCTGCTTCAAAGCCAAGCACGATGCTGGCTTCCTGCAGTCATCAGGTGGAGCCCAGATGCTCAGGCTGCCCTTGGATCGAAGCTAAAGCGTTAATCCTCCGACTCTCATAAAGCGCAGTCAGTCCATGCTTTGAAAGGTGTCTGAGAACTCAGGAGCTCCTAAGAAGCTCATCAAAAGTGCCTCAAGGAAAGTGTTTGCACCTCGACCAGCCAGCCGCTCCCTCCGCCCTGTGGATTCCGACTGACTGCCGTGCTGAAGTCAGAGGGTCCTGGCTGGCTGGAAACCAGGAGAAGCCCCTGTATTGAGCCCAAGAGACAGAGGAGCAGGGACACCCCTGGTGGGGAGAAGAGCTTGCTGTGCCCTCCTCCAACCTGCCCAGATCCCTGTGCAGAGAAGTGGCATCTGTGGCCGGTCACAAAAGAGGCTCTGGAAGGCAGCAAGCACATTTCTCAGGTCCTGGCAATTGTGTTTACTTATGGGCTAGTTTTTTGTCCTGGTTGTTGTTGTTTTTTTAATTCAAGGCAGCATACATAGCTTAATGCCTCCTGTTTTCTCCACAACAATCCTGTGAGGTGGGTTGGGGAGAGGGGGAGAGGAAGAGGGAAAGACAGCACCTGCCCCAAAGTCACCCATCCGGCTTACATCCCTAAGGGAGGATGACAATTTGCATTCTTCTGGTTTCTTTTAACTGCTACACCAAATTGGCTCTCACCAATGACTTTGCCAAGAAAAAAGGGGAAAAAAAACTTCCGAGTCCCACACACAGAAAGAAAAAGCTAACTTTTTCCAAGAATGGCGTGCACACGCACACGCACACACACACACGTTTTCGGGCATCCGGTTTTCATATTTGTCAGAAACAATAAGCCTGAATGACAGAAAAATTGCTGCAATTCTCCCCAGAATTTTTTACTAAATACATCAAGTAAGAGATAGAGCATAAAGGTCCAGCAGTCTCCAAATAATGAGGGGGTCTAGCAGGCACAAAGCACCATTTTATTTCGGCTCCTCAATTAAACTTTCAGAGGCGGCTGAGTTCTGGATTCCAGAAGCTTCTCCGTTATAAGGCAGCACTTCAATCCCGCGGGCGGCACTGCTGTGCCCACCTCCGCCCCCCCCATGGCTCTCCTCCATCCAGGGGCTCCTTCTACCTTGGGAGTCGGCCAACCCGACCACTTCGGTCTGCCACTCTTTGGCACGCTGCTTAGCCGCTGAGTTTTGCACGCTGCCCTCCTGGCAATTAGGGTTTTCATCATCTCTGACCCTTGTGACTGGGGGTTATGGGAGCTGTAGTCCAAAACAACCGTAGGGAATCAGGTGATTTACTCCAAGTTCCTTCCACAACCTGTTGCTGGGGAAGGCAAGTAATTACAAAGACTGTGATTTTAGAAAGCCATTCAGCCGGCTGAGCTGTTTTTTAAAAAGCTGAAGTGGTGGTTTTTCTTCTTAGTGGAACGTTTTGCACACTTCCATGGAATAAGCTTAGACATCCTCATGAAGAAGGTGCCCATAGCATATGAACCAGCGTGGCTCCTTCTGCTTTCCTGTGATTCAAAAACCAAAACTCCCTTCCACAAACCAGCGTAGTAGAGACCTCCAGAGACGCAAAACCTCCACTGCACCTCCGGCTTATTTATAGGAGGGAAACATTAAATTCAATGCACTGCGATGGAACCCCCACTCGGACAAACCAGCTCACAAGGAACAACAAAGAACCGCCAAGAACCACACTGAACTCACACTGACAGGGCAAGCCACGGGGGTATAAAATGAGAGCAAACCCCACTCCCCTACACTAGGCATGCCCAAGCCGCAGCCCTGGAAAGCTAGTAATGCAGCAGTCCCACAAGATCGTAAACTTTTAACATTTATACGTGTATACAAATTAACTATATTATATACAGTTATAACACGCAGAAGACTGGCAGAACGCATGATCCATGAACACCAACTGGCAGTCAGAAGACATGACGAAAATTTAACCATAGTTTCAATTGGGAAAATGTGACCATCCTAGACCAGGCCAAGTCCAAAAATGCCAGGGAATTCCTAGAAGCCTGGCAGTCTGACAAATCAGCCATCAATAGACACATAGACATGAACAACATTTACAGACTATGCAAGAGAGACCATCAACCAGCCCAAAAGGGAACAAAAAAGACCCCAAGGCCTCCCCACCAGCAATCGGCACCCAGATCAGCACAGATTAACTCCAAGTTAACTTCAGACCAACAGTCAAGAAACTGCCAGAGCCATCAGTCAACAGCCCAATCAAAGAAGCCCTAAGAAGCCCCCACCCACACAGACAGGCAAGACCCCAGAATATAAACTGACAGCAAACAGCACTCCTTACTAGCACTGATGATGTTACCTAGTTGGGTAATGAAACGTCTGCAAGAAAACAAGCAAGCTCACAGAGCACCAAGGATTTATTTATTTTATATGTGGCCCAAGACAAATCCTCTTCACTCAATGCAGCCCTGGCAAGCCATAAAGGTGGGACACACCTGCCCTACACACTGATGATGTTACCTAGTTGGGTAATGAAATGTCTGAAAGAAAACAAGCAAGCTCACAGAGCACCAAGGACCCCACGGAATCTCAACTGCTAGGTGACACTGTTTCTATTACACATAAAAGCCCACAAAGAAGAGATGGCTGAAGTCGGACTGACTGCATCACTGCACGCAAAGCCATTTCAGCTGCTTTCTATGGAACGGCTACTGTACTGCCGTTGATGTGCAAACTTTAACCAATCACGGCTCATTCAATGAGCCCTGCTTAAGAAAACAATGTGTTAGGCAGTGTGTGAACCAAGTCACAGAACATCTCAAAGGTTACAGCTGAAGCCTGCACTCTCTGAAATGAGGCTATTCTATCAAACTCACTGCTGAATAAATGTACTCGGGACGGGGGGGGGGGCACACAACTTAAGTACCGAACTAGGCTAACAAAGCACACATTCAGCTTCCAAAGTTCATCCGCAACTTATGAGAGGCCCTCTCTTTCGCCTATCTTCCCCAGGCAGGGCTGGAAGAGGGAGCACAAGCATCTCTCCTAACTTCTTCAACAACGTCTGTGCCGGCTGGGCTTAGTAGTTTAGTATCTATCTGGGCAGGAATAGGAAATGTTCCTTCACGACCAAAGCAGTGCGATCACAGGGCCATTGTAATCTTATAGGCAAATGCATTTATCCCTAAGTGTGCACTTAAGTATTGATATACGTACGCCTCCACCGCAGTTAGTTATTGAATTTCTGCTCTTCGAGAGCTCCAGTCAATTAGTACTGCAATCCAAAGACTATCCTCTAAGCGTTTAGAATAAATATTAGAAAGTAAGGCTTTCCAGAGAGTTACAGGTTAGAAACCAAACTTTAGACCCAGAGTTGAGCAAAGTGACTTGAAGCATTTTACCTTTTCTACGGCAACCTAAAAGCCTCAAGTCCCCTCCTGAGAACTGGGTTCCTTAGGTCTGGTGGGAAAGAGAAAGGAAGTTCCCACCTGCTCTTTAAGGAGGCTGAAGGGCCGGGGGGACTTCAATAGTGCACTGGCTGTGTGTGCCCTTTTCTGCCTTGGGTCAAAGTCCATCTGCACCAAGCAATACCCAGAGAAACACCGGCTCAAACCATACTCTGCATTCAGCCATAGAGTAGCTTTGTTATTGCTCACTAAATATGCCAGGGTTTACAATCGTTCCTCCAAAACGTGGCATTTGCGATGAAATTTGCATCCTGCCCTTCTGCTAATATAAAGCACTCAAGCTGGCTTGCAACAGTTAAACAAAACACAAAATATGAAGTCCATCCACCCATAAAACTAAAACCAGTTAAGAGTTCAAAGCCTGAGGAGAGAAATGCATTTTGACCGTTTCCCTAAAGGACGGGGGCAAAGGACACCTCCTTACGGGACAGGAGGCCTCTTCTGCTGGACTCAGGAGAGAAGCTTCCCGGGGGGCCTCTGATCTGGGCAATCGGGCCCAAACCTGGTTTCAGAGCTGGGTTTAGGGTCTTTCCCCCAATCAATTATGGCATGTTTAGCAACCTTTGGCTTAGCAGAACTTTCACTCAGGTCTCTGTCTGGGCAAAATCCATTCACCATTTGAACTAACAGGGAGCTGCCGCTTCCACCCAGACTTCCCAGTCCAGCTTGAGAGCTGGGTCACCAGCAGCCCAGCGGGGCCACCCCCAACCTGCCGGTCCTCCAAAGCTGCTTCCTCAACCTGCTCCGAAGTTTTGACAGGTGTCCGTAACTTTCTTTGCCGGCTCTTCCAGGCTGCCAAGGCCAGTCTTCTTTGATCAGGGCTAAGAAGGGACTGCAGGACTTTGGCAGCTGGGAGTTTTGGGGCGCGAGAAGCAAGCGAGCCGGGCAAGCGCCCGAACCGCCCAGCGATGAATGGCTGCCTGGCTCGCCCAGCCCGGTGGGGAACTGCGGCGGCGGCGGCAGCTGCTGCCACCTCCATCCCGGCAGCCGGCTGGCACTCGCCTGGCAGAGCTCAGCTGGGCCGGGGGCGCACCGATTCCGCGGCCCAAGGAGCCGGAGAGGGCCGCCCTCTTCGCGGGGTCCCTTCTCGCTGCTGGAAGCCCCCCAAGGCCCGGCGCCCCCCTTCTCCCTCTGCTGCAGAGAAGAGCCGGCAGCTGCCCTCCGGGGCTGGCAGAGGCCGCGTGGGAGCCCACCGGGGGAGGCCGCCCCAACTTCGGGGGAAGCGCCGCGGCGGAGACCGCGAGGGGCGCCCCGGCCCCGCTCAAAAGAAGGTCGCTTGG
>QLTV01003480.1:355914-374496 GCA_003457575.1 Thermophis baileyi
GGGAGGCTTTCCCTCGCGCCGCTG
Source organism: Thermophis baileyi (assembly GCA_003457575.1). Lineage (NCBI taxonomy): Eukaryota > Metazoa > Chordata > Lepidosauria > Squamata > Dipsadidae > Thermophis > Thermophis baileyi. Next base: position 355,939 of record QLTV01003480.1, read on the forward strand.
CGGCCGCTGCTCTCACCCCACCCCCGATGGGGCTGCAGGGCCCGGCCGGGAGGCCCCCGCGAGGCTTCTCTGCTCTGGTGACCGGGGCGGGGAAGGCCGGGACCCCCCCCAAGAGAGACCCTCCCCACCGGCCCTGGCCTGAGGACCCTCCCTTGCTGGCCGCGGCTCCTTTGCCTGGGAGGCCCCCCTCCCCCCGTCCTTCTTCAGCTGTGGCGGGAGTCCCTGCCCTCCCCCCCCCGGCACTGGAAGAGGGTGGACTTCAACCCCCCTAATCCCCCAACTATCTGGCTGGGGAATTGTGGGAATCGAAGTGCACCCTCTTCCAGTGCCATGTTGGGGGGGGGAGACACTGAGCTGTTGGAAGGCGGCTGTCCTGCCTGCTTCACTTGGGGCCCCTCCTGAGTAATCCACAGAGGTCTGCCACGTCCCCTTCATATTATTGCAGGGGGGGAAATCAATTGTGCCACACAAGCTACCTGGGTAAAAGCCTGGCCCTTAAGTTGATTGCCTTGTCGGGATGGGACTTGCCTTCCAGAGCCGCTTATGGGCTTTGTGGGTCTCTGGTTGGCTGGCAGAAGCTCGGCTGCCCTTGGGTGGCTTCGCAATGCCCCGGGATGCGTCCTCCCTCCCAGCTTATTTCACTGGTGGGTGAAATGCCCCATTGCGTCTTCCCAGCCACGGTCACGTTGCTGCTCTCAGATGTGTGTAAGTAAAATGCCCTTTCTCTTTCTCTCCCCAGAGAGAGGTAAACCTTTGAGACCTCCGAATCCTGGCTTGTGCTTCCCACCGTCATGGCTACGGAAGAGAAGAAACCTGATGCGGAGTCAGCCAAACCGCAGTCGGCTCCTTCCTCCTCAACCAATCAGAGCAAGGTGAGTGGAAAGCTTCTGGCCCGTCGTTCTGGCTGGAAATCCAAGTAGAATTCCTTGGGAGAGCCCGAGGAGCATCAAAACCTGCATTTTGCTGAGAGAATACTTACCTCTCTTCTTGCTTGCAGGATTTAGTTGCTCATGGAGCCATCACATCTAAGCATAAATGATGTTTGTGACAGGAGAAGCAGGCTATTGTGCCATCTGTTCCAGTACATGATAGGTTTAACGACAACTGCAACTTTGCAATAGTTGAATTCGCGTATTTATATTCTAGTAACTTTTTGCCAGAACTGTATTGATTTGAGCAATATCAAGTAACTATGTTAACAAATAAATCCAAGATACAAATAAAAATATGGGAAATGCAAAAAATGTTCTACTGCAATGTAAACAAAGAGATGGATGCTGAGCATCTGAAAATGTGCCATATATAAAAAATACACCTTTATTTCTATCTTAACTACTGATCAAACTTGTGAGATACAGGTAGTCCTCAAGTTATGATCATTTGCTTAGCAAATGGTACTTAAAATACGATGGGCCCTTGTAGTTCCAATTGTTACAGGGTCCCTGCTGGCTTCCCACAAGCAAAGTCGATAGGGAAACTGGCAGGAAGTCAGAATTGCAACTTAACAATTGCAGCTGGGACTACTGGAATTGGCAGTGCTAAGTGATATGGTCACATGATGTCACATTTTATGACCGTGTCACTTAACGACTGCCGTTCTGGTCCCAATTGCTATTGTAAGGCAAGGACTACCTGTATCTGCCATTATTAGAACAAAGCACAACTCAAAACAACTTACATGTCAACAACTGAGAGTAGAACCAGATACAAATGGACATTTTCTAGCAATTCAGCCTGTAATTCTTTTATTCGGAATTCTTCGATTCTCTGCATTAAGTCTGTGCTCCAGAACTGAGCCCCGATCTCCACCTGTAACATTCTCAAGTGTGCCAGACTCTAGTATTTTTCTTAAAAAGTTCTTGGAAAGATGCAAACTATATCTGAATAGCCTAATAAATTCATCTTCATCAGGACAGTAAGATGTTAAAGAGGAAACCACACAGTATTTGTGACAGTTAACAGCTTTGCCAGTTGATCAGAACATGCTGTTGCAAAGGAACTTCTGTCTAGGGTCAGACTTAGTTCCGGTTAGTCCAGCTCTGCCTTTCAGCTGTTTTGCTGGGAGGGTACAAATGTCACTGCCTCCCTGCCAGGCAGCCGTTGGCATTTGCAGATACATGGCTTCTGCCCAAAAAGCTTCATTTAGTTCTCTGAATGGAGACCTGAAAATGAATTTTCACACACATTAAAACTGTCTTCTGATTTGTGAAGGAGCAGATTTCAAAAGTGACTCAGTTCCTGCATTTGCACCATCTTGTTTTCACATACTTCTCTGTTAATTTGGTCAATCCTAATAAAAGGATACTGAAAGCCAGTTTGTCCTAGCAGTTAAGAGGCTGGATTAGAAGCCAGACCAAGATGGAGTTCTAATCTCCCCTTGGGTGTGGGAGCTGCCTGGATGACTTGAGGCAAGTTGCTTTCTTTCAACCCGGGGGGGGGGGAAGCACTGGCGAGCCATCTGAAAGCATTGCAATAAAACCTCAGGGTCACAAGGCTGATGCGATGGGCCATGAAATAATAGATCTCCCAATTATTGTTTTATTGGGATTGTTTGGCCTCCCTGAAGCCAAGGCGGCCTAAGGCCCCCGTCCTTGTTCCTCTGCTGCCTGGAGGGAGGTACAAAGAGAGCGGCTTGGGATCCTGGCAAGTGGTGGCCAAAGAACTGCGTAGCCCCTGCTTGGCCGTGTCTAAAGAGGACAAGTTGTTTCTCGACCTAACATGACTTTCTTTTGCCAGCCTGCACCTGTGAAACCCAACTATGCCCTGAAGTTCACATTGGCAGGACACACCAAAGCCGTCTCCTCTGTAAAATTCAGTCCCAATGGGGAGTGGCTGGCTAGTTCTTGTAAGTATCCTTCTGTTCCCTTCTTTTCTTTCTACAGCATGTAATCCCAGTTAAAGGAACTAAAATTAAACTGGTAATTTTAAAGTGGAAGCCAAATGTGTGGGTTTTTGGTTTTGGTTTTTTTACATTTATGGATATGTGTGTCATATAGTGGAGGCTTCCTTCTGAGCAAGTTGTTATTCAGAGGCCCACCAGTGTCCTTGGAGATGGGTTTGGAAGTGCAGGGGTTTTGACGGGTGGCTCCAGAGAAGGCAGTTTGCCTTGGTTCCTGGTTGGCCCAAAGGTGCTTTTTCAGGAGGCAGATGGACTTTGTTGTTGTTTTTTCTTTTGAAGACATTTCGCTTCTCATCCAAGAAGCTTCTTCAGCTCTGACAGGATAGTGGGGAATGGAGCCCCTGTCAGAGCTGAAGAAGCTTCTTGGATGAGAAGCGAAAGGTCTTCAAAAGAAAAAACAAGAAAGTCCAGTTGACTCCTGAAAAAGCACCTTTGGGACAACCATGACCTGGATGACTGAGAATCTCTACAGACTATCGGTTCCTGGTGTGTCCTCATCAGACCTTCTGCAATTATCACTGCAGTTGAAGCAGCTGGTAACATCATTTTCCTCTCCAAGGCATCCAGTTGTGGAATCTCTCCTCTCTGGGAAGCTGGCGTGGCTTCCCATTCGTTCTCTTCTTGAGTATCAGGTTCAGATATTTGAATGGTTTAAAGCAATGTCAATAATATGCCATATTTCAAAACGCAGGAGTTTGGTACTCTACTTCTTATTGCTATTTTAATTGTGCATTTGTTATCTGTGCTTTCTTTTAAGTTATACATGCTATTTTAACTGAAGAAAAATTGTTCTTGATACAGTGGGTGATCACATCATTTCAGAACATCTGTAAAACTGGCAGGATTAGGATTTCTTAAGGCTGCTTATATGCTCAGTGTTGTATCAAGGAAAGCTGTGTTTATGATTGGTGTAAACATTTCATAATTTTGCACAACATCCTCTGGTTCTCCATGATCTCGACTGGGCAGTGGAAGCCCCTGGACTTTGGAATTCTTTATCACAGCTCACTGTGAATGGATTTGTCGGCTGGACATGTTTGGAGATGTAGGGACTCCTGCTTAAACGGGGTTGGACTAGATGACCTACAAGGTCCCTTCCAACTCTGTTACTCTGTTACTCTGACATTGGTAAAGATGAAAGTGAAATGTCTGTGTTGACAATACTTCATGGCTTGCCCTGCTGGTTGGACTCCCTTGCAGCGCTCAGCCTCTCCCGCCATCCCAGTGGGAAAGCCGCTCCTGCTGTTGCCCTGCCTTCCCCAACTCTCACTGGGTTAACTCTGTGCCAGTCGCCAAGTGCCCACATTTCAATCACATGACTGCACGGGACACTCTGAGGGCCACTACTGTCATAAGTACCCCTTTTTCAGCACCATCATTACTTCAAGTGATAACTAAACAACATTAAATGAGGTTTACTTGCTTTCACAGCAAACAAAATTATGGGTGGCAAACTGACTTTTATAATGGTCATTTTCACTTTTTTTTTCTTTCTCCCCCCCTCCCCCCCAGCGGCTGATAAGCTGATTAAAATTTGGGGTGCTTATGATGGCAAGTTTGAAAAAACAATGTCTGGACATAAACTGGTAAGTACGATACATGGGATAGGAGTTTGATGCTCCTTGCAGATTTAACTGAGATGGTCCCAAGGTATAGGCTCCCCTTTCTTAGCAAAATCCTTCCCAAGGAGGCGTTACAATAAGCCATGAGGAGGAAGTTGCAGTCTGGCTTAATTATTCAGTCTATCACTGAGGTGGCCTGTCAGTCGTAACATTAGACAGATCATACTTTGGGGACAAAAAGCATAAAGGGAAGAGAGATTTCTAGATTAAACAACGTTTGACCACAAACACGGGGAGACAGTTTTTGACAGCACTTCCTAAACCACTACTGAGGAGTAGTTGGACGCATCAAGTGAAGCATTTGCTGGAGGAGTCTGCTGCCGTCGTCCTGTGTATGGAAAGATGCACCTGTCCCCTCCTGAGTGAAGGCTTTTCCAGGTCAAGCGAATTCTTTGTGACATCCATGTAGGTGTTATAAAAGAGATGATTATTGCTGCTCTCTGCAGTTTTGTTTTAAGCTTCCCAATGTCATTTACAGCCCTGAGGTTTCCTAGCAGTCTGACTTTTCGTGAGCATCTCCTGATCACCCAAGGCAGTTGGGGAGGGATGACATTTCCCAAGATGCTACCCCAAACTTTGGGTGAAGAAGAAATCATTGCAGAGGCACTTTTTCTGTTTTGCAGGGAATCTCTGATGTTGCTTGGTCCTCCGATTCTAATCTTCTTGTCTCTGCCTCCGATGACAAAACTCTCAAAATTTGGGACGTCAGCTCGGTAAGAAGTTACTGATTGTGTGATTTCAATGCCCAAGAACTTTACCTTTGGAGAGACACTTCATACCACGTCTGACGTACCCGCTGATCCAAAAAGTCCCTCTTTTTTTTCCAATGAAGCTTAATTGCAGTGCTTAATTTTGTCTTCTCTGCCTTAATATTTAACCTGAAGAGAGTTTCTTGTGGCGGTTCCAGGATCAGTTAACCTTTACTTAGAGAATTGATGATTTCACAGGTGTTTAATCTTATTATTTATTAAATTAAATTATTATTTATTACATTTGTATGCCGCCCAACTCCCAAGGGACTCTGGGCGGCTTATTGTACATAGATATGAAAACACGGAAGGGGAGTTGCTGCTCCCTCTTGATTTGCTTCTGGCCTTGATTGGTATGGAAAACGATGCTTCAGAAGAGTAAAAAGAGAGTTACGAGCCAGTATACAACAACAATACCTGGGGAAATCCTAAAATAAATAATCAAATAGCGAATTTGTAAGCACCTAGAAATCAATAAGGTACTTGCTAGAAGCCAGCATGGATTTGTTAAAAACAGATCGTGCTCAACAAACCTTACATTCTTCTTTGACAAAGTGACTAAATTAGCGAACCAGAGAAATGCTATGAGCATAGTACATAACCTATTTCTTGGCAAGATAGAAAAATGTGGGATAGAAAGCATGACCATCAGATGGATTCGTAACTGGCTGACTAACCACACTCCGTGTGTGGTCCTTAATGGAACTAGATCTACATGGAGGGAAGTAAGCAGTGGGTTACCTCAAGGTTCTGTCTTGTGCCCAGTACTCTTCAACATCTAGGTGAGCTCATCAAATTTGCAGGCAATAGCAAGTTGAGGGGAATTGGAAGATAGACTGAAGATTCAGAACGATTTCGATAGAATTAAGCATTGGGCCCTATTCAAAAGATTTAGTTCTTCAGTGGCAAGAAAAATAAGGTCCTGCACAGGTACACAATAGGAGGTACCTGGCTCAATAGTAGTAACTCTGAGAGGGATCTAGTAGACCATCTCCTAAGTATGAATTAGCAGTGTGCAGCAGCTGCCAAAAAAGCCAATGCAGTCCTAGATTGTATCACCAGAGGGAGACCATCAAGATCACAGGAAATGATAGTACCGCTTTATACTGCACTGATCCAATTCTGGTCACCACAATACAAAAAAGTTGTTGGGACCCTAGAAAGAGTGCAGAGAAGAGCAACAAAGAGGATTAGGGGTATGGAGGCTAAACCATATGATGAATGGTGAAGGGAACTAGGTATGTCTAGCCTGTTGAGAAGGATTAGGGCGACATGATAGATGTCTTCCAATATTTGAGGGGCTGCCACAGAGAAGAGGGGATTGACTTATTCTGCAAAGCACCCGAGGACAGAACAAGAAGCAACAAGCTAGATACCCAGCCTGGAACTAAGGAGAAACCTCCTGACAGTGAGAATCATTAATCAATGGAACAGCTTCTCTTCTGGAGTTGTGGGTGCTCCATTGCTGGAGGCTTTTAAGAACCATTTGTCTGGGATGGAGCGACCAGAAGAGAGAAAAGCAGAAATGAGACCATAAGAGAAAGAATTGGCATAGAACCAGTCTTAAATTGCATACAAAAACAGCCAATAAAGTGGTTTGCTCACCTGGAGAGGAAGTCTTGGGATTGCATACCATACAAGGCATATAAAAAGAAGAGAAGGTCAAATGACATGAGGCAGACCCCAAATAAGGTGGAGAGACAACGTCTCCTCTGGACACTCCCTTCTGTCAGTGTCCATCTTCAAATTCTCTGAGCTGGATGCAGTATTCTTGGCATGGGCTGCCCACCGGAGAGCAGAGAGGAGTGATGACTCCCCTTGATCTTGAGCCTTGGCTTGGCTTGTGTTAATGTGGCCTATGATTGCATTGGCTTTTGGCTCAGGTTGTCATCCACCGAGAGATCCAGATCCTTTTTGGCCAGATAAACCTCCAGGTGACCTTAACAACCCTCTAAAAGGACGCAAATGTCCAGCTGTCTGCAAGGAGTATAAATCCTTCCGTTCCTCACCATCCAGTCAGAGCTGAAGAAGCTTCTTGGGTGAGAAGGGAAATGTCTTCCAAGAAAAACACAAGAACGTCCAGTTGCCTCTAGAAAAAAAAGCACCTTTGGGACCACCATGACCTGGATGACTGAGAAGCTCCATAGACACTCTCATCGAAGTAATTTGTAAGCCTGCTGAACCCGCAGGCCCTGCAAGGACGTCCTGCCCTTCCTCACTCCCACCATTCCACCATGTGCACCATTCCTCCCACCAGAAGCAGCCTTTGAGGAGCTTTTGTGGGATGTGATGGTGCGGCCAGCTCTGCAGTCATCTCAGGGCAGCCCGGCTGAGTTCACATCTCTTGAATTGTTTTTCAGTTCTTGACCAGAGTTATGCGTCAAAAGAGAAAATGTATTTTTGTTTTGAAATCACTCTGGATGAGCAGAGGCAGAATGAGTGATGGTTAAAATCAGGGGAACACCTCATCTTCAGAAGTTGTGGGTGCTCCATCGCTGGAAGCTTTTAAGAGGAGACAGGACAGCCATTTGTCCGGAATGGTATAAGGTCTCCTGCTCTGGCAGGGGGTTGGACTAGAAGACCTCCAAGGTCCTTCCTAACCCTGTTGTTCGGTTATTTTTCTGTATTTTGGCAAAAAAACAAAACCTACAGAGCCTTTGGAGTGATTTTTACTGGGTGAAAAGGACAGAGCTGGTGCAGATATTTAATTGTCATGGCTGATCTTTGGCCACTTCCCCGTCTGAAAATTTTGAATGAGATTCTATGCCTTACACCAGGTAGGGTTCTGATAGTGTGGCACTCCTGTGGACAAAAAAACAAGATCGAGGTAGCTGAAGATAAAGGGAGCGGACTGGTGATGGGTGGTATTCAGGAGGTAGGCGGCTGGCTTGCTTGCCTGCCCAGCCAGCCTGTGGTCCTGATGCTGCCTGGTTAGAACAGCCTGTCTGGCTAGGTCGGAGCAAGCACAGCCTTGGGTGGCTTGTCCAGAAGGGCAGCCTCCTTCCAGGGGCCCTCTGGTGTGAATGCATCAAGCGAAATGGAATCGAATAGAATTCCTTATTGGCCAAGTGTGATTGGATACACGAGGAAATTATCTTTGGTGCCTAAGCTCTTAGTGTACATACAAGCAAGAAGTGATAAATCATGATCATAGTCATCATAAAAATACATTCATCATGAATCATAAGATAAACTTAGTAACAGTCATAGGATATTAAATAAGCAATCAACATAAATCGTACTAGGAAACTAAAACAATATAAATCGTAAAGATACAAGCAACAAAGTTATAGTCATAAATAGAAAAGGAAATAGGAAAGATGAGAAGAAGAATATTAATACAGTCTTACTAAATAGTTTGACAGTGTTGTGGGAATGAGTTGTTTAGCAGAGGGATGGCATGGGGGGAAAAACTCTCCTTGTGTCTAGTTTTTCTGGTGTGCAGTGCCCGATAGCGTCGTTTTGAGGCTAGAAGAAATGCCAAATTCTGTGAAGAAAGATGCCCATCCAGAGCCCAAGTCAAGGTTTATCTGCCAGTTCCAAGTTGCAAAGTAGTCAGGCGGCCGGATGGAGGCCTTCCCCATCTCCCAATTTTCAGGAGTGAAATTTGGGCAGGCCTGGATACATTTCCCCCCCCCCCCCCCCGAGCTCTGACAAAAGAGCAAAGTGTTTCGCCAGCTCCCTTTCAGCATCACATTATATCATCTGAGTCCATTTTGGTTCTTTCTGCAAAGTGCGGGTGGGACACGTTATAAAAATGCATCTCTCTCTCTCTCTCTCACTGTAGGGGAAATGTTTAAAAACTCTGAAGGGGCACAGCAACTACGTCTTCTGCTGCAATTTCAACCCTCAGTCAAACCTCATCGTCTCAGGATCGGTAAGCATTTGGCTGGGCAAGACTTGCTCCCGTTTTAGGCAGAAATGCACCTTCAGAGGCCCCAAAGCGTAGCCCTCCACCCCCCCCCATGTCCCTGGAAGGGGAGGTGCTCTGGATTCCTCTGGGTCAAAGAGAACCCTGCGGTTTCCAGCCTCGGGGGGGGGGGGGCATTCTGCTGCAGGATGAGGGTCTCCTATGAGTTCTAGCATCTTCTCTCTTTCTTCCCGGTTATTTTCTCCATAGGTGCTAAAATCTTATTAATTAGATGTAACGTATGTAAACAAATAGAGTGGGAGATATCAGATGAGCAAAATAACCTTTTCAAAATACTCCCATTCTGTCTTATTCCGCTAGAATTTTGATTGGCCCTTTTTTTTTATTTTCCTGAAAATTATAGCTCAAGTATTCATTAGTTATAGCCCCGCCTCTCCCATTTAGCCGGCAGCCATTTCATGCGAAGAAATTAAGTGTTTCCACGTGAGTGTCTTCCTCCATGGGGGGGCAGGGGTTGGCATTTTCAATTAGTGCCCCCCCCCCATGAATGCTACTGGAAGGGAGCCCGAGAGTGACCTGGGGTCAAGAGGAAGAGCTTCGCAAGCCCCGCCAGTCTCTCGGGCCATGGGGAAAGTCTGTGCGAAATGGAGGCACCCTGAGTCAGAAACAGCTGCTTTTTGGGGTTCCATAGCAGGGCACTGGAACAATGAGAAGGTATCTGCTGAACAAAACTGCACACTGGCGACAGGAAGGGCATCTGGCCAGTAAACACTCTGCTAGCTCCATTCAGTTGCCCAGACTCCACCCCAATGCAAGGGATGATGATGGGGTCGTTAAAGGAGGATGAGGAAAGGACCCCCTGGAAGCTGAGCTCCACAGCACGGAGAGAATATTTCTGATTTTTTTCTGTGGCCTGCAGCCTCTGCCCCCGGGAGAGGGAGGGGCCGCTCTGTTCACCTCAAGAGGGATCATTTGGAGCCTCTTTCGGGGGGGGGGGAGGGAGAGGCTTCCCCCCAGAGCAGGAAATGCTCCCCTGCCGAAGCAGAAGCCCTTCAGGTGTTTGGGGGTCCGCAAAACGCCGTCTCTGACTGTCGTATCTGCTTCATTTCCAGTTTGATGAAAGCGTCAGGATCTGGGATGTCAAAACGGGGAAGTGCCTGAAAACGCTGCCAGCCCACTCGGACCCCGTTTCTGCCGTAGGTTCTCTTTGGGGGAAGGGGGCCAACGTTTCCCAGGGAGCCTCGGCTGGGAAGAAGGGAGGGCCTTCCTCCGTGGGGCAAAAGGGGGATGGCCCCAGAGCCTCTTCCCTCCCTTCCCTCTGCTCCCAAATAGCAGGCTCTCTTCTTGCCTTCAGGTGCATTTTAACCGCGATGGCTCCCTGATCGTGTCCAGCAGCTACGATGGTCTGTGGTGAGTAGGGAGCAAGGAAAGGCCTGCCACACTGAGCCAAGGCTGCCTAGCCAGGCAAAGCTGGTCCTGCAAGCCATTCTCCACTGGGACAGGGCAGGGCAGACCTGGCCTGGGGGAGGGAGAGGGCATGTCCCTCGACTCCACCCTTAATTTCAAGCATGGCAGACCTGACCTGACCTGAGGGGGGGGGGAGCTTTTATTGGGAGGGGAAGTCGTTTAGGCTGTAGGTTGTTCCTCTTTTGTGTTGCCTTCCTCCTCCCCGCCCCGGTGGACTGCATGCAGCTGCCTTTCCTGTGCTATGCAAAGAGCCTCTTCGGACAGCCCTGGGGCCCTGTGGAAAAGGACAGCTTGCCAGGAGAAACTTTGGGGCCTGGAGTCCCTCAGCCTTTGCCGAGGCTCAAGCCGTACATTTGTGCATCCAAAGGTTTTCCCATCCTTCCCTACCCAAACTCGGCTGGTTTGCTCTTTTGGATAACTGGAACCTGAAGAGCTCCGGCCTCCACTGAACCCCACATGCAGCCTCGGCTTCTCCCACTTGGCTCTCCCCTTCCCACTCTGGGCTGTTTCCCTGGGGGAAAACAAAGCCTTGGCGGTCTGGGAGAGGGGCTGCATGTCCTCCCAACCCCTGAAGAGCAATTGGTCGGGCAGGAGGGAGGGTGTTTAGGGCAGAGTGGTGGCTCTCTCCCCCACCCCCCACACACAGGATGGGGCCTATTCTTGCCCTGACCCTCTTGGCAGCATCTCCCACCACACCAAGGCTCCTCTCCTCTCCTCTCCTCTTCCGAATGGGCAGAGCCCCCTCATTCCTTTCTGAGATCCTATTGGCAGGGGACCATAGAAAGAGAGCACAGCAACACGGTTCCGTTATTGTAGAGAAAACTTCCATTTGAAAAAGTCTCTTCCCCCTGACGCCGAAGAGAGAAGAGTGGTGCAGAGGGAAATTGTGTTATGTCCAAAAGCCCTGCATGGAATTAGTAAGAGCATGGAAAGCCCAGCCTTGCTCCATTAAAGCCAACGGGAGTGGGGGGGGAGCCGTCCTGCTCCTTGGAGCACCCCGCGAAGCCAGGGAAGCCGGCAGCGGCTGGGCCTCCTGCCCTGAGAATAGAGAGCTGCGGGAGGGATCGTTATCGACAGACAGCTTCCCGGGTGAGAGTCGGGGCATCCTCGGAGCCGGGGCAGGGGAGCAGCCGCTCCTGGGTTGCATGCTCTTGTTCCATGGGCCACCAGTTTTCTCATGAAAGCCCGGTGGTCTGTGGTGGAAGGAAGAAGGCGACCGTGGGGGGGACGGGCAGGGACCCTTCCTGAGGTGCAGGGGGCCGAAACATTTTAAAGTTCCAAGAAAGGAGGCTCCGGCAGATGCCTCCCTTGAGTCAGCCAGCGATGAGGAGGAGGTGCAGCCGACAGATTCCCCAGCTTCTCTCCTTAGGGCCAGCTCCAATAAAAGCAGCGTTGGCCTCCCGGTCTGGTCTGTCTCGTGGGGCCGAGGTCTGTTGAGAGAAATGAAAATGGAGGGAAGAGGGGAAACGGCCATTGTTCGATGGCAAATGATCTGTCCATTGTCCCCCCCCCCCTTCCCAATCCTGGGCTGGAAGCTTGAAAAATCAGAATCTCAGCACCACCGAAAATCATCGTAGCCGTGATGGGCTCAGTGCCTCCTCCTCCTCCTCCTCCATGCCTGTGGCTTAGTGACGGGAGTGGGATGAGTGGCGGTTAGGCCACACTGAAGCCTGGAATGTTTTACTGGCTCCTGGTTTCATCTGAGAAAAACCCAGAGGGTCTTAGGGGAGCACCGCCTGTTCCTGGCCCCTTCCCCTCCCTTCCTGAGCATCAGCCTGCCTGAGCCCCTCCCTCCCCTGGCCACTGCCTCCCTTTGAGCTCAGCCCACCCTAATCGCCCCAGCCCTTCCCTTCCCTTCCCCACTCTGCTTAGTTCCTGGTTTCCATTTCAGAATAAAAGTTTTTACGGAGGGAAATTCTGGAAGCTTCACTCTTTTAAAAAAAGAGTCCTTTGCTCTAAAATGTGCCAGTCCTGAGAAGCAGTTTGTGAAGCAGCCCCTGATCCAGATGTTGCTTGCAGGAAAGGCCTGTGTTTCCTGTTAAACCAAAAGAAACACAAACAGACCAGAGTCTATTCCATTTCTGTTCAGAGTGCCCTGGCTGTGCTGTGTTTGTGTGTGCCGTCCATCCATCGTCTCTCCCCCCCCCCCTTTTCTGCCTGACTAACGTGACTCCCTTGGCATTGCAGCCGGATCTGGGACACGGCTTCTGGCCAGTGCTTGAAAACGTTGATTGGTGAGTTGGCTCCTCTCCAAAAGGAATTGGCTCAGGCAAATCCTCATTTCACCACATGGTGCTGAAAACAGGGCTTTCTTTCATTCTCTCTTTCAGATGACGACAATCCCCCTGTGTCATTTGTGAAATTCTCTCCAAATGGCAAATATATTCTAGCAGCAACTCTGGATAAGTAAGAGCCAAAGAATTCTGATTTTCCGAAGAAAACGGCAGGAGGGAGGAGGGAAAGGCTGACCAAGGCGATGGGAGGAAGGTCCCACTGGGCTTCTAGCCCTGGAGAGTCCCGGACCAGCCTGGCTCTTCGATTTCCTAGGCTGGGCGTAAAAAACCCGGGGAGCCGAGTTGCCCCCAAAACCTCCAAACGTTTTTGCCAAACTGTAATTGTAAAGGTGTCAGAAAGGGAACTATTTTAAATACATGACTGGAGAATAATCTTTTTAAAAATGGCTTCAGCTTTTTTTCTTGGTGCTACCTGGTCCTCCTTGAGGAGCAGCCCCCGGCCCAAACTGCCCCGCAGGCCGCAAAGAGTTGTCTCCTCCCCTCCCCTCCCCTCAGGCAATTTGGTGAGCCCTCCCGGCTTCATTTCCCCCTTTATTTTTACAAGTTTTTTGTAAATATTAAAAAATAAATATTTGGGAGTGGTTTTAAAACTCTTTCAAGAAGGGGAAAACCAGATGGTGTGAACAAACAGGTAGATACAGGCCAAGAAAGCGAGAGAAATATTCCCTTCCGGGCTGGTGGGGAGCAAAGGAAGACGGGCCCCAAGAGAGCTGGAGGTCAGCTGGGGGGGGGTGCAGCTGTGGTGGGTCATTCTGTGGGCCTTTGTAACCAGAGTGTTTCCTTCCCTCCAGCACTCTCAAGCTTTGGGACTACAGCAAAGGGAAGGTGAGTGCCTCTGTTTAAGCCAGAAGATGCTCCCATAAACCCCTGGAAGGCTGAGTTAGCCTCAGACCCTCGCCTCCTCCTGCAGGTGTCAGCCTGTCACCCCTTCAGTGTGAGGGACTTATTAAGCAGTCTCAGACTAACCACAGCGACTGCTGACTTTGTTCCTTGCTGTCCTCCCGCAGTAGAAGCTTAATTCAAACAGTAATTTGAAATTAATGCAGCTTGGCAAATAGCCTCCAGTTTCGGAATATTCCCAGACCACTAAAATTCAGGAGACTGCAGAGTTGAGGAGGGTGCAGACATGATATCTGGGGCAGGAGGGAAAGTCTGTGGGTTTTCGGGTAAGAGGGAGGACGGACGGACACACACACACACACACACACACACGGCAGTGGGTCTTCCCCTGCCTGGGCTCTCCTGCTGAGGTGTGATACGGGGTTCTGCGGCCTTTCTGTTTTCCAGTGCCTCAAGACCTACACGGGCCACAAGAATGAGAAGTATTGCATCTTTGCCAACTTTTCAGTTACTGGCGGAAAGGTGAGCATCTCTTCTGAGTTGGAGGGGGGGGGGAACCCGTGTCTCCCTCATCGGTGCAAATGCCATCTGAATTGAAATTGAATCGGCAGCATTCGAATTCAGGGGCAGGGCCTGGGTGAGGGGACAAGGTCAAGTAAGGCAGCAGCAGCAGCAGTGCCTCTCCTGGGAACAGGGTCTAAGGCAAGGGTGTCAAACTCGATTTCATTGAGGGCCGCATCAGGGTTGTGTTTGACCTTGGGGGCGGGGGGGGGGCATGGCCAGCTCGTCACTCGTGTCAGGGGCACCTGTGGTGGCCAAGTGCTAAGGCAGGGCTTCCCTGAGATCCTCCCTCACTCTCACTATAACCTTCCTTCTTTTTCCTTCTTTCTTCCTTCTCCTTTCTTCTTCCTTCCCCTCTCCTTCTTTTTCCTTCCTTTCTCTCCTCCCACCTTTCCTTCTTTTTCTTTTTCTTCCCTCTTTCCCTTCCTCCTTTCCTGTCCCTTCTTGCAAGCTCAAATGCAAAAGGGGAAACATTTCTCCTTTTGTTTTTAGTTTGTTTGGATAGCCCTCTGCGCCTCCCCCCCCCCGGGGCCCCGTGTTCGCTGGCAGAGGTACCGTGGGCCAGTCCTTTGCTGTTTCCAGGCTGGCCCCATGTGCCGGATCTAAACACCCCACGGGCCTTGAGTTTGACACCTCTGATCTAAGTGGTGGCACCAGGCCTGACATAAGACAATTTGCCACATCAAATGGCAGCCACGGAGCGCCTGGGGTGGCACAGGGTGTCGACTTTGAGCCAGGGAGGCTGCTGCCCTCCTTCTGATGCCCCTCGTCCAAGATGAGGCTCGTTGAGGTCTTGATATTTTAGAACACCGGCTCTGGAGCCCCATTTCCGATAGGAGTTGGGAGGAGAGCAGAAGCGGCCCATCTGACGGGATCCGTGTGCTCGGTCCTTCTCTTCTGAATGCCTTTCTTCCCTTTAGTGGATCGTGTCCGGTTCGGAGGACAACCTGGTGTACATTTGGAACCTCCAAACGAAAGAGATTGTACAGAAGCTGCAAGGGCACACAGGTAGGAGCGCTTGGGCTGCCTGAAAAGTGGCTGGGAAGCCGGCTCCCTCGGGATGCGATGGGGCTGCACAAGGCCCCCTCTTGGGCTATCAGCACCTGGCCTGAAACAGCTGCGGCTTTGGGGATGGGTGTTTTCGGCTTTATGCCAAGCACAAACTTAAGGAGGCCCCTTTGGACCTGCTGCCGTCGCCTGGAACGTTGGGGGCCCAATCCTACTATTTGCCCCCAGGACTCCCTCCCCCCAGCAGGGATCCACCTTCCACCCTTAGAGGGAGGGATGCAGGGCCTCAGTGGGCTTGGCTTCTCCCTGCTGTAAAGCTGCAACCAACAAGGGGGTCTCCTTGATCCTTGGCCTGGGTGGGAATATTGGGGACTCCTGCTGGAAGTAGTTGTGCCTCCCCCCACCCCCACCCCGATCCAGGACTGTTGGCACATGGTTGAGTTTAGTGTCACTACTAATCAAGAATGAGATGGGGCCATGGGCTTTTGTTGACTAGGAACGTAAGAACACAATGCCCTTTGCCCTCAAAAGTAACACACTTGCGACTGTCCAGTTGCAACTGCTGGTCTTAGCCAGACCTGCTCCGTGGTGGCTGTCCAGCCCCCCTCCCCTCTCCTGGCCTGGGGGAGATGGGAGAAGTGCCTGCAGGGAAAGGTTCCCCCGCTGGCAAAGCTGCCACGTGGTGTCCACATGCCGTGGTTCTTTGCCCGCCCGAGGCCTCTGGCTATGGCAGGGAGGCTAATGCCAGCCAATGGGCTGAGGCCATGCCCAGGATGCTTTTACCCAAGGAGGTACCTGGCCCTTCAGTGGTAAGGGTGGAGGTGGGCAGTGGCCTCTCCACAAGGCTCCTTGGGTTGGCAGCCCCGAGTGGGCGGCTTCTCGTGAGGAGCCAGGCGGGTGCTGGCTGGTAACGACGGGCATCTTGGTCCCTCTTTCCCAACAGACGTTGTGATCTCCACGGCTTGCCATCCGACTGAAAACATAATTGCCTCTGCAGCCCTAGAGAACGACAAAACGATTAAACTTTGGAAGAGTGACTGTTAAGTGCTTTTGGCACCGGCATCACGTAGAGACTGTTGGGGTGGTGTCCATGAAATCAGAGGGTATTTCGTGTTTGTGTTTTTTAAAAAAGAAAGGAAAAAAAAACCAACCCACATTTCAGCCGCATTAGCAGGAAATCCGGAGCGATGTTAAGAGGTGCAGCCTTGGCCGACGGAGACCCGAAGCGCCCTTTTCCTTGGCCTGACCCTTGGGGGGAACCCCTTGGCTTTCTCAGAGAAGGCAGTCATCCCTGCTTGGAGTGGGGGGTGTTCAGTCTCCCCCTCTCCCCCCCCCCCCCCGCTAAAAAGAATCTCTTTAAAGTTCTTATTTAAGACCATCTCAGGCACCCTTCAGCAGAACACCTCAGGGGTTCCCGATAGGCCTCATGAGTGAAGACAGAAGAATATTTTCAGTGCGACCAAATCAATGTGCCCCATGTGGTCCCTTCCCTGCCCAGTTTTCCAGAGCCTTCCCTCCTGCTGTGCGCTCTGGTAGATGCTATTGCGGTGAAAATCTTCCAAGGCTTTTTTCCCCTCTTGCCCCCCCCTCCCTCCCCCCCCCCAAAAAAGAACCAGCTCTTGTGACCCTTCTTTTTTTGTTTTGTTTTTGTTTTTACTTTTTAAAACCATTCTGGCAAATTTCACAATATGTGTACAGTTACTTAAGTGTAAAAAATTTTTTTATCTGGAAAAATTTCTCTGTATGAACTTGTATTGCTAATAGTATGACTGTATCTTTCCTGGCGTCGACCCTTCTTCCTCCTTTTCCTCTCTCTCGATGGTACTCTTGGTGTCTACGCATCCCGGACAGTGACCGTACGTACGGCAGAATAAAAAATGGGATTTCATGTGGTTGACGGCAGGATCGGCTGCCTGGCGTGAGTGTTTCCAGGGTGGCATCCAAGCAGCTTTGCCTGAGACACCAGTAACCTGGTTCGGGTGAACAAGGCTGGAGACTAAACCATACGAAGAACGGCTGCAGGTTTTGGGTCTGGCCAGTCTAAAGAAAAGAAGAATTAGGGGTGACATGATAGCGGTATTTCAGTATTTGACGGGCTGCCACAAAGAAGAAGGGGGTCAACTTATTCTCCAAAGCACCAGAAGGCAGGACAAGAAACAATGTTTGGAAACTAATGAAAGAGAGAAGCAACCTGGAATTAAGGAGAAATTTCCTGACAGTGAGGACAATTAGCAATAGCACTTAGACTTATATACCGCTTCATAGTGCTTTACAGCCCCTCTCTAAGCGGTTTACAGAGTTAGCATATTGCCCCCAACAATCTGGGTCCTCATTTTACCCACCTCAGAAGGATGGAAGGCTGAGTCAACCTTGAGCCGGTGAGATTTGAACCGCCGAACTGCAGCTAGCAGTCAGCTGAAGTAGCCTGCAGTGCTGCACTCTAACCACTGCGCCACCTCAGCTCCTCTAATTAACCAGTGGAACTGCTTGCCACCAGAAGTTGTGGGTGCTCCATCACTGGAGGTTTTTAAGCGGAGACTGGACAGTCACTTGTCTAAGATGGTATAGGACAGGGGTGCCAAACTCACGTCACAGTGGCATCATGTGACGTATCGACTTCTTTCCCCTTCGCTAAATCAGGCGTGGGCATGGCCAGCACGTGACACATCCGGCCCATAGGCCGGGAGTTTGACAGCCCTGGTATAGGATCTCCTGCTTGAGTAGGTGGCTGGACTAGAAGACCTCCAGGGTCCCTTCCAGCTCTATTCTATTCTAAGGCACCCATGGAGCCTGCCCAAGGAGGGCTCAGGGCCCAGCGGGAGCCACCCAGGGGATTAGTCTCTGCTCTTCCCCCCCCCTTACAGAAAGCCCCTCTCAGAATTTTGGCCAAGAAGGCTGTGAGGTGGGTGACAACTCAAAGCAGCTGCCCTGCTTGGAGCACCAGTGGCCTCTCCCCCCCCCCCATTTGGGTTGCCCTCCTTGGGCCCAGGGGGAGAGGGGGTGGTCCCAGTGCTGAGGCAGGGGCTTCGTTTTCCTGTGTCCTCCTGTGGGAAAAGCAGCAATATTGGGCTTTTTAACACAAGATGAGGGCAAGCTGCCCCTTCCCTTGCATTTGGGGATGGCAGAAGGGTGACCAAGAGCAGGGGATGGGGGCCCTTCGGCCAGGCTGAGCCTCGGGACGTGCGGGAGAAAAGGAAGGTGAAGGAACCGGCAGGCTGCAAACCCACCCACCCACCCACCCGTTGCT
>QLTV01003480.1:381145-392820 GCA_003457575.1 Thermophis baileyi
CAGGCCAGGTCTGGCCAGGTCAAGAGCTGCAGTTCAAATTCGCCCTTGATACAGAGAGAATTCCCTGCCAGCCCCAAGGGCAGGCTGTCCTGGGAGACCCCCACAGGCTGCGCCCACAGGCAGGGAGAAGCCAAGAGGACAGCCCAGCCTCCTGATGTAGACGAGCCACCTGATCCTGGTCTCTACCTCTTTGGGGACTCGATGGTGGGCAGCCCAAAGGGCTGGCAGAGCTTCCTGAGCTGTAACTGGGGGGGGGAGTGGGTCAATGGTGTCACTTTGGCCTCTGCAGCTTCAGGAAGGGCACAGCTGCTCTTCCCCCCCCCCTCCCCTGCCTGTTTTGTAGCGAGGGACGCCCCCCAGTAGAACGTTGCACCAGGGGTGAGATTCAAAATTTTTCCCTACCGGTTCTGTGGGTGTGGCTTGGTGGGCGTGGTGTGGTGTGGCTTGGGTGTGGCTTGGTGGGCGTGGCAGTGGAAGGATACTGCAAAATCCCCATTCCCTCCCCACTCTGGAGCCAGCCAGAGAGTGGTATTTGCCGGTTCTCCAAACTACTCAAAATTTCCGCTACCGGTTCTCCAGAACCTGCTGGATTTCACCCCTGCGTTGCACCTTCCAGAAGCAAAACTGTCATCATCATCAGCTAGTCCTCTGGGTTGCAGATGTCAAATTCAAGTCTGAAGTCCCAGGAGAAGCTCACTTCTGCCTCTGTTGAGGGGGGTGGGAAACGTGAAATCTTTCTTACGGCTGGACAGTTTCCAGCCGGAGTGGGGCTTCGCAGTAGCTGGCCATGCAATCCAAGAGCCGAAGTCCCAGAGAGGCTGTCAGCGCAGCTGGCGTGTGGCCTGCAAGTCACCAGAGTGGCTGCCGCCCTGAGTTTCCTCCTTCTCCTTCTCTGTCCTTGGCAGCGGTGCTGGGGGTCCTTTTGACCAGCGGATGCGCCACCTCCCGTCACTGCCAGCAGCAGGAGCTGCCAGGGATACGGATCCACTGCTGCAACAGAGACCTTTGCAATGGATCCCCTGCTTGCCCCTCCTGCCCCGTCTGCTACCTCCTGTTCCTGTGGACGGTCCTGCTTACCTTCGTCCTCTGAAGCAGAGCTCAGAGACGCAAAAGAGCCAGGACGCCTCTCCAGCCATGCTCCTGCTGCCCGTTGGCCCCGGATCTCCTCTTTCGTCCTTCTTGGTCCCCTGGCAGCCATCAGAGGAGGTGGCTTCATTGGCATTCTTCACTGAGTTTTGTAAGAACTGGCAAGTCTAAATAAAGCATCCTGAGAAATTGCTTTCGGACGTGATAACATTTCTCCCTGGTCTTTGTCCATCTGGCCTCATCCTTTTTCAGCTTCTCCAAAGTTCCTCATGCGAAGGCCACAGAGTCTCCCCTCCTGACGCCTGTCACTCCAACCTGGGTTTTCTCTCGGGGATCTACCCGTATATGTACATGATAAACGGTTCCCCATTGTGTGTGTCTTTGAGCCAATGCTGACTCCAGGCAACTGCAATATTTTAGAAGTGGCTTGCCATTGCCTGCCTTGTAGGGCTGAGAGAGGGAGACTGGCCCAAAGTCATCTCCCTGGCATCATGCCTAGGGCAGGTCTAGAACCCACACATTTTCTAGCTGGTGCCTTAACCACTGCATCAAACTGTCTCTTGATATACATTTACCTGGGCTTAGGTATTATAGCAATAGCAACAGAACTTATATGCCACTTCACAGTGCTTTTACAGCCCTCTCTAAGCTGTTTACAGAGTCAGCCTCTGGCCCCCAACAATCCGGGTCCTCATTTTACCCACCTCGGAAGGACGGAAGGCTGAGTCGACCTTGAGCCTGGTGACATTCGAACTGCCAAATTGCAGGCAGCCGGCAGTCACAGAAGGAGCCTGCAGTGCTGCACTCTAACCACTGCGCCACCAAGGCTCATTATAGGACGAAGAGCAGCCAATCATAGAATTTAGTGCAGGAATCCTCTGACAACCGCATTTGCAAAGGTCTCTAGCCAAGAGGCATCTGCTCCTTGCCCGTCTCCTGAATGCCACTGACGAACTCTGCTCTGGGCTGGAGAACTGGCAGCAGGAGGCTTCCCCTGCTCACCTTTCCTCCCCCCCGCTCCCACCAGACAGAATCTGCTCTCGGTTCCCCAGGCGAGATATGGCCGGCGCTTCTCCAGGACTGGAGCCATTCTGCCGGCATCTGCGAGACCCCGAAGAACCTCCTGCGCTCCACCAGGGAGGTTGCTGGGCTTTCCCAGCTCTCCCTTTTGCAAAGGCTGTTTCCCTCGGTCAGCCAATCAAGCAGGTGATTTCCTCTCCCCCATTTGCACAGCTGCACTCCTGCACACTCTGGCCTCACGGTGTCACTGCTGCTCGTGCAAGAGAGGCACGCCCTGATGCCAAAGGCCTCGTCTGGCAAGGTGCCTGGGAGGAGAGAGAAGCCGGGGTCTCCCCAGCTCTTTCACCCCTGCTTTCCGCTCTGCCTCCTGCACTTTCCAAGGGATGCTGCCTGGCTGGCTGGCAATTTCATCAGTTGCCACCCCTGTTGCTCCCAGACTCTGCTAGTGTACTTTGTGGGAAATGGGTGACAAACACCCATCTAAAGGAGGTCTGGTGGCCCAGGAGAAAAGAGAACGGGGGGGGGGGGCAATGACACCTCAGAAAGATAGTTGGCCAGCGTCTTTCCTGACAGATGGCCAAGAAGGCGTGGAAGAAGCAGAC
The DNA here is from genome assembly GCA_003457575.1 of Thermophis baileyi. Classification (NCBI taxonomy): domain Eukaryota; kingdom Metazoa; phylum Chordata; class Lepidosauria; order Squamata; family Dipsadidae; genus Thermophis; species Thermophis baileyi. The sequence continues at coordinate 383,854 of QLTV01003480.1, forward strand.
CCTCTATGGCAGCCAGCCAAGGCCTTCAGAAGATGCCAGGGCTTTTAACCGCTGCAGGATCCCCCGCTTCCTTCCTTCCTTCCTTCCTTCCTTTCCTTCCCTCCATTCAGAGGAAGCCCTGGGCCTCCAAAAACCCCTCCCCCACCCCCCAAACCCAGTGGCCGAAATGTTTTTTCGTTTCCTTGATGTAACTCCTGGTAAGGCGCTGACCTTGCCCCCCCCCTGCAGTCCAGACCCAGGGGCGAGGAAGGGTCTTCATCTCACCCAAGGGCTGTGGCTCCCCCTTCTCCTGGGCAGGAGCTCCTCGGAGGCGGGGGAAAAGAGGGACTCGGCTTCAACTCCTCTGCCAGCTTGAGGTGGGCTCTCAAAAGCCAAGGCCCCGTTTATCTGCCTGAAAGAAATTTGTAAAGCTATTTCCTCATACCCCTGCAAGATCGGCATTTCAGTGTATACCTGCGCTCCCATTCACAGAACCTTGTGGGTCTCTGCACAACTATACACCCCCCACACACACACACTACAGGAAGCCATGGAAAGGCAGTCCCAGACCATTCTCTTCCTGGTGCTTTCGACCGGGCTCCTGCTGCTACTCAGGGCCGCCTTCAGCTTCTGCCCCACCCCAGACTTTGCTCCCATTCTGCCTGGAGGGGCTCATGGGGGCTTCTCAGGCCAGGAGAGCCTGAGACAGGGAGCCTAGAGCGGGCCTGCTCAGGTGGGGAGTCCCTGCCCTGCCCTTCGCAGAAGAGCTGAGCTGAGCTGAGCTCAGCGTCTTCCTGGATTGCCCAGAATTGGGAGGTTCATTCCCCAACAGAGCACGGAGGCTTCCTTTGGTGGGAGAATGGAGGAGCTTCTATCTGAGAAATGCACAAGAAATCATTTTTGTTAGAGGGAGAATTTTATGAATTATTTATTAACATTTCTCTACACCAAACTATAAATAGATCTCACGGTGGTGAACAATCCAGATAAAAACAAGAAGAAACCATGTTTAAAAATCATCAACAATATTTCATTCACGCAATAAAACCAATCTTGGGAAATTGCTGGGGGAAAATAATTTCTTTCGCACCCATCCCCAGAAGGGAAGGGGCAGCTGGGCAGCTCCTGATATGCAAGAGCTCCAAGGGAGAGTGGCAAAATCTGGGTGTGGGAGGGCGAGCAGGACCCCCTCAGTTCCCTGGGAACTGGGAAGGATGGGTTTTAGAGCAGCTGTGCCTGACTCCGTGTCTTTTTTACATTCCCCATACTTTTCAAAACACAAGTTGCATGTTTCTCTTTCCCCAAAATGTTTGGCTTTGTATCGCTGATGTTCAAAAAGTAATCTTTGCTCAGGTTTATCATAATTGGCCAGCCCTCCTTGCTGCTACATGTCATCACCAGTGACCAGGCCAAGGAGCAAATCTGGGGAATGCGGGGGGGGGAGAGCACTCCTCGCACACTTGTGGGTCTTCCCCGCAGAGGCCTCTTTGCACAGCACATGTGGGGCAGGATGGGGACCGGCTGGCTGGCCGGCTGCCCCAACTCTGGTCAATACAGGGCCAGAGCAAAGAGAGTCCATCAGCCCTTCCACCCTTCCTTCTCCACCTCCCTCTCTTATGCTGCAGGTTGACCCCAGCAAGAGACTCAGAACTCCCCCTCCTTTGCTCAGAATGGTAGTCCTTTGCCCAAAGCTCTCATTTACAAACACACACACACACACACACACACACACACACACACACAACCTGTAAATGGGCCGCCTGCACCACCATCTCCACCTAACAAGATGCCTTGAAGCTAGGCTGCAGTACACCAGCTGCTGCGGTGACCAGCTGGCCCTCGAACTCAGGGCAGTGTCCATTTTCTGCCTGTCCTCCTGCAACCGTCTTATCACCTGGGAATGCTCTGCCTGGGAACTTTTCAGAGTTGCTGGCCCTGATGAAGAGAGCCTGAGAGTGACACACACACACATACGCACGCCCAGCCTCTCCTGGGAGACGGGACATGCCCACCGCTTGGTGCCCTTCCTTCCATGTCAGCTCCTCTTTCCTGGGAAATTGAGGGGGAGGGCTCAGCATCCAGAGTCACCCTTCCCAATGAAAATTACCTTCTATCTACTCATCCAACTGTGGCATAGGCTGCGCTCCCTTTCATACCATGATGGTTGGGTGGGCCTGTCCTGCGGGACCTCCCGCGAGGTGCCGTTGAGGGGGCTGAGAGTGGCAGAAAGCCCCCCGGGGGGATTTCTTCCATATTATTTCACAAGAAGTCTCTAATATGAGCCGCAGTGGCGCAGTGGTTAGAGTGCAGTACTGCAGGCTCCTTCTGCTGACTGCCGGCTGCCTGCAATTTGGCAGGTCGAATCTCACCAGGCTCAAGGTTGACTCAGCCTTCTGTCCTTCCGAGGTCGGTAAAATGAGGACCCAGGTGGTGGGGGGGGGGGCAAGAGGCTGACTCTGTAAACTGCTCAGAGAGGGCTGTAAAACACTGTAAAGCGGTATATAAGTCTAAGTGCTATTGCTAATATCCTTGCAACATATCAAAACCTAATTCAGTACATTTTGAGAAGACATATGGTTAACTGAATAGGTTGAAATGGGACCCCAACCCTTGATATTACTTTCATGCTAGTTTGAACAATTTTTCATAATAATTGAGCATTGTTGGCAGCATTTATGAAAAGATCTGATCTGCTCATTGTATTTCCACAATCTCCTGAAAATGACCCATCCATTTCGGCAGTCAAGCCAACAATAATACTTCTTATATCAGTTTTCTTTGAGTATAATGTTAGGAGTAAATTTAATGTTCTTCCGTTGAAATTCCCATGGTGGAATCTCTAGTGCTGTATTCAAGTCCTACATCCTTTTAATCATCCGGTCTTTGACCTGCTTGGTTTTTGAGTCATTCTTTACCAGCAATCTCTAAATATGGACAACAAATGTTCCAACGTTGGAAGATTCTCAGTCAAAACTCTCTTTGATAACTATGTTCAGGGGTGGGTTCTAAACTTTTTTAATACCGGTTCTGTGGACGTGGCTAGGTGGGGGGCATGTGACTGAGTGGGCGTGGCCAACTTGACATCACTCACACACACTCAGTCACATGACCCCCCCACACACACACACACACCTAGCCACACCCACCGAAACGATGGCGAAAATTTTTGGGACTCTGACAGAGGGAAGGGGGGGGAAGAGAGGGGGAAAACTCCCAAAAATACTGTAGACTGCCGGAGGATTTAGGGTGTGGAAAAGCCATAAGTTTCCTAGAAGGAATCGAAGCATTCAACTTTGCAGCCCGGAGGACATGCCTATGTTTATAAATCTGGCAGGCGAGTGGGCATTGGGCGGGCAGGGTGAGCGAGCGGGGACCGGTTCGGGGGTGTGGCCAGGCTGCCGGTACTGCCGGGTCGGAGAACCAGTCCCTATTTTTACTACCGGTGCTATAGAAACGGTCCGAACCGGCAGGAACCCACCTCTGACTATGTTGTGTAATTGGAGGTATTGAAGCTGGTCAGATAAACTGATACTTCTATTAGATAAGAGTTTCAGGGCATTTGGAGTTTGCCATCTACATCAATTGTTCTCCGCTGAATGAATTTCTTATTTACAAAAATGATGTGGCAAGAAGGGAGAGATTTAAGATGGATTCTTTTGCTGTATTTATCCCAGATGTTCAGTATATTATTTAGCATTGCACAATCTCCTATCGACTGCTTGTTTCTGCTTGTGTCTACCCAGATAGGAATGCAAAGAATCTGCTGGAGCTCTGGCAAGGAGCTTTCTGTTCCTCATAGAATCCGTCTGTAGACCTGAAACTGGATCCATGTGGGACTTGCTCAGAGACACAACAAACATCCTTGCAAGTCTATAGGTAGCTCGGGTGGAAATATGAATCGGATGCAGCACAGAGTTGGAACTGAGAATGCTATAAAGCTTATAGTCTGTAGAGATTCTCCATCATCCAGGTCATGGTTGTCCCAAAGGTGCTTTTTCAGAAGTCAACAACTGTCTTGTTTTTTCTTTGAAAACGTTTCACTTCTCATCCAAGAAGCTTCTTCAGCTCTAACTGGATGTGGGGAATGGAAGGATTTATATTCCTTGCAGATAGCTGGTTATTTGCATCCTTTTAGAGGGTCATTGAGGCCGCTTGGAGGTTTATCTGTCACCTCAGGGTCACCTGAGTGGTGCTCCTGGTTCCCGTGGTCTGCAATTTTTTTAAACCTCCAAATCCTTCAACAACCCTCTAAAAGGATGCAAATGACCAGCTGTCTGCAAGGAGTATAAATCCTTCCGTTTCCCACTATCCTGTCAGAGCTGAAGAAGCTTCTTGGATGAGAAGCAAAACATCTTCAAAAGGAAAAAACCAGAAAGTCCAGTTGCCTCCTGAAAAAGCACATTTGGGACAACCATGACCTGGACGACTGAGAATCTCTACAGACTTTTAGCTATACAATTTGGGATGAACACCCTTTGAATGGTGTGGGAGTAGGAATGGATTTCCAGAGGAAAAATTGCAGACTGCAGGAACCAGGAGCACCACTCAGGTGACCCTGAGGACACAGAGAAACCTCCAAGTGAGCTGGTGAGAATTGAACTGCTGGCAGTCAGTAGAGTTAGCCTGCAATACTGCATTCTGACCACTCCGCCACCACAGCTCTTATAAGATAGATAGATAGATAGATAGATAGATAGATAGATAGATAGATAGATAGATAGATAGATAGATAGATAGATAGATAGATAGATAGATAGATAATAGATAGATAGATAGATAGATAGATAGATAGATAGATAGATAGATAGATAGATAGATAGATAGATAGATAGATACAGTAGCAATGGCACTTAGACCTCTATACCACTTTACAGTGCTTTTACAGATCTCTCTAAGCGGTTTACAGAGCCAGCCTCTTGCCCCCAACAATCTGGGTCCTCATTTTACCCACCTCGGAAGGATGGGAGGCTGAGTCAACCTTGATCCTGAGAATCGAACTGCCAAATTGCAGGCAGCTGGCAGTCAGCAGAAGTAGCCTGCAGTACTGCACTCTAACCACTGCGCCACCACGGAATATGGTCCTCTTGCTGCTACTTTTAAGCATCCACGTCAAACCACTGGATGAGATTATTTTTGATTTGAAATAAGGTATCACTAGGTTAATTCTCAATATGCAGCTGGGCCAGGCCGGAGTCCTTGGTCCACCAGCTTGAACGGGTGTCAAACTGGCGGCCTGCGGGCCGGATGCATCATGCACAGGCCACGCCCACCACAGTTCCACAAAGGCAAAAAATGGCAAAAAATGTCATGATAGGTCACGTGACATCAGTGTGACGCAGCAAGTTTGACACCTGTGAGCTAAAGCAGGGGTCTCCAACCTTGGCAACTTTAAGCCTGGCAGACTTCAACTCCCAGAATTCCCCAGCCAGCAAACACTGGCACGCAGACACAAGTTGCACCCACTGTGGCAAGAGAAGCCAGGAGCAGCCTTGGCCTGGATGGCCTGTCCAAGCCTGCTTTCCATCGGGAGGTGTCGTACTGGCTGAATTGAATTCAGAGAACAGCATCCCCAACCAGGCTGGCTGCTTCCCTAGCCGGGGAGGATGTGAGTTGTAGGACCAGATTCATCTGGCAGGTACCACTCTGGGAACGATGGTATGAAGGAAAAGCAGAAGAGAGTTAAGATTTGGGGATGTAAACGGTAATCACGCGTGATGTGATGGTGTTAATTTGCTGTTAGCCTGATGCTAGGAATGGGAATTTAGTCAAATAAAGAACATTAGATATTTAAATAAAAGACTGCATACATAACATTGCTGCCTTTTGCAACGGTCCAGACTAGCCAAACGTGTGATCTGTGTCCCCTGTTTATGCACTGCTCCTGAGTGGAGAGGCTCCACGTTGCTAAGAGCGTTGATTTATCTTGCCATTTTCTGGCACAGGACAGCAGCACCAGCCATAAGGCGAGCCCCAACCTACTCGCCTTATGACCAGCCCACGATCACAGCGGAGGGCCCAGATGGAGGGCCCCTGCCCACAAAGGCCCCTCCAAAGGCTCCTTTCAATAGCTCCCACGTTTGTCCTCTAGAGCAGGGGTCTCTCTCCAACCTTGGCAACTTTAAGTCTGGAGGACTTCAACTCCCAGAATTCCCCAGCCGTTGAAGTCCTCCAGGCTTAAAGTTGCCAAGGTTGGAGAGAGACCCCTAAGCTAAAGGATCTGGATGGGCTAAAGCAAACTAAACTAATAGTAGTAACTGTGAGAGGGATCTTGGAGTCCTAGTGGACAACCATCTAAATATGAGCCAGCAGTGTGCAGCAGCTGCCAAAAAAGCCAACACAGTTCTAGGCTGCATATACAGAGGGATAGAATCAAGATCATGTGAAGTGCTAATACCACTTTATAATGCCTTGAAGGTAAGGCCACACTTGGAATACACTTGGAATACTGCATCCAGTTTTGGTCGCCACGGTGTAAAAAAGCTGTTGAGACTCTAGAAAGAGTGCAGAGAAGAGCAACAAAGATGATTAGGGGACTGGAGGCTAAAACATATGAAGAACCGTTGCAGGAAATGGTTTGTCTAGTTTAATGAAAAGAAGGACTAGGGGTGACATGATATCAGTTACCGATATCTCAGGGGCTGCCCCAAAGAAGAGGGAGTCAAGCTATTCTCCAAAGCACCTGAGGGTAGAACAAGAAACAATGGATGGAAACTAATCAAGTAGAGAAGCAACCTAGAACTAAGGAGAAATTTCCTGACAGTTAGAACAATTAATCAGTGGAACAGCTTGCCTCCAGAAGTTGTGAATGCTCCAACACTGGAAGCTTTTAAGAAGAGGTTGGATAACCGTTTGTCTGAAGTGGTGTAGGGTTTCCTGCCTAAGCAGGGGGTTGGACTAGAAGACCTCCAAGGTCCCTTCCAACTCTGCTATTCTATTCTATTCTAAAGTCAAATCCTGATATTGGGACACCTGCTCCATTATTGACTCCAGGCGGAAAAACAAAGGTTTCATCAACCAAAACTGGACTCACAGCTCCTGCAGGACTGGAAATGAGGAAACCTTTGCCCAGCGCCAATCATCTGCAGTTAATGGACCTACAGAGCCCAGTGCCCTGGTTACCTCTCAATCAGAATTATGGCAGTGTCCCTGCTTGAGGCCACCTTTAACATTGCCTGGAAATTGCAGCTAGCGGTGAGGGAGGCTGCAGCTGTGTTGACAGATGTTGTGTTGCAAATCGCACCCGGGTGGGCACAACTGAACATGCTGCTTTGAACTGATAAAGCAGAGTCTGTCACCTGTAATTCTTTAGCCGGCCTTGCTAAGAGATGTGGCTGTCCTGCGCATCTGCAGATCTCCCTTTTCCTTTGGATTCAATGCCTCTGTGGGTTTTTCTGCTTTGGAGCCTCTAAACATGATTTATTCCAATATTTGAGGGGCTGCCACAGAGAGGAGGGGGTCAAGCTGTTTTCCAAGGCACCTGAAGGCCAGATGAGGAACAATGGATGGAAACTGAACAAGGAGAGATTCAACCTGGAAATAAGGAGAAATTTTCTGACAGGGAGAACAATCCACCCATGGAACAGAAGTTGCCTTCGGAAGTTGTGGGAGCTTCATCACTGGAGGCTTTCAAGAAGAGACTGGGCTGCCATCTGTCAGAAATGGTGGAGGGTCTCCTGCTTGGGCCGGGGGTTGGACTAGATGACCTACAAGGTCCCTTCCTTCCAACTCTGTTAACCTGTTAAACATGATAAGCCCTGCCAAGAGCCATCACAATACATTAAACGGAAGAGTAGAATTGTATTCCTAACGGTAAACAGCTGGCAGTTGGAGAAAGCAAGCAACAGAGACATTAACATTCATTAATATCAGTTTTGCCTCTTTCTAAAATATGAACTCTGGCAGAAGCCCAGGAACAAGAATCGTAAATTCTTTCAACTATGAACAACACTTCAAAGTGTATCAAAAGATTTCCTGAGACAAAAGGATGATTTAATATGACCGTTAAGTGATTCCAATTTGTCCCAGGGTTGGCTGCTGCCTGTGGCCGTTTCCCATTCATTCGCATTCACTCTAATTTAAATTGATCTCTGCAGAGGCTCAACCAGAGCCAGCCTGGAAATGCGTGGCACCTCGGTCAAAGTAGGATAAATAAAAATAGTACTTCTTTTTACATATATACATTTTTATACGTGGAAAAGAATAATACAAGCGATTAAAACATGGGGAAATGGCAAGGCTGCGGGGCCTGATAACATCTTGGCAGGAATATTTAGACTGATGGGCAAACCAACATCGGTAATTGAACAGATATTGGTCAATAAATATTTGATGGAGCGATTATTCCAGAAGATCATCTTAACAAACTATAAGTGCAAAAGGCCTCTATTACATAAGAATAATCTGCTTCATACTCCTTCACAATCATCTTGAGGCAACATCTCCAGCAGGGGTGGTATTCAGCCGGTTCTCTCCGGATCGCGCGAACCGGTAGCGGCAACTGCGGGAGGCTCCGCCCATCCTCCCTGACATAATGCGTGAGCACTGCGCATGCACAGAAGGTGAATCCCACCTCTGATCTCCAGCCCATGGAGACCTGAGCTCCTATACACCTGGCTTTGGGTCTTCCCTCTGTGATTTCCCAGCATGGCTCCCGAAATGTCTTCAGCCACTTCATCGGCAGGCATCACTGTGGGTCCTCAGGCAGGAACCCCAATGTCACCGGAGGGGGGGGGTTTGAGAAGATTTTGAAATAAAGAAGTACAGAATGGGTTAATATGCGTTATGGCCCTTCAAGGAAGAGGCAGATAATGTGAATTGTGAATGGGGGAGTAGAAGTAGAAATAGAAGCAGAAGAGGAAGAAGGAGAAGGAGGAGAAGGAGAAGGAGGAGAAGAAGAAGAAAAAGGAGAAGGAAGAAAGGAAGAGAGGGACAGGAGGAGGAAAAGGAGGAGAAGGAGAAGGAAGGAAGGAAGATGGAGACAGGAGGAGG
>QLTV01003480.1:406942-423080 GCA_003457575.1 Thermophis baileyi
CACCAGGACTAGATTCAGCAGTCCAGATGCATTTAAAAGACACAGGCCACCCTTTTGAAGACAGCAAAGTCCACATTTTGGACAGAAAGGACCTCTGGTTTGAAAGAGGGCTCAAAGAGGCCATCTATGTCCAAATTGAAAACAGCCCTCTCTCAACAGAGGGGGAGGGATACGACATCATCTATCTCCAGTCTACAACACAGTCCTTTCAGCAGTTCCAAGAAGGCTCCACACCCATTTGCACCACTCAGGTGACCCTGAGGACACAGATAAACCTCCAGGTGGCCTCAATGACTCTCTAAAAGGATGCAAATGACCAGCTATCTGCAAGGAATATAAATCCTTCCATTTCCCAGCATTCAGTCAGATGAAGCTTCTTGGATGAGAAGTGAAACGTCTTCAAAGAAAAACTAAAGCCCAGTTGCCTCTTGAAAAAGCACCTTTGGGATGCCAAAGGAGAGACAAAATGAAATGTGAATGACAAAAATTAAAATAAAGTTTTAATTATTTTAAATATTTAAATTGAATTGTTGAATTGTCCTGTGGCAAGTTGTCCCGTGATGAGTTGGCCATGGCGAGGTGTCCCACGGCGAGTTGGCCATGGCAAGTTGGCTGCAGCAAATTGACCGTGCCAAGATGGCCGTGGCAAGTTGGTTGCGGCGAGCTGGCTGCAGCAAGTTGTCCCATTCCATGACCCAGTGGTGCTGCTGGCTGCAGAAAAATAGCAGGTTCTTTGGGAAGAGAGGTTGAAGCACTGGAGCAGATGTTGGCTGGTATGGGGTTGGGGGTTCAGGGGTGCCAAGCAAGACGATGCTAGAGGTTCACTGTCATAGATACCATTCACCTTATTCTACCCAACCCAGTGAGTTCAGGACACATGCAATGAACTGTGGGCACCTCACTTGCATTTGTTACTTGTTTTGGAGATATTTTTCTCACTCTTTTCCTGTTTCCCCTTTATCTTGGTGGATATTTGCAGTCCAGGAACTCCAGGATCATGGTGCAGTACAGTTAATGAAATAAACTTCTCTTTCTTTTTGCAAAATATGCAGCAAAATAAACGCACTGTTTCTGCTCAATTGACCAGGCCAACTTTGCTTAAAAAACAACAACACAAGCACAGGGGGGAGGGTGTATGGATGGGGGGGGGGAATTCTGTACCTTCCCCACTGTGACTCCTGGCCGGCCAGGAGAGAGGGAAACGCGGCCTTAGAGGGACCCTGTCCATTGATAGTGCCCCCTCTTCCTGCCTGGACCTCTCTGCTCCCCTGGCAGCATGACAACACGATGCACCATCCAGCTGTGCCAGGTGCTTCCTTGGGGAAGACGTCCAGGTGAGAATTCACACAGACAGTCCGCAAGTGAAGACAGGACGGTAGGGAGAGGCTGTGAAATTGGAATCCACCCCTGATGCTTTTAGCTGAATTGCTTTTGCAGAAAAAACACTTGACCAGTCTCTGCTGGGACAGATCTGCTGCCCCCTTTCCCATCCCTGTGCCCTGGCCTGCCCAGGCTGATGGATGACAAGAAGGGGACCCGGCCAGAGATGCTCCCCTGGCAACAGATGCGATTTCCCAAGGGCAGGATCCTCTGGTCACGGCTTTCCTTTCTGAAGCCTTCCTGCGACTGGAGGGCAGGGGGGAGGCAGGGGGGCCTGCAGTGAAAGGCTCAGACACCCCCGTAGCGTTCGTCTTGTCCCCCAGAAATGGGAAGAACGCCCTCTCTCCCAACTTCAATTCCTGGGAAGGGCTTTTGAAATCAGCTCTGTGTCTGATCAAACTGTCAGGAACCAAGTGGCTGGAAAATAGTCAGGAGAATTTCCCCGGTTCCCTCCCCTGGCTCTCCCCAAAGTTGCACCCAGGACAGATCGCCCTCTCAGCTCCAGGTCGGGGACTGGAGGCAAAGCAAGTGCCAAGAAGGGGCACACGCACACACACCCACACACAAGCACACAAACCCCTGCCCCAGAGAGCGGGTGCTTGGAAGGGCCCCCCTCCCGCTGCTTTGAGAGTCCCAGCCCTTCACCCCAGAGGTTGCTCTTCAAAGCCTCCGCTCGATTCTATTAAATCCATCTCCGAGACCGCCCACTCACCGAGGGATTCTTTTTTCCCCCCATCATGGCCCTTAACAAAAGCAGGTGGGAATTTAGGTGCCCACGTTCTGTGCAGAAAATGCAAAGCTGCAGCAGCTGTGCTAAAGAGTATTGCAGAGCCGGCCTTTCAGCAGCAAGGGAACTGCCCAGTTCAGGTGATGTGACAGTGCAGCTGCAGTGTACGACAACCCTGCTGAGTGGAAGGTGCTCACGGCCCCTCTGAGTGAGGCACCGCTGAAACAGAGGAGGCCTGCCCAGAACACTGGTAGGCCTCCAGGGAGGGCACCCTGCAGGTGGCTGGTTTTTGAAGGGTTGCCTGCAGATACTGGCCTCAACTTGAACGGAGGGGGTGTTTGAAGGCTGCAATGTTGGCTTAGCGTGTGCCTGCAAGGATCTCATTGCAGAGATCCATCTTAAGACACAGCCTCCCCTCCCCTCCCCTTCTGCCTCTGGATGTCAGGCAAAGTTCATGGGCAGTTAAACTTTAACCAAGAGGGTTGCAGCACCCACCAGGCACTTGCGAGGGAACAGCGCTCTTCACACACACCCACACCCCTGGCTATCCTGGTGCCAAGGATGGAGCAACAAGAATTGTTGCATCAATTTGAACAAATCTCTTCTGGGATTTCCATCATTTGCCCAGATCTGGTAGCCTTAATTTATACTTCCCCCTTCCCATTTAGAGAACACTCACAGACACAATGATGTTGGGTCAAAAACCATAATGGTTGAATCCGTGTTACAGATTTAAATTGGTTGGTTTAGTTATTTTATTAATTGAAAATGTATATGGTTGCCCAACTCATTCACAGTGACTCCAGGTAGCTTACAAAAATAAACCCTAATACAAAAGCCAATAAACTCCTAACCCTGGTTATTGAATCAATGCATTTTCTAGGTTTCTACAACAAAGATCATGTGACTTACACAGTGATGCAATGGCTGTAAGGATGGATCCTAAGCCCTTTTGCCAAGGCTGACAGAAGTTCAAATTGTTTTTAAATGAATATGAGATAAGACCTACCTATATAGGAACTGCTAATTCTTCATTCCATTCATTTTTAACATCTGCATATCAAATTATTTTGTTGACAGTATCTATAAAACCAATAATAGATATTTTAAAGGATTTAACAAATTGTCCTATTATCTCAGGTGTCTCGGAAGCTGGAAATGCTGCTCGTCCAAACAATATTATTAACAAATGTTGTAATTGCAAATATTGCCATTGAGTTATACCCGATAGGTGATATTTACCGTATCTCTTAACCAAAGGTATGTTAAAAATTCATCTCCATCATCTCTGTCTGTTGGCCCGAAGTCAATATTCCCGCTTCTATCCAATCTTTCATATCAATATCTTCTTCCCAAGTTTCAAAGTTGGGTTTCCCCATAAAGTTAATTTGGCATGAGAAGAAGAGTAGAATCTTTTTTTTTTAGACATTCCATGCCATAACTTCCTAAGGAGGGAATTGTTTCCAGAGTTTTAGTGTACAGGTAGTTCTCGACTTACGACAGTTCATTTAGTGACTGTTCAAAGTTACAACAGCACTGAAAAAAGTGACTTACGACCGTTTTTCAAAGTTATGACCTTTGCAGCAAACCCAGGGTCGTGTGATCAAAATTCAGATGCTTGACAACCATTTCATACTTATGACCGTTGCTGCGTCCCAAGATCATGTGATCTCCTTTTGAAACCTTCTCATAAGCAAAGCCAGATTCACAGGTAACAACTGGGTTATCAACTGGGTTATTAAGAGCCGAGGTGGCGCAGTGGTTAGAGTGCAGTACTGCAGGCTACTTCAGCTGACTGCTAGCTGCAGTTCAGTGGTTCAAATCTCACCGGCTCAAGGTTGACTCAGCCTTCCATCCTTCTGAGGTGGGTAAAATGAGGACCCAGATTGTTGGGGGCAATATGCTGACTCTGTGAACCGCTTAGAGAGGGCTGTAAAGCACTGTAAAGCGGTATATAAGTCTAAGTGCTATTGCTATTGCTATTGCTAACTGGCTTATCAACTGCAGTGATTCACTTAACAATTGTGGCAAGAAAGGTTGTAAAATGGGGCAAAACTCACTTAACAACAGAAATTTGGAGCTCAATTGTGGTCATAATAGCAGTTAGCAATAGCAGTTAGACTTATATACCGCTTCATAGTGCTTTACAGCCCTCTCTAAGCGGTTTACAGAGTTAGCATATTGCCCCCAACAATCTGGGTCCTCATTTTACCCACCTCAGAAGGATGGAAGGCTGAGTCAACCTTGAGCCGGTGAGATTTGAACCGCCGAACTGCAGCTAGCAGTCAGCTGCAGTAGCCTGCAGTGCTGCAGTCTAACCACTGCGCCACCTCGGCTCTAAGTCGAGGACTATCTGCATTTAGATCCTAATACTGTCCATCCAACCAAAGGCGCTAGATAGATAGACAGATAGATGATAGATAGATGATAGATAGATGATAGATAGTTAGATAGATAGATAGATAGATAGATAGATAGATAGATAGATAGATAGATAGATAGATAGATAGATAGATAGATAGATTAGATATAGATAGATAGATAGAAGATAGATAGATAGAAGATAGATGATAGATATAGATAGATAGATAAAGATAGATAGATAGATAGATAGATAGATAGAAGATAGATAGATAGATAGATAGATAGATAGATAGATAGATAGAAGATAGATATAGATATATATATTCCAATCAACATCCCCCCCCCCCGAATTCAATGTGCTTCGTGGGCCAAGGCTTCTCCCTCCTGGGATCCTGTCTGCTGTGGGCTGAAGCAGCAAGACCCGGTTGGGAACCCCCAGCTGAAGCCTGCTCCAAAGAGGCTGGGGGGGGGGGACTCAGGAGCAAGCCAAGCCACAGCCTGGGGTGGGGGCGCTGAAATGAGCTCCCCACTCAGCAAACAGCTGTTAAGCTGCCGGGCAGGGTGGAGGGGAGGAGGGGAGGCGTGAGGGCGGGGAGAGCTGAGGGCGGGGAGAGCATTAATAGTTTAACAGAGTTGGAAGGGACCTTGTAGGTCATCTAGTCCAACCCCCTGCTCAAGCAGCAGACCCTACACCATTTCTGACCGATGGCAGTCCAGTCTCTTCTTGAAAGCTCCCAGTGATGAAGTTCCCACAACCTCCGAGGGCAACTTCTGTTCCATTGGTTGATTGTTCTCACTGTCACTCCTTATTTCCAGGTTGAATCTCTCCTTGATCAGTTTCCATCCATTGTTCCTTGTCTGGCTTTCGGGTGCCTTGGAAAATAGCTTGACCCCCTCCTCTCTGTGGCAGCCCCTCAAGTACTGGAAGACTGCTGTCATGTCTCCCCTGCTCCTTCTCTTCCCTAGACTAGCCGTGCCCGGTTCCTGCAACCGTTCATCGTATGTTTCAGCCTGCAGTCCCCTAATCTCGCCTCATTCTAGAATTGTCCTTTCACAGAGGTTTTTCTTTAGATGGGGAAAGTCCCAGCTATATCCCTGTAAGATCTTAGGCTCAAGGAAAGACCGCGATCTCTCTTCTGACGTCACTCTGTCCTTTTCCCTGGCGGGAGGCCGGGGCTGCCCTCTTCTCCCCCCGCCCGCCTTGATCCGCCTTTGATCCCGAGCGCCCCTCTCAGCCGGCGGGGAAACAGCGGCGCCCGCGGGGGGGGATGGGGGGCGAGAGGGGGCGAGGCCCCGGGCAGCTGCGGCAGGATATGAAGAAAAGCCAGGGGGCTGCCTCCTGCTTCACCCCTCCCATCTTGACTCTCGTGTGTGTGTGTGTGTGTGTGTGTGTGTGCGTGCGTGCGTGCGTGCGTGCATGCGTGCACGCCTGTTCACGCTTTAGCTCCACACGTGACTCCGCAGTGGTGGCTTCTCTGGTGGCCCAAACATTGTGCCCAGCAGGATGACTGATGGCAGGAGCCTTACAAGCGTGTCCGTGTGTGCGCGTGTGTGCATGTGGGGGAAGCTACATGTCACAGTCCATGGGTCCAGGGTTGGACTGTGGCTGTCGGTGCACAGCAAATGCTGCCTTGGCCAAGAAGGCTGCCAGAGCACCTTACTTCCCCCTGTTTCTGTGCCAGGGGAAACGGAAGGAAGAAACTTCCACTGACAATAACCAGAACCTCTGGTTACACTCAGAAGCCTCCCCCCCCCCCATCCCGGCAACTAGGCATACCAAGGCATGCCATCACTGCCTACTCTGATGCTTACTGGACCAGCTATAGCTTCCCAGTGATGTTCAAGGGCAGCCCCAGGTAGAGTGCATTGCAGTAGCCAACTGTAAGGTGACTACATAAGCACCTAAGAGGCAGCCCTGGCCCATCTAACCTACCAGTCTGGTTTCACAGTGGCCAACAACTGCCCAAGGAAGCCCACAAAGGCCTTCAGAGGCAGCCCCACCGCCCTCAAGGCTAATCGCCATTTATCCCCATGGCTTCCCTGAACTGATCCAGCCCTCCTCTGATGCCAGACAAGTTGGTAGCCAGCACCGCCTCTTGAGGCACTGAATTCCAGAGTTGAATTATGTGTTGGGTAAAATGTCTCCTGTTGTTTGTCCAGCTTCTTCCAAGAGTCGCATTCACGGGGTGACCTCTGGTTCTAGCATTTTGGGAAGGGTTATGTATCCATTATGTGTCCAATGTATCCATGCCATGCATAATTTTGTATGCCTCTATCATGTCCTTGATTGCTCATGTCACATCGAAAGGAGCTAGTTTGCCTCTTTTTCTAAGCCAAAAGACCCCAAATGTCACCCCCTTTCCTCACACAGGAGCTGTGCCACCCCCTGATCAGGTTTGTTGCCTCCTCTGAACCTTCTGCAGCTCCACCGTCTCCTTGTTGAGACTGGTTGGTGCCTATCAGGGCATTATGAGACTGGCGTCTCTATTTTCAGTATTGTTTCTTGTTATCCCTAACACACTGTGGGCCTTTTTTACAGTGGATGCAGACTCTGTCGGCCCCCTGCATTGAACACTCATGCTATGGTGCATACAATGTCCTTCAACATGTACGGAGGAAGACCTCATGCTGGCAAGAGAAAATGCTGTTGACGTGATACTGGGTGAATGTCAATTAGTTTTAATCCTATTTACATACTTTTTACACGTGCTATACTTTTACGAGTTATTTTATATCTATTTTATTTGCTCAATATTAAAGGTTATATATCTACAAGCTTCTGACACGAATAAAGAATGGCTTCCAAGATCTCTTTCCTGATCAGCTCAGATCCCGTTAATTAGTTTGGATTTTTTGGCACCAGTGTGCATCACCGTACACTTCCTCACATAGAATGACCTCTTGTCATTTTGAACATCTGCCATTTATCTAAACTTTGAAACATCTGCAGCCTTTCCACCAGCTAACTTCGTGGCTTAGCCCAGCTGTGCAGAGCTGGCCCCTTATTCCTCACCCCAAGGAGCATGTTCTGCTGCAGCCAGGCTGAAAACCTTCTCAGCCCCGTGTCTGGCTGACCTGGTTCCTCTGGAGCAGCTGGACCTCTCCCCTCCCTGTGGATGGACACCCAATGCGCCCATTTCTGATAGCTGGCCAGCTGTGGAGAGAGCTCCCGGCTCAGTTGCACAAGGCAATCCAAGATCAGCATTAGCCGAGGAGAGCGAGAAGCGGGTTCAAGAAGCCTGGGGTGGAGCCAGAGGCTCCAATTCGGTTGTCAGTCTCTTGGCTCCTCACACGTCCCTTGTGCTCCCCTTGTGCAATATGCTTGCCTATTCGCCCCCCCCCGGTCTTAGCACTTGTGTGCAGGCCAGAGCCAGGCCAATGTTGATGTGACAGCAAGGCCACGCAGCACAACGGGACATTCATGGTGGCTTCACAATTCATCCCTGTCCATCCCTTCTCTTCCAGGGGGCGCCCAAAGCCTTGCTGTAGTCCACTCAGGCCAGCCCCCCCCCCCAGTCCTCGCCCCCTCAGGCCAGGAAGAGGGCAAGTCTGTGCTGCCTAGCTTGGAGGCAATTTCTCTGCCAGGACTGGAGTCTGCTGCAGACTCAGAAGGACTCTCCCCCCCCACCGCGCGTGTGGAGACCCCCCCCCAGGCATGGCTGCTGGAGGACAAGGACCGGCTGTTTGGGGAGCCCAGTTCCCACCTCTAGCCGTCTTTGGCCATAACGTTCCATTTCTATCCAGCCCTTCCCCAAGCAGGTTTCTCCACCCACCTTTTTTTGTGCTTACAACAACACTGTGATGTGAAGGACAGTGGTTCTCCCAGGAGCAGGGGCATCAATCGAGGGGGGGGGACCTTAGTCCACCCCCAGTACTCCGCACCACAGTAGGTGTTCAAACATCACCACATCATTTATTTTTTTATTTCTTTATTTATTGAATTTATATTGCCGCCTATTCGCCCATGGCGACTCAAGGCGGCTTACAGAATAAAAGACCACATTTAAAACAATAAAAACTAACAAAAAGAATCAAATAAATTAATGTAGTACAATATAACAAAATCACCCCCCACCTCCCACCCCCTGCCCCGGTAACAGCACCTCACACGAGCCATTTAATGGGCTCCATCCCGCTCTGGGTTCCCCAGGCCTGCTGGCAGAACCACATCTTCAGCGCCTTCCGGAAGAGTATTAGCAATAGCACTTAGACCAGTGGTTCTCAACCTTTCTTTGGCCATTCCCCACCTAAGCATCTCTAAAATACTGCTCCCCCCCCGGTTCGGCCGTGCTGCGGGTCGCCGGACAGCTGGTAGCCTGGACGCTGCCATTTGAGTTCATCTACCCTCTGCGCATGCACAGAATGCTTTGCGCATGCGCAGAGGGTAAAAGAACCCAAATGGCGGCGTCCGGCCGAAGTCTCCCGCTCCGATGCTATCAGCTGTCCGAACCTGCAGGCACAGCCGAACCGGGAGCATTTCACCCCTGCAGTGACGGTGGCACCAAGATGGCGGGCTAATGCACGCGGCGACCCCTGTGAAATGGTCGTTCGACCCCCAAAGGGGTCGTGACCCACAGGTTGAGAACCGCTGACTTAGACTTCTATACCTCTTCACGGTGCTTTACAGCCCTCTCTAAGCGGTTTGCAGAGTCAGCCTATGGCCCCCAACAATCTGGGTCCTCATTTTACCCACCTCGGAAGGATGGAAGGCTGAGTCAACCTTGAGCCGGTGAGATTCGAACTGCCAAACTGCTAGCAGCCGTAGCCTGCAGTACTGCACTCTAACCGCTGTGCCACCACGGCTCCTAGAGTGGAGGCCATTCTAATCTCTGAGGGAATGATGTTCCAGAGAGAGAGAGCCACCACGGAGAAGGCCCTTCTTCTGGGTCCCGCCAGGTGTATCTCTATTTAAGAGATACTTTTCAGAGGAAGGATGCAATGAAACAATTATAGAAAAGAAAAACCCAACCTCATGTTCTGGGCTCCAACAGAGGCGAGTCTGAAGGAGAACAACGGCCAGAGGAAAGGCAGCTGAAACTGTCCCCAGACCAATCAAACAAAATGTGCAAGGTGGAAACGCCTCCTGTGCTCTCAGTAATTCAATCCCGTTGATTTCTGCTGCAAGGGGGCTTTCCATGGGGAAGGGAGGGAGGGAGGGAGGCTGCAGCGGATGCCCAAGGGCCCTGCCGGGATGGCATGGAGCCTCCGTGCAAAGAGAAGGAACCAGGAGCAGAATGGAAACGGCCTCTCTGCTTTGGCGGCTCAGCTTCGCCCGTATTTGGGGTTCTCTTGAGTGAAAGAAATCCGGCCCCTGCCCTCGGGGAACGGGTTGGATGCTGGGCAGTCACCAGGGATGGTGCGGGGGGGGGGTGGCGGCCACGGATGGAACCCAGAAGGAGGGTTTGTGCTTCTGTTTAACACCTTCCTCCACCTCAGATGAGCCATCATCATCATCATCATCATCATTATCATCACTTCAGATAGATTGCAGTGGGGTTTCCCACCTGCCCCCAAAGCCGGAAGGGGTTTCACCTTTCTTTTAAAAGACAGCTTTAATTTAAATTTGACCACCATGAGTCATTGTGTTCACATTTCTGTGGTTGATCAGTGGCTAGAAAAGAGAAAGAAATTCATTCTCTTTGCATTTTCATGGAAACTTAGTTTCCACTCCTTAAAGCTAAGACAAAAGGACTTGCCTTTTGTAATATTCACACCTCCCAGATTTTGCATGCTTTTCTTAGAAAATCACTGCATTTGGAGAAAAGTAAATAAAGGGGCACTTCAAACTGTGGGCTGGCCGGCTGACTGAAAAAAACCAAATGGATGGGACAAACTTCAGGTTAGATCAATGAGAAACAAAGAAAATCCACCCTGACCGACTGAAACTGAGCAAAAGTCTCGCAGTTGGTTTGGGTTGAATGACTTCAAATATCCACTGATGGAGCCTGAGCTGGGTTGACTGACCAGAGAGATTTGAGGTGGCCCTCGCAAATGCTGAGGTTTCTGTGAAAGAGACGACATCTCTCCCAGAGGTCATGGAATGAAAACATTGAATTATCAGTACCTCACATGAAAATATGCCTCCTGCAATGGAACTATTCAGATCTGATTTCTTTGGTGCAAAGAAAGAATATAGAAATGTTGGAAAAGATGCAGAAAAAGGCCGATGGAGGGAGGGAGAGTCAAGATGGCTACTGGAATCAGCACCATAAGGTGGACTGAAGGCCACTCAGTTCAAAGATTAAACTAATTCATGGAAGACTTTCCACTCTTGAATTGGTGACTCCATTTCCCCAGAAATTATGGCTGCTCGGGGTGTGTGTGTGTGTGTGTGTGGTGGGAACCAAGCATTTGTGCTTTTCCTCTGTTAGAGAAGCCCCACCTGTTGTGTCCCTGAGAAGACAGAAGATAAAGTGAGGAAATGGCTGTTCCTCACGAGACCTTCTGCCAGGACGGTTGTGGAAGGAAAGAAGACTCAGCAGCCACCATTTCCAAGGCGAAGGGCCCTGGGGAGCCTCCTCTGGCATTGATGTCTCACCATCAGCCTCTTCGCCAGGTTCTTTCACCATCCCTGATCCAAAGAGTTGCAGTTGAAAAGACTGTTCCAGAAACGTCAACTTTTTCCTAACGGGTTTTGTGTGTGGAGGAGCCATGGATTCCTTCAAAGGCCCTGCCTGGTTTTTGGAGAAGGGGAGAAAGGAGGAGGACTGGAAAAGAAGCGGCCTACAGATGCACTGCTAAGGCGGTCCATTCAGTCAGTGACGGCTTTACCATGTTTGTCAGCACAAAAAGATATTTATGTTCGCTTTTATACATGCTGCGGTTCGTCCATATATAATATTTCAAACATATCCTGGGAGGAGGGACCTCTGGGAGGCTTTAGAGTTGGTGCTGTGGCCCTCTGGGTCGGTCACACCAGCCATTTCCGGTACTTGCTTTTCCTTCTCCGTATTAATTAAGGATGTGTTCCTGCGCCAAGCAGGGAGAGATTTACAGCCCTTGCCAGGAAAAAATGACCCCAGCCGAGAAAGCGGCCTTCCAATCCAATTCCCACGGAGTCAGAAGCTGTGGCTGCCTTGAGAGGATCTTGGGCCTTCTGAGTGGGAAGACTGCTTTCATTTCTCCCGCAGAAGTTCTCCTTCTCTGAAGCTCCTTCCCAAGCGAAATACACATTTAGTTTTCTGGGACAGGGGTCTCCAACCTTGGCAACTTTAAAACTTGTGGACTTCAATTCCCAGAAATTGAAGTCCACGAGTTTGGTGGACAAAGCTGGCTGAGGAATTCTGGGAGTTGAAGTCCACAGGTCTTAAAGTTGCCAAGGTTGGAGACCCCTGCTCTGGGACATAATCAGACCATGTCACTGTGATTGCAATAGCTTTCTCTCACCACAATTTTCAGACAGATGTTGAACAGGAGATAACACAGTTTTTGCATTAACTGTAACTAATTTTCAAAGGGCATTCGTTAGATAGCATAGTAAGGTTACGCAACGGTTAATTTTGTTCATTCTTTACATATCCCATTTACCTTGTGAGCGTTATTGGCCTTTGATTTCTTCCTAATCTGAATTTTACAAGTACTACGGTGCCAGCATGAATTATGAACTGAACGGGCAACACAACTGGGTCTTTAGAAATCTTTATGAAATCTGAATCAGTTAATTATTAGTTTTTTTAAATTTTACATCAACAAAATATTTTTTTTGCAGATGAGACTATCGTGTCTATCATAAACCCAACAGATTACTGACTTCTCCATACTCAGTGTAAACTTTTGTAATCACAAATTATGATTATAGTTCAATGTACAAACCTGAGAAAACAGACCAGATGGCTTTGTTCCATCTGATTGATATCAAACTACATGTCTTATCTGTTCTTTTAATGGAGAAGAACCCTGACCTCTATGAAGCAAGTATTATGTCATTCTTGAACAAGATAAGGATCCTGTTATCTGTTCCCAACACATTTCTTCGATATCTGTACAGCCTAATATTTCAGCCAGTTTCGGCTAAAGTCTGGGCCAGGATATCTCAGGTTCTTCTTCTGGTTATGATAGAACCAGCTCCACTTGGACTTATACAAGGCCATTAAGACTCTGATAACATTCAAAGAGTAGAGTTGTCTCAACAGAATTCAGTAGCTCTGATTTATTTTGAAAGCTTCTGCCCTCGTTACCTGGAGGTTTCTGAGGCAGGGGTTGATATAAGCATGATTTCTTCACAGTTATGTGGCTGGCCTGCCAGTTTCCCTCTGTGCTTCTTCACTTGGTCCCTAAATCATGTACAATTTTCAGTGCATCATCTTCATCATCATCTTGGATTAAGGATGCAGCGAAACATCTGAAGGGTACTTTATATTTTCCATCTGGCCTTAGAGTCTCTTCCTTGTGCTACTGGAAACCCTGAGGACTTGAAAGGGATCCCAGCAGAAGCCGCAAAGCGCAAGGGGGCAGTTCACACATTTTGTACCTCAGCCAGAAACTCCCGTTCCTAATCTCATTTTGATAACTGCTCTGTTTATAGCATAATTGGAGAAAACCAACTGGATGCCATTGGATCTCAAGAATTAATTTAACTAAAATTTAAACTGCTGCCCAACTCCCATCAACTTTGGGTGGTTTACAAATGACTTAAAAGATAAAAACAAGACATGAATACAAATGAAAAAAGTAGAAATGGCAGAATAACAAACTCAGAAGGGAAGAAAAAGAAGGAGTTTCAATTATCCCTCCCTCCATCAAAGGCCAGGTGAAGAGCCACGTCTTCAGGCCCCTCCAAAGCACCAGCAGGATGGGGCACCTTCGAAAATCGGGAGGAGCCTCGTGCCAGAGAGCAGGTGCTGCTACGGAGAAGGTGCTCCTCCCGGGTCCCAAGAGAGGCACCATTTAATTGAAGGAACAAGAGAGTGCCAACCCTACCAGATCAGATCGGCTGGGCAGATGCTTTGGTGGTCCTTCAGGGAACCAGGACCTCTGCCATATAAGGCTTTCTAAGTAGCAGCCTTGAATCACACCCAGAAGCAAATTGGCAACCAGTGCGGCTCACAAAGATCATTTCTTGCACCACTACATTCTGGACCACTGAAGTTGAAACTTCAATAGGGTCTTTGAGAGCAGCCCAAAGGGGGCCATGCTGCAGTAGTCAAGTCAGTTGGTGACCAGGTCATCTGAAGGGCCAATCTGGGGAAGACTGCAGCTGGCACACCTTGAACAGGTCTTCTTGGCCACAATCAACACATGTTCAACAAAAAGGAGCTGCAATTACAGGAAGACCCCCAAACAGCACCCCTCCCCTTGAATGGGGAAGTGCCAATCTGCCCAAGGTCAAAGGTGTACTATTCCCAGGTTTGAGTGGTGCCATTCCATTCTGGTAGGATTTAATGACTATATGACTACAGGGGTGGAAGTTATGTTCTGCTTCCTTGTGTCTTTTTTTTAAAATACTTTTTATTAATTTTTCACATTAAAAAGACAACACATAATTTCACTAATACAGCTTGTCGCTTCCTTGTGTCTTTTGATTCAGAGATTCTGAACTTTATCCTTAATTCAGATGAAGAAGAAACTTGTTTTACGGATGCCCTAGGATTCCATGGAGTGTCTGGGGAAGATGAAATGGCTAATACGATTTAGCTGCAAGTTTGTCTTATATTTTGAAGGTTTTCTTAGCTTTCTTTCATAATATTTCAAGTAACTTTGTAGTATATACAATAACTTTATATGACAGGGTATCCCTCAAGATTTCCAATAGATAAATTATTGCTACCTCTTGGGAAAAGTGGATTTAATTTTCCAAACTTTCAAGAATATCATCAAGGATTTTTTAAACTTTGGTATTGGTTGAAATTAGGAACTTCAGAATTTAGTTCTCTTTGGTCTCGGTGTGAAAGCTATTATCTAATTGGTTAGTTATCCAGTAACTTGATTGTTTAATGATTGTGTGCCATCAAGTCATTGTTGATTCTTAGCAACCACATAGCTAGATTGAAGATCTGTTCTCAACCGGATCTTTCAGGTCTCCCAATTCTGCCCTCATCCCCACTGTGACTGAGCCCATCCACCTTGCTGGTTCTCCTCTTCTTCTCTTTCTTTCCACCTTTCCCAGTATCAAAACCTTCTCTATTGCCCTGGATCAATAGTGGTAACTGTGAGAGGGATCTTGGAGTTCTAGTGGACAATCACTTAAATCTGAGCCAGCAGTGTGTGGCAGCCACCAAAAGGGCCAATAGAGTCCTAGGCTGCATAAACAGAGGGATAGAATCAAGATCATGTGAAGAGTTAGTATCACTTATAATGCCTTGGCAAGGCCACACTTGGAACATTGCAGCCAGTTTTGGTAACCACAATATAAAGAAGATGTTGCGACTCTAGAAAGAGTGCAGAGAAGAGCAATAAAGAGGGGCTAAAGCCTAAAACATATGAAGAATGGTTGCAGGAATTGGGTATGTCTAGTCAATTTCTCCTTGTTTCCAGGTTGAATCTCTCCCGGATCAGTTTCCATCCATTATTCCTTGTCTGGCCTTCGGGTGCTTTGGAGAATAGCTTGACCCCCTCTTCTCTGTGGCAGCCCCTCAAATATTGGAAGACTGCTATCATGTCTCCCCTGGTCCTTCTCTTCACTAGACTAGCCATGCCCAGTCCCTCTAACTATTCCTCCAAGGTCCCTTTCAACCCTATTAGTCTATGTTCTAATCTCCAACTTGTTGAGGGGGTGGATTCTGGAGAAAGCGTTGAAGTGTGAATCTCTGTGTAGTTTTCAGGACCACCATCCATGATGTCCTGGGTATTCAGGGTCCCAGTCTTAGAAAGGCTAGGGGTGTCCCTTTATGAGTGTTCTGCTTTTTCTTGGGTGAGTGGGCAATTCCAGGGCTCAGCAGTGGGGGCCCTTGTTGCTCTAATATGGGGTAGCTGAGGACTCCCCTGTGTTCTTTAACATCTATACAAATTGCTCCAAGGGATCATCTGCTGGTTTGGAGTGAGGTTTCATCACTGTCCTAATACTACTCACTTAGGTACCTTTCTGTGTTGTGCTGGCAATGGCCCTTTCCTCATGATACAAGTCCTCATTGCTGCATGGTTAGACCACTGCACCAGCCTCTAGACGGGGCAGCCCCTGAGACATCACAGAAGCTGCTGTTGTTTTGCATCCTAAGCTCATCCTTCGGTGGTCCAGCTGCGGCTTTTGGGTCCAATCCAAAGTGATCTTGGCTGTCTCTTAGCTATAAAGGCCTGGCCGGTCGAATGGAAAAGGGGTGCCCCCCCCTTGACCAGGCTGTCCCCACTTGACCTGGGTGTCCGGCAGGAGGGCGGACCTCACGCCCATCGCAATGGGGGATCCCGAAGTTTCTCGCAGGTCTTTGTATAAATGTGTCACCTTCTTCGCCCGACTCTGTTTGCCCACACGAGGCGTTTGCTTGGCAGGCGGCCCCTTGGAGAAGTCCCGTTCCCGGCTTGCCAGCTCCGTCTTCCCGCGCCTCCGTGGGCTTCTGCCGCGCGCGTCCCCTCCACGAACCCAAAACGGGGGCCGCGCGCGCTGCTGGCCCCGCCCCCTCGCTGCGATTGGAGGGCCGGAGGAGAGGCGCCCCGCCCCGCTCGGAATAAGCGGGGCGGGGGGAGTCGTGCTCCAGGCTTCGGTCCGTCCTGCCGGGCGGCAGCCAATGGCCGGCT
>QLTV01003480.1:429140-446205 GCA_003457575.1 Thermophis baileyi
TATTTCCAAAACTAACTAACTAACTAACTAACTAACTAACTAACTATCTAACTAACTAACTAACTAACTAACTAACTAACTAACTAACTATGATATGATTGATGTGATATGATATGATATGATATGATATATGATATGATATGATTGATATATGATATGATATGATATATGATATGAGATATGATACGATACAATATTATTTGTGTGCTGCTCATCTTGGTTAGAGGGGGCACTTTTTAGTTCTCATTTTAGGAGCAGCTCATCTCCAAATGGTGGTCTGGGGTCATTCTCTCAGGAAGAGAAGTGCAGGACCCCTTTCCTTTCAGCTCTCCTCCCATACTACTGCTGCTGCTTATTCTTGGTGGTGTGAACTTTGTCTTCTAAAATGAGAGACAAATGGCTTTCCTTAGCTATGTGGAATTATGATGCTATGTGGAATTACTCAGAACTCTTTATTTGTGCATTTGCTAACATTTTCTATAGTGTATTATTCTACTCCTACAGGGAACATGGAGGAGCTACAATAAAACCTGCCCTTGACTTCTTTCTCTTTTGTTAGACTTGTCATTCTATTCTTGCTTCCAGACTTCACTTTTTGTGTTTATTTGTCCAATTTCCACCCATTGTAATCAAAAGACTTCATGGGCTGCAGTCACAACAAATTACACTAAGAGTGCACAGTATCTTCATAGCAAATCTGCCAGCTTCAGCGGAGGAGGCAGAACCAGGCAGCTTTGTGGCCAAGTGTGTAGCTGAACCCTTCTCTTCATGGTGAAAGGGAGAACAGTCTGACCTCTGCCGTGTGCCGGATCTTCCTAAATCCTCACAATTTTTGTGACTTTGGATTTCAGATCAGATCTGTAGGCTGTGAGATGTACTAACACATGGTGTGACCTTGATTCTATCCCACTGTTAATTGGCTTTTTTGGCAGCTGCTGGCTCATAGTTAAGTGATTGTCCACTAAGGCTCCCAGAGCCAGGTAATATCTATTCTGTACCTGTGTATTTGGTTTTTCTTGCCTAAGTGTAAAACCTTACTTTTCTTATCATTGAATTTCCTTTTGTTAGATACGGTCCAGTATTCAAGTCTGTCAAGATCCTTCTATATCTTGAGTCTATCTTCAAAAGTGTTGGCTATTCCCCCCAGCTTAGTGTCATCTGCAAATTTGATGAGTTCCCCTTCTATCCCCTCATCTAAATCATTTATGAAGATATCGAAGAACACTGGGCCTAAGACAGAACCCTGAGGTTCTCCACTGCTTGCTTCCCTCCGTGTAAACGTAGTTCCATTGAGGACTATACATTGAGTGTGGTTGGTCAGCCAGTTGCGAATCCATCGCGTGGTGATGCTGTGTATCCTAAATTTTTCTGTCTTACCAAGAAGTAGATTGTGGTCTACTTTGTCAAATGCCTTACTGGAGTCCAAGTATACTATGTTCACAGCATTTCACTGGTTCACTAATTTAGTCACGTTGTCAAAGAATGAAATAAGATTGATCTGGCATGATCTGTCTTTAACAAACCCATGTTGGTTTCTAGTAATAGCTTTGCTTGTTTCTAGGTGTTCACAAATCCCTTGCTTGATTATCTTTTCCAGGATTTTCTCATGTATTGATGTCAGGCTGATTGATCTGTAGTTTCCTCGGTCCATTTTTTCCCCGTTTTTTGAAGATTGGAACCATCAGCTGTTTTCCAGTCCTATGGTAGTTCCCGGGTGCTCCAGGATATTTGAAAGATATAGTTCAGCAGTTCCGAGATCACATCTATCAGCTCCTTTAGTACCCTGGGATATAATTCAACTTGTCCCGGTGATTGAACTCTTGTCTAGAACAGACAGGTGTTGTCTTAGCACTTTCTTGCCTATTCTGATTTATATTCCTAATCTGTCTTTTACGGTACGGATTTTGTTAGGTTGAACTATTTTTTTCCTTTTGTGTAAAGTCAGATGCAAAAAATGAATTAAACATTTCCATTTTGTCCCTGCTGCCTATTAGCTCCTTGCCATCTTCTCCCATTAGTGGATGGATTGTTTCCTTGACTTTTTTCTTGGTTTTTACATATTGAAAGAAACTTTCATTATTGTTATTATTGTTGACATTTGTTGCAAGTCTTACTTCATTCTGAGCCTTAGCTTTCCTGACTTCATCTTTGTAGATTTGGGCTATTTGTTGGTATTCTGCCTTAGTTATGTGTCCCTCTTTCAAATTTTAATACTTGCCCAACTGGGCAAGTATTAAAATCAGAGAGCTCTTTATGTAGCCATGCTGGTTTCTTGTGGGGTCTCTATACTTTTTCTGTGTGTTTTATAATCTCATTTTTCAGAGTTTCCCAAGCTTCTTGGGTTGTTTTTCCCTTTAAGATCTTCATCCATGGAATCCTTTCCAAGCTCTTTCTAAGTTTGTTGAAATCAGTTCTCTCAAAGTTTAAGGCACTAGTTTGACTTTGTTCTATTGCGTGTACCTGCATTAATGTTGAATATTATATGGTCATTGTCCCCCAAAGTTCCCACAACTTAACCCCCCTGTATCGTTTCATCTCTGTTGGTAAGCATTAAGTCCAGTATAGCTGACCCTGTAGATGTCTCCTCTGCTATGTACATGTACTCTGTACCATATACAGAGATGCACGCTTCTTCCTTGCAGTGTGAGCCTGATGCATGGAAGATGGGCATTTGGGCAGGGGATACCTTGTTTTAAAATAGCCAGATATTAATATTTTATATCATGCCACCTGGTGTGCTGCGTGTGCAGATGGGCTCAATGGGTGGGTTTCTTCCTTTCCACCTTTCAACTACAGATCCGGGTTGTGCTCTACCAACCGGTGCCACCTTCTTCAGTTTTTGCTTTTGGGTGGATCAGGCTTGTCTGCCACCCAGGCAACTCAGTCTTCGGTGGAAGAAGCTGCAGCTCGGAATCTTGCAGTGAAACTTGAGGGGCGCCGTGGGGCCAAGGGCGATGGTCACGTTTACAGACTTCTCTCTCTTTTCAGACTTTTCTGGGTGGCCATGAGGACTAGTCTCAGCAGAGGTACAATGAGGGGGCTGAGCATGTAAGGCTCCATGGGGCCATTGTTGCCAGCCCTTTCCCTAGAATAATTTTCAACTTTCAAGGGTTGCAGCTTGACGTGGCTTGGCGGGCAGTCCTTGGCAGAAGCAGTGAAGTCCTCAGGGAAGGGGGGTGAGGGCGGTGGGGAGGTTATTCCCTTGAAGACGCCCAGAGTGAATCTCTTTCCCTTCCCTCCACCTGGGCCAGGAGGGCCCACCAGCTGTTGCGTTTCTTAGCCCCCCCCTCCCGGCTTGAAGAACTCTGATTGGGTCTCGAGGGGTGTGTGTGTGTGTGTCTTTCCCTGCCTTTGTGAGGGAGGAGGGAGGTTGTGGCCTTTCATCCACTGGGCTGAAACGCCCTTGTGCCTTGCACTCCTTGGAAAGCTGGGCAGGGGGTCTCAGAACTCCAATCCCCCCCCCCTCCTGTTTTTCTTCTCGAGGGGTGTGTGTGTGTGTGTCTTTCCCTGCCTTTGTGAGGGAGGAGGGAGGTTGTGGCCTTTCATCCACTGGGCTGAAACGCCCTTGTGCCTTGCACTCCTTGGAAAGCTGGGCAGGGGGTCTCAGAACTCCAATCCCCCCCCCCTTCCTGTTTTTCTCAACTGGGTGAAACGGAGGCTTTGGAGAGGTGAAAGGTTATGGAGATAAGCCAACCTGAAGGAGTCTCCAGCAGAAAGCACCCCCCCAAGGCCCACCACGGCATGAGCGCCTGGCCCTATTCCTAAGCCAAACTGAGCTTGCAGAGAGAAGGCTCTGCAGATGATGGAGAGCAAGGGTCACTTGGCGTCCAACGGCTTTAGCTTCTGGTGTCCCCAGGAGCTGTCGCTTAAGGTCATAAGCACCGGGTTCCATTGCCGGCTGCTGTCAAGCTTATCCATGAGGGCCAGAAGCATGCCTTCTCTTTTAAACAGCAATGACAGCATGAAGTTCTCAGAAGCTGAATTGCCTGCTCTGCAGCTTTTCCAGTCCTCTGGATGACCTCCTTGGCCAAACCTCCTGGGAAGAGACGTCACCTCCCTAGAATGACAGGGTTGCTGGCCAATAAAGCCAGGCAGGAGCGTGATGTGGCCAGGAAGAGGAGGAGAGGCGTTCCTTGGGCTAATCTTGCTCTGCTTAGAACCCGGAAATGCCTCTCTCTGTCTGGGACAGCTGTGAGCCCCGTTGAGCGTGGAATGGAATCCCTTCTCTGCTGCTGGGTTTCCCCTGCTTTGACCCTTGTTCAGGCCATCTGCAGCTGGACAGCTCTGCTCATTAGCCCTTATCGCCCCCCTCCCTCATTGGGGGGTGGAATGGCCTCCGGGCCCTGCAGAGACCTCATTAGAGAGATAGGGAAAGGAAGGGTTCGGAGGGGGAGGGAGAATGGAGAATGGTCCTTTGG
Organism: Thermophis baileyi; assembly: GCA_003457575.1. Classification (NCBI taxonomy): domain Eukaryota; kingdom Metazoa; phylum Chordata; class Lepidosauria; order Squamata; family Dipsadidae; genus Thermophis; species Thermophis baileyi. The sequence goes on from QLTV01003480.1 coordinate 433,559, forward strand.
AAGCTTCAAGAGGAGACCCTTTCCCCCCCCTTGTCCAAGGAAACCCCCTGAGGTAGGAACAGGATGGATTGGCGCTTCCAAACAGGCAAAGCACGCTGGATCGTTGGCCTAAATGAGGAAAGTGGCCGGGTCCTCTGTGGACGTGGAGCAGAGTGGACATCCTGGATCAGTTCAAAGACCTCAAGCCATCCCTCAGCCCAGAAGACCCTATCCTGACCCTGTGGAGGAATGTCTGCTGCTGGGTTGGGGCCTCTGGGATTCTCCAACCGTGGGAACCTGGACCAGTCTTGGCACGGGTGAACAAACCCCAACTCACGAGTCGTTTGTTCAGGCAGAGTTCACTCTGTGTTGGCTTCAGTTATGGCAACCAAACCTTCGTAGTTCTACTCACTCTGCCTCCTCGTCCCTTGTCTTCCTCAGTGGAGACATGTGGCTTCTCAGGAGCCTTTCACCCAGGGGTGAAATTCAACAGGTTCTGACAGGTTCTAGAGAACCGGTAGCGGAAATTTTGAGTAGTTCGGAGAACCGGCAAATACCACCTTTGGCTGGCCCCAGAGTGGGGAGGGAATGGGGATTTTGCAGTATCCTTCCCCCAGGAGTGGGGAGGGAATGGGGATTTTGCAGTATCCTTCCTCTGCCATGCCCACCAAGCCACGCCCACAGAACCGGAAGGGAAAAATTTTGAATTTCACCCCTGCTTTCACCCATTGCTGTCCTGAGGCAGGGCTTGCCGGAGAGGCTAGGAGATCTAAATGGGGTGTCCACTGTGGGACTGTTCCCCTCCAATTCTGGAAGGCAACAAGGGCAAAGCTGTCCTAGAAAGGGAGGGGGCTCCACTCCCTTTCTACAATACATTTGCAGCAGCTCCAGGATATTTTCCTGAGTGGGGTTGAAACTTGATGGAAGGATTCGCCTCCAGATCCCATCGAACGCCCTGTAGTCTCTTTTTCCATAGGTGGCACCCAAGATGGTACCTTGTTGTGGGGAATCCTTTGATAGGCTATGAAGGTATCAACAGATCATTTCCTCCTCCCTTGTGAAAGACACGGAGGGCAGGGCCATTGACTGACCCATATCCGTATGTGGGTCAGTTAAGACTTCAGAGTGTGGTGTGAATTTGTGTGTGTGTGCACGTGTGTGTGCCTGGAGGCCCTGGTTAGCTCTGACTCCTATTCGCAGGGGGGTGGGTGGGCTCAGGGGCCTCCAAGCTGGCCCCAGTCTAGAAACTCGCTACCCCCCTCCTGGGTTGCCCAGGCCTGGCGGGCAGCCCCACGTTCTCAGGCCCCAAACAGCTTTGTCTAGAGTGAGGGTGATGGCTGCAGCAGGGGAGTAGCAATGCCAGGTGGGCAGGCATTTTAGAGGCTTGTCTGGGTTTTTCCTGGGGGGTGGGGAGTGGGAGACTTCCTTTCTGCAAAGCGAAGAGGGGCCCCTGCTAGTTCATGGTAGGGCTGGGGAGAGCCGGTCATCGAGTTGGCGTTGAGGCCAAGGCAGGACTAGAGCTCGGAGCTGAATCGCTACACCGAACTGACTCCTTTAAACATTTCTTGATGTCCAGCTGTAATCTCAACCACCATCTCCGTCCTTGTAATAGAAACCCGTCATTTCTTGTCTTTGGAAGAACTATGAATAATTCTGCCCCATTTCCATCATGGCAGCCCTTCAAACCCTAAACCAGGGGTCTCCAACCTTGGCAACTTTAAGCCTGGCGGACTTCAACTCCCAGAATTCCCCAGCCAGCTTCTGGGAGTTGAAGTCCGCCAGGCTTAAAGTTGCCAAGGTTGGAGACCCCTGCCTTAAAGGACAGCTGTTCATCAATTCCTTCTCCAGGCTAAACACATCCAGCTGTTTTTTAAAAGTTCTTGATCATCTGTCTCCTCCTTATACCTAGGTCTTCATTTTCTACCCACAGTAGAAACCCAAAGTAAATTCCTTTTACTGGTTTGTGTTCCATCTTGTCAAGATCCTGAATCCTAAGATGCTGGGATTTGTGACACTGGGGACATTCAAGTGACTCTTTGGCTTTCCAGTTCCCAGGCCTTGAGGGCAAGTTTCTTTAGATATGTTTTTATTGTTTACATATAAATATATTGAATACAGTGTCATTGTCCTGGCATTCCACTTGCCTTAAAACAAAAGTAAAAACAAAATGACATATATGCTATTTTAAACAGTGCTAGTGTTGTACAGTAGTTTCTGACCATCATATTCTAGTATGTCAACTTATCTATCATTCTAATACCTACATTCTAATACCTACATAATATCTCTTTCCATGTCCACCTAACCTGGAATTCTTTCGCATTCCAACTTCTACCTCGTGTTTCTAACCATTGATAGAATCTATTCCATGTTGCATAATATTCTGTATCTCCTTTATCTTTTATTTTTAGCATTAGTCTGTCCATTTCCGCACAGACTAGCATCTTCCTTATCGTCTCCTCCTCTGAAGGGGTGTTTTCGTTCTTCCACTGCTGCGCATACACAATTCTTGCTGTGGTCAAGATGTGTAATATTAGATATATTGTCCCTTTGTCATAGCCATCTGATATAATGCCTAATAAAAACAATTCTGGCTTAAAATCTATATGTTGTCTGGTCATTTTTTCTAACCACATGTGGATTTGTGTCCAAAATTTCCATGCCTTTGTGCAGGTCCACCACATGTGGTAATATGTGCCAGGTATTTGTATGCATTTCCAACAATTTGGGGACATATTGCTAAACATTTTAGCTAATCTTGCCGGGGGCAGATGCCACCTATAGAACATTTTATAGAGATTTTCCTTATATGCCGTGGCCATTGTCAGTTTCCGATTTCTATCCCAAAGCTTTTGCCATTTATCCAAATCTTATATATTATATCCAAAAATTTTGGCCCATGCTATCATCGTCTCTTTAACTTGTTCTTCTTCCATTTTATAATTCAATAAATAATTGTATAGTATCCTTATCAGTTTGTCATCAGCCCCCACTAATTGTTCAATGTTGTTAGTTCTCTATAAAAACCCCATGTTTTCACATTTTTCACATAACACGATTGTATCTGCAGGTACGACCACCACTCTAATTCCACCCCTTGGTCTTTTAGTTCTAATCTGGTTTTCAGTTCACCTTTCTCATTGAGTATATCCTTATAAGAAACCATTTTTCCATGTTTATAAGATTTGGGTGTAACAATGCTAACATTTTTTTTCCATATTTATAAGATTTGGGTGTATCAGTGCTTCTAAGGTGCAGAGCCAGACTGGAATTTCCCTATAGTTTGTTGTTTAATTTTGTCCCACACCGATAACAATGCATTTCTTATGTAATGGGAATGGGATTTGGTGTAGGCAAAGCTAGCAGTCGGTGGGCTTCAGGCTAAAGCCCCTTCCCACCCTCTTAAGTGCAGCTTTGCCGCTGCTCATCCAGCCTGCTCTGCCCACTTCTCACTGGCCTTCTCAGGCCCAGTTTGCATCCACCGGCTTCTCGTCCAGACTCAGCTAAATTGGGGGGGGGGAGGGGAAGGGGAGGCTTTATAGCCGTTGGTGCAGGTGGCTGTTTTTCCACCTGTGAGATTTTTACTGGAGGCAAGTGACAAACTGTGATGATGTCACCCTGCAAATATCTGATGCAAGTATATGATTTCAGCACTACAGGATGATTGATTGACGTGGGTATTGTCATTTTGGCATCGTGGCGGCTTGCCCTGGCTGTTGCTGGAAGGAAAGAGGCATTCCTTCGATGGCCTTGCCCATCAGGCAGCCATCAAGCCCACATTTTGAGGATGGGTTTCAGGTTTGGTTTCGAAAGGCAGGTTTGCCTGAGGCTGCCCCGACTGCGGCAGGAAAGGGCTCCATAGGTTAATCCAGGCTGGGCTGCTGGAAGTGCTCTGGTGCCCTTTGGACGGCCAGTTTCACTCCTCCCCGTGTTTGTCCCCATGTTCGTGGCCTGGGCCGCTGTGTTCTTGTCTCAGCGGCTGACGAGTGGCCTTGGTGTGCCAAACGTTGCCTTGTTGCTGTGCCCCACCCAGGACATTCCCAGCTGCCTTGCAGAGATGTTCGGGGACCTGTTTTAAGCACCGGATCAGATGTTTGTCTGCAAAAGGACACGGCGGCATTCCAAGACGCTGATGCGCCTGGGACTCCCAGGCCGGGTGCAAACAGACACATCTGTCACAGCAGTTGATGTGTTGCTGTGCGTGCAGCAAGGAAGGTGGTGGTGGTGGGCAGGGCAGATCCGAGAGGGAGCGCCCGCCCGAGAAGGCTGCGGAAGAGGAAGGAGGATGGGCATCTGCAGGATAATCCCTGGTGTTTTGAGAGGCCTTATTTAGACTTTGCGTGACAAGTACTCGGCCTGCTTTCAAGAGAGGCCTGGATTAAGGCCTGCCTTTCGACTGCTGGCAGAGAATTCTAAATGTGCTATCCTAGTTTTATTGCAGCTGGTGCAGTCTCGAAGGTGATACAGAGCCAATGTATGTTTCTGTGCCTCGTGAAACCTGGACAGAGCCATTCATCCAATTCAAATGGGACCTTTTATTGCAAATGCACTTCAGGTCTTGCATCTCCCTGCCAAGGAGGCCATTCGAACCAGAAATCCCAGTTCTCTGCAACATTTCCAGTTAATTCAAGTGAATCTTTAATAGAATAGAGCTGGAAGGGACCTTGGAGGTCTTCTAGTCCAGCCCCCTGCTCAAGCAGGAGAACCTATACTATTTCAGATAAGTGACTGTCCCGTCTCTTCTTAAAAACCTCCAGTGATGAAGCGCCCACGATTTCTGGAGGCAAGCTGTTCCACTAGCTAATTGTCCTCACTGTTAGGAAGTTTCTCCTTAATTCCAGAATCTGGGGAGGAGGTGGACACTCTGCCTGGCAAAACACTTTCAGAACAGAATAAGAGAGTTGGAAGGGGCCTTGGAGGTCGTCTAGTCCAGCCTCCTGCTCAAGCAAGAGACCCTTTACCATTCCATATAAATGGCTGTCCAGTCTCTCCTTAAAAGCCTTCTGTGATGGAGGTTTCTTCCTCCATTCAAATGACCCCCGTGGTGATGGCAGAGGTTTGGGCAGAGGGAAAGCTCCTGGGCTCTTGCTTCTACAAACCAAGAAGTCTTGTGTTTTGCCAACGTATTAAAACAGCTGCTCTTCTGTCCTCATTTTCTGCCAGGGGAACCAGCTGCCTTTTGCTTTTGTCCTACCCAAGCCAGACGGCGGGTTTCTGGGCAGCCCTCCTGGTGGCATCTAACCTAGGTTTCTTGGAGGTGGGAATTTTAGGTTGAGTTTCCATTCGGATAACCTCTCTTTGCCCAATGGGGCCTTGCTGCTTTGTGCTGTAACACAAGGGCATCTGGAATCGGCAGAGGGCTCTGTGGATATACAGGAAGATTGATCCAGTCCCACCTTAGGCACAAACTAGGTGACCTGGGGATAGTCCCCTCTCTTGGCCCTGAGAAGAAAGAACTAGGAACCCTCTCCTGGAAATCCTGGCGGAGAAAACGGCAGGGACCAGTGCAGGCAATTGCCAGGAGTCAAAAAGTGACTTGAAGGTGCATTCAGTGAGCAACTTGGAGGTCTGGGAGCCATGGGCTGTTTTGTTCTATTTTGCATCTGGTGCTCTGTGTGTGTTTGCGTTGCATCTGGTGCTCTGTGTGTGTTTCCCAGCATGAACTAGGGTCTTGTGAGTCTCAACAAAAGGTGTTGCTTTGGATTTTGAGCCCCAGATTTTGTGGGAAGCGCTCTTGTCTTTGTAGAGGTGAGTTCAGCTCCTGGGGTCCCTGCTCCTTGGCGTCTGACCCGGGGTCATGAATTGGGCAGGCTCCCGACAGAACGGTGTTTTGTTCCAAGGCAGCGGTGGACGGGGTCCTTAAAACCAGTGAAGGCAATCACTCCCACGCACAAAGTCACGCCAGGGAGATCAGCTTACTTAACTTTTCAGGGGACTAATTAGCTCCTTGGCAAAGTGCTTGGAGAGCAAGCACTAATTAATTGGCATTATTTATGATCGCTCCCTCGGGGCTGTGATCTTCAGGGCCTCCGCTTGGGAAAGACATTTGTGCTGCAAAAGGCAGCTCCCTCCCTCCCTCCCTCCCTCCCGGCTGTTTCCTCCAGCCCTTTGCCTCGGCCAGCCTCCACCAGAGCAACCTTCTGGAGGAGCTGCGTAACTCAAGACCACTCAGATGCTTGTCCAGGGACTGGAAGGTGATCTATCTGCATCCTCTCTGTGGTCCATTCAATTGCAACATTCTGTTGGGGGGGGGCTCAAGGGAGTAGAGGAGAGATCTTGTGACAGGGCGGTTAACCTTTGGTCCGGGTACTTTAAAAGGGGTGGGAGAGCAGCGTGAGGCACAGGCCGGCAGCCGCCACCGCCTCTTGGCGCTCTCGCCAGACCTGCCTCCCTGGCGGGGGTCATCCTGAGACAACGGCGGTGCAGCCCGGGAAAGCTGCAGGCCAGGCGTCTCCAAGGAAAGCCGCGTGCCTCCTGCCACCTGAGGAGCAGCGGGGCTGAGAGAGATAGGAGGGTGAGCCAGGGCCTCCAGAGGAGGAGGAACTGGCAAGATTTTGCTACCCGTTGCTGGGCAGAGGACGCCCTAACACAGGGGTGTCAAACTCAAGGCCCGTGGGCCGGATCCGGCCCGTGGGGTGCTTAGATCTGGCCCGAGGGGCCAGCTTGGAAATAGCAAAGGACTGGACTGCGGGGCGTCTGCTAGCAAAAAATGCACCCCGTTTTTGGCCTGGACGGGGCATGCATTTTGGCCGGCAGGGTGCTGCAGGAAGGCATCCGTCTGGTCTCCTCCTCCCCACCCCCCTCAGCTGGCCCGCAGAGGACAACTACAATGCTGATCCGGCCCTCCAAGAAATCCACTTTGACACCCCTGCCCCAACAGAAAAGATGCCTTTTCTACAACCAGGAGGAGAATGTAAGAGGTCAACTGTGGTGGGCTGTCATTACAACCTCGATTCTTGCACATTTATGTTGGGTACCATCATTATCAGTAAAGGGTATCAGTAAGGGTACTGCAGGGTACATTGCTGGAGTGATAAGCAGCAGCAAGACCAACTTCTGTGCCCTGATGTTGGCTCACATCTGGTGCCCCCTTGCCTTGGCAGCCTTGCTCAAGAGGCCGTTTGTTGCAGGTTGAACTCTAAACCAAGTAGAAGCAGTGGAAACAAAGTCCGGCCGTTTGCAGTTTGCTCTGGAAAATGATCCATCATGTCAAGATTGGAGCTGATGCCCAGAGGGAGGCGGAGGATTGAGTTCCCTGGAGATGCCTGTTGACCCACCGATGACCTGATAAGGGCCAACAGGCCTGGAATCCTGGTCTGCGTTGACAAAGCCCCCCCCACCCCCAGATAAGCCAGTTTTGATCAAGCCTTAGTTTAATTTGCCAACCTTGAGTTGAGCAAAATTGCAAGATGAGTTTACAGATACAGATTAACAGAGTTGGAAGGGACCTTGTAGGTCATCTAGTCCAACCCCCCGCCCAAGCAGGAGACCCTACACCATTTCTGACAGATGGCAGTCCAGTCTCTTCTTGAAAGCTTCCAGTGATGAAGCTCCCACAACTTCTGAAGGCAATTTCTGTTCCATGGGTTGATTGTTCTCACTGTCAGAAAATTCCTCCTTATTTCCAGGTTGAATCTCTCCTTGATCAGTTTCCATCCATTGTTCCTTGTCTGGCTTTCGGGTGCCTTGGAAAATAGCTTGACCCCCTCCTCTCTGTGGCAGCCCCTCAAATATTGGAAGACTGCTATCATGTCTCCCCTGGTCCTTCTCTTCACTAGACTAGCCATGCCCAGTTCCTGCAAACGTTCATCGTATGTTTCAGCCTGCAGTCCCCTAATCAGGCGCGGACCCCTCCAGGTGGCCGGGCCCAAGCCGCTCCTTTCCCGCGGGCAGGGAGGCTCCGTGGGCTGGCCTGGTGGGCAGAGCTGCGTGGCTGCCTCCCTGCGAAGCTCCCCGGGGCGGAGAGGCGCATCCACCGCTCGCGCTGCCTGATTGGCGCTAGGCGGGGGGCAAAATTAGGATGTGGGAAGCCACCTAGCCAGCTGTTGCCTTTTCTGAGATTGACTGATCCTCTTCCCCAACAGCCTTTGAGCTGAAGTTCCTCAAACTTTGTACAGCAAAATTAGGATGTGCGATGCGTCTCCTTAAGAAATTTGGTTAGTTTTATGGTACAGTTGGTTATGATTTGGTGGCATTAAAGAGTTTGATAAAGAAATAAGTTCTTAACTTGAAATGCTGAAATACATTTGGAAGTCTGGAAAGAAAAATCTCTGTCGAGAGATTTCTGCCAACTATTTTCCTGTGAGCAGCTCTCTTATTTCTCTGTGGCTAAGGCTGTGAGTGACTATGGGGGAGGTCTCCACTTTTTAACCTGTTCACATATAGTCTGCACACACTGGGTCAGGCTGCAACCTGTGGATTGTGCAATTGTAGCCAGTTGGATTTATTTGGATGGACGTGAAGAGCCAGGGACCGTGTGGTTGAGTGCTTGCCAGTCCATTAAACCCCTGTTGGTCTTCCGAGGGAAGAATTTCCTTGACCCTTCCATACATTTGGCCTCCATCTTCCCCCCTTCCTGAAACCCTTGTGGGTGGGCCCTCTGCAGCCCAGACTGCCATGGGCCACTGATGGGCTGGGCTGCTCACCAGGGAAGAGTTGCCCTTCCCAGACCCCTCTTCTCATCCCAGCCCCTGAGCTGAGCTGACCACTTGGACTTGGCCAGCTTGGTTATGTTTCTCGGGTGTCTCCCCTTGTTTAGGTTATCCTATCTAGTATCGATTAAGCAGCGCTGGCAGATTGGGGGCTCCCACCTGCAGCTGGCAAGGTGATCCCACTCCTGTTCAGGACCCTCCTGGCTCCCTCCTTGCCCCTCTTCCTCCAGAGGCCCTTCTGCTCCCCATCCCCAGCAATAGGATAATCTAGAGCCGAGGTGGCGCAGCGGTTAGAACGCACTACTGCAGGCTCCTTCTGCTGCCTGCCGGCTGCCTGCAATTTGGCAGTTCGAATCTCACCGGCTCAAGGTTGACTCAGCCTTCCATCCTTCCGAGGTGGGTAAAATGGGGACCCAGATTGTTGGGGGCAAGAGGCTGACTCTGTAAACCGCTTAGAGAGGGCTGTAAAGCACTGTGAAGTGGTATAGAAGTCTAAGTGCTATTGCTATTGCTAGTAGCAGAAATCTGAGAGGCTCCTGGAGGGCAGCAAAGAGACCCAGAGGCACCTCACCTAATGGGCATCTGGACTGTTGTAGCCCAGATCTGGTACCCCGGGAGAAAAGGAAGGTAAGAGACAAAGAAGGGAGCTCTTCCCTGGTCCCGCTCACCTTGGTGACCGACCCTGACATACAACATTGCTAGTCGTTTTGCTAAATCTGTTCAGTCATAGTGAATCTGCAGTCATAGTGAGTCTGTGGGATTGAAATCCCCCACATTCCATGTTTTTGCCATGGAGTCGCAAATTGCACTGGGCCCCCAGGAGCTTTTTGGGATCCTGGTAGGGCTGACCTTGTTTGCAGAGATGCTGGGGGAGCAGAAAGGCCTCTGGAAGAAGAGGGGCCGGGGGGAGCCAGGAGGAACCTGAGCAGGAGTGGGATCACCTTGCCTGCTGCTGGGGGGGGGAGCCCCCAATCTGTCAGTGCTGCTTAATCGGTCAGCTCCAACTCCCTCCGCCGAGGGGGATGACGGGCTCCAGGACGGGAGGCCGAGATAACGTGTGTTGGAGCACCCAGGAGTTCGTCCTTCTTATGGGGCAGGCTGCCCATTTCCCGTCAAAACAGGCCCTTGATAAGAGGGGCCTTTTCAGCAACAGAGCAGGAGGGAGAAGTTGCTTGCAGGGCAGCGGTGGCGCCTGGTGAAAATGGAGGCAAGTGTGCGGGTGTTGGACAAAGTTGGCGTGCAAGCATGGAGCTTCACACTTCGGGCCAGCCACCTAAACAAAGTTTGCAAACCTTCATTCGTACATTCGTAATTTGCTACGCTCAAATAAAGCATAATCTGGCTTAAGATGATGGCCTGGGTCGCACAGTGGCCGAGCTGTCCGAAGACACACAACGCTGAAGCGTCCAGTTCTGTCTTGCTCCAGTGAGCTGTGTGCTAACAAGCCTGATTGTCAGTTGTGTGAATGGCCACTATTGATCGGTTGCGTTCTAAAAACCCCAGGGCCCTGTTAGAAAGACACGATCTGCAGTCCAGCCCCTTTTCTAAGTAGCCCCTGACCTGGGCACGTCAGACCCGTTCTGTGGGTTCCCTGTTTTCTGGCACAGGGTTGACACCACTGTTCCCTCTAAGGTGCGCGGCCGCGCGGCTGCGCGGCCGCGCACGTCACAGGGAATCGCCGCGCAGCAGTTTTGAACTGCCGCGCAGCGATTTCCCATGTCAGAGGGAACGTTGCTGCGCGGCCGCGCACGTGACAGGGAATCGCCGCGCAGCAGTTTCAAACTGCCGCGCAGCGATTTCCCTTGTTAGAGGGAACGTTGGTTGACACCAAACCTTTAGCTCTGTATTCATATGGCAAAGTCTATCTACTGTAGGTGATGGGTTATGTTGAACAACTGGAAACAGTACACGTTTTTCTTACTGGACACATTGCCAGTATAATGGGATAGCTAAAAAAACCTAGAGAAACCAAGAAAGGCATCCTCATGCACAATAATGATAGAAAATCTACTAGGGAACACTGTTCCCTCTAAGGTGCGCGGCCGCGTGGCCGCGCACATCACAGGGAATCGCCGCGCAGCAGTTTTGAACTGCCGCGCAGCGATTTCCCATGTCAGAGGGAACTTTGCTGCGCGGCCGCGCACGTGACAGGGAATCGCCGCGCAGCAGTTTCAAACTGCCGCGCAGCGATTTCCCTTGTTAGAGGGAACGTTGGTTGACACCCCCCCTTCTCCCCTCTCCAGGTGTCTGACACACGTTGATTCTGATTTTGGGGCTTTTGTAGGTGTGGTTGTGCTTTCCTGCACCAGGTACTACAAACATTTGCTAAACAGCCGTGTGCCTGAGATCCAGCCAGCGCCATTTCCTCTGGGGACAGGAGCCAACCCCAAGAAGTGCTGGCGGAGGAGAAGGGGCTGCTTGAGCCAGCCATGAACTTCCTTTGCGACTGGCTTGAGTGAGCGTTGCCCCTTTCTGGAAGGGGGGGGGCAGAGGGCTTGCTAGGCCTTCCAACAGGCAGCCATGCAGCCTTGTCCTCAGCAGGTCAACGAAGCCATTTATTGTCCCTGTCGACAAGATCCATTTGTGCCTCACACCTGGATTTGGGGAGTGGTCCTTAAGAGAACGTTCTTTCAGTTCTTCCTGTCTGGGAGAGGTGGGCACCTTCAATTGGAAGTGCCAAGAAACCCTGGCCAGTTGCCTACCCTTGCTTCTATCCAAAGACGATTGTTTTCCAACCACTTTCCAGAAAACCTGGAGGGCCAGACACGGAGAGGAAGGTTCCCTGAAAAACAGCTGCCCACCCCGTGGGTCTTATCTGCAGGGATGACCCTGGGAGCAGCAGGTCACTGCTGGAAGAGGTTCCTCCATGATCCTATGTCAAAAAGAGGAATGCTTTCGAGCTGGCACTCCAGAAGAGTGTGACCCACACGGCAAGAGGTTCTGAGCTAACGGGGGAATAAGGAGGACAGTCTAGAGCAGGGGTCTCTCTCCAACCTTGGCAACTTTAAGCCTGGAGGACTTGCTGGGGAATTCTGGGAGTTGAAGTCCTCCAGGCTTAAAGTTGCCAAGGTTGGAGAGAGACCCCTGCTCTAGAGGACAAACGTGGGAGCTATTGAAAGGAGCCTTTGGAGGGGCCTTTGTGGGCAGGGGCCCTCCATCTGGGCCCTCCGCTGTGATCGTGGGCTGGTCATAAGGCGAGTAGGTTGGGGCTCGCCTTATGGCCGGTGCTGCTGTCCTGTGCCAGAAAATGGCCAGATAAATCAGCGCTCTTAGCAACGTGGAGCCTCTCCACTCAGGAGCAGTGCATAAACAGGGGACACAGATCACACGTTTGGCTAGTCTGGACCGTTGCAAAAGGCAGCAATGTTATGTATGCGGTCTTTTATTTAAATATCTAATGTTCTTTATTTGACTAAATTCCCATTCCTAGCATCAGGCTAACAGCAAATTAACACCATCACATCACGCGTGATTACCGTTTACATCCCCAAATCTTAACTCTCTTCTGCTTTCCCTTCATACCATCGTTCCCAGAGTGGTACCTGCCAGATGAATCTGGTGCTACAACTCACATCCTCCCCGGCTAGGGGAGCAGCCAGCCTGGTTGGGGATGCTGTTCTCTGAATTCAATTCAGCCAGTACGAAACCTCCCGATGGAAAGCAGGCTTGGACAGGCCATCCAGGCCAAGGCTGCTCCTGGCTTCTCTTGCCACAGTGGGTGCAAGTTGTGTCTGCGTGCCAGTGTTTGAACTGTGGGCAGGATCAGGCACCTGCCTTCTTGTGTCCCTGGAGGGACCCCCTCGGCCCAGGAACATCTGCACCCCGGTTCCTTCTTGGACCCCAGGAAGGCTGCCTTTGCCGTGTTTCCCGGAACTTCTCTTTTCCCCATAAGCAACGGGCCCCGACTTGGCTCCCCTGAAGAAAGCCATCAGCCCCCCCCCCACCCTTGGGTGAGTGGCCCTTTCGGGTTCTCCAGTTTGATGCTCGGTTTCCATTTTTTAGATTTATACTTTATTC